>OZ026821.1:8241742-8366616 GCA_964023185.1 Macaria liturata
CGTACAGCGCCATCTAGTGGCCGCTTTGGGTAACTACAAAGCTACAATAGAAAAGTTATTATAGTACAACGTACCTTGCACTGGTGCCTGGCTTGCTGCGGCACGCACAGAGGGCGCAGCGCGTCGAGCCAGGCGCGCTCCTCCGCGCCGCTGTTGGCGGCTAGGAACGTGTGCGTGGACAGACACGGCAGCGCGCGCTCTACCAGCTGGAAGCAGAACTCGCGCTCCCAGAGGGACTCGTGCACCTGGAAAGTTAATTTGATAATGTATTTACGATAGTTTTGAAATATTTAAGTAATTGACATAATGTAGGTAATAATCTGAAATCTAAATTGTAAATTTAAAATTGCACGCCCTATGGGTGGAAATAAAGCGCACTCACATGTACATAATACCACCTTTATAAATACCTATATTTCGCAATAAATAAATGTTTTTTTTTTTGTTTTTATTCAGGCCAAAAATATATTTGCAAAATATAGCAAATTTCCACAACGTTTGGTATATTTGAAAGGTCAAATCCTTGATGAATGTGTAAAACTAGAAGTCAAAACTTCCATAAGATAAGCAAATAGAATTTCAATTAATTTACTGTCTACTATTTAAATCGAAGTAAACAAATATGACTTGCCGGGTTTACAACACTAACAGATTTACTTCAAAGAAATGCAGTTAAAATAAGTCTTTCTAGCATTTAAATACCAAGACATAAATAAAATTTACCTGATAAAGATAAGCACAGGACAGATCAATCAGTCCCTTAGGCTTAGTCCTCTTCGGCGAGTCATAGAAATATAGATGGGTGTCCGTCCCTTCTTGTAACAGCACAAAGTACAACGCCTTCCATTTCTTCGTGGCCTTATCTGACTTCTTGTTCAGGTAACCTTGATGTTTGATGCCCTTGGTCTTTTTGAGGCCGATCTGGTCGCGACACTCGCGTAAAGTTGCGTAGATCTTTTCAGCTGCAGCGCCTGTTGTGTTCTGTTGGGGCTCGATTTGATGGCCCTCTGCGATCAGCTGGGGATAGATAATGGTGGTGTATTATTAATCTCAAGCAATCTTAAGCGAGTGTGGCTCAGCGGTCTGCTTTTCATCCAGATGCACCCTGGTATGAATCCGGCCCTACACCAATGACTTGTATTTTCAAGTTATGTGTGGATTTGAAGGAAGGTGAAGGAAAACATCGTGAGGAAACCGACATGTTTGAGGACCATATCCGAGATATCATTATGTATCTTCCGTGGAATGACCTGGGCGCCCACCACGATGTATCTGCCCAAGAGAACTCCCCTAACGAATTCATTCTGCAGGGGAGTCACGACCCTCGTCATGAGGAAATACGACTCACAGACAGAGATTAATAATCTAAGTAGAAGTAAGTAGAAAAACACAAAGCCCTTAACAACACTGAAAAAATTGAGAAAGAGACCGCCTGCCACTATCCTGGTGGTCCAACATAAAAATAAATCAACGGAAAGCCCAAATGGATGAAGAGACAACCCAAGATCGCCAGCTTGTAGCAAAATTGTGACGAGACCAATCATGGGAACCGAGAAGAAGAATCTAAGTCGAAAAACTATTTTTTTTGAAATGTTAGTTCTATAGTGATTTTGTGAGAGCCGGCGATTTGTTTACTACTTTTATCTGGTATAGATGAATGGGCTATACATATATCTGTGTATAGAAAATAATAATGATCCTCGTAAAAGTTTCATGTAATTTGCGCCAAATTGTTACGCCAAATTGTTAAGAAAAAAACAAGTGTCTCAAACACTTGTTTTTTTCTTAAGAATATAATTTTTGTCTACAAAACTTGCCTGATTTATAAACAAAATTTTAAAGATACACCAAGAAGACATTTCGAAGCAAACTAAACTATTTCGTTTGAAGGCTCAAACCGATCCTATCTGTAGACTTAGATAGTGATCACATATCTTATCTAGAAAGCCAATTTGTTTGACTTGTGACCTAAATGCTTGTTATAAAAGCTGATAGTGTTATCGAAAATGGCTTCCTTGAAATAGAGATAAATTGTGATAAAAATATCAGGAGCTAAGATATCAACTTTATTCGAGTTCATTCATAAATACGCAAAAAGGGCTATTATTAATTAGGGACGTCTAGTATCTTACTTTCTTGTTCTTATACACAGCTGGAAAAATAATTAAAGACACTTGAAGGAAATTGTTTTGCTTGAGTTTAATATACAAAAACTAGTTTTGCATTTTCTTTCAAACTTTATTTATAAACGAAAAAGGTACATATATATTATCAAAATAGCAATAATAGAATAATTATTTACTTAATTCGTAAATTGGCATTGAGGTGTAGTACGTATTAGTATTTAAGGCATTGATTGAATATAATAAAGTTAGTCTTAAAGCTGATCTCGTTGGTATCATTTCGCTCCCCTTAGGGCTACGTCTCTACAGCATATAGCACTTAACTTAAGTTTTTCTTGCTTCATGATAATAAGCATATATGGTACAACTTCAACGGTGTTGAATATTAGTCACCCATCCATTGGTATATTGAAATAAAATATCTGTTGTAAAACCCTCATTATGCACTCCAGCAGTTTCGTTCGAGAATATATTGCTTGGTCACTTAAGAACGTCTTCTCTCTGAAGTCAGTTATAAAGTGGTCAAATATTACTTACTGGCTGACCGAGAGTGTGTCCCTCGACGATCTGCTCCTTCCTGTATCTGTTGATGACGGCGTCTAAACACTCGAACGTGCGCCCACCCATCAAGTACCGCACGCCTTTCTTCTCTATGCGGAACCTGGCAGATAAATCATACCATTATAATAGACAAATACATTTTTATTTCAGGATATATTTTATTATTTTATCAAACAGTGTCGTCTAACTCCATAGCGATTTGGAGTAGCTGTAAGTTCAAATTCAAATTCACTGATTCAATTAGTGAAAACTAGGTACATGAGATCTTAAAGTATAATAAATTAAATAGTTCCACCAGTTCCTACCCGATAAGGGTTAACTAACATTTCCTAAATATCTAGTACATTAAGTGCACCTTACTTATTGAAATGGTATAAATAAATAAGCAAACGCTTGTGTCATAATACTGATTACTCGAAACCAATCAGCTCTTATGTGTTTGTTGGTAACCCAACAAACACCAACAAAACAAAGTAACGTCATATAAAACTCTATTTTTAGGTGGGTCTTGTACTGACAATAATACCTCACTAACGTTAATGTTTATTGTGCATATTACGGATGCTCTGATGTATTTAAACTACAATAAGAAACTGTAGCTCACTTCGATGTTATCTTTACCTACACTTGCTAGTAAACAAAGATTCTTAAGCATAACGCAAAATAATTTTCCTGGGCGACCAATTTCCTTATTAGTTTAATTCCCTTATTATATACACATATTATGCATATGAGTAGATACTACAAAAAATTGGTAGGTACTAGTTGATTTTATTAAGATTGGAATCAAATGGAAATCAACTAAGAAGCGCCAAGATACAGTTACAGACCAATTTAGAAATGTTGTGTTTATGTATTCAATTTTTTTATTCCAATTGTAGGTCAAACAATATTTCTTGCTGCATTTTTAAGCTGAGCCCGGTTGCAATCAAAAATGATATGCCATGTATAAAAACTATATTAATAAATTGACCTATAATTATGGAATTATGAATAAATGTATTGTAAGTATTGTATTGTGTGTTGTTGTAATGTAAAGGTATTGTATAGAATCTTACCTCTGTATCTGATTATTGATATGGAAGAACAGCGAGTAATCTCCAGGTGAGTTATCCGAAGGTCTGACCAGGAAGCTGCCGGGACCAGCTTTGACCAGCATATCCACTGCCTCAGACTTGGTGCAGTTTGGATGGAACCAGGAGAAGACTGTGTTGGGATCGATGGAAGGATCCAGGTCTTCCACCAGCTCGCGGAAGATCATACCTTGTTCACCGGTTCTGAGGAAAAAGGACATAGATAGATAGATAATTCTTTATTGTCACACACATAACATATTAATTATTTATAAATAAATAAATATTCCGGGACATTGCACACAGCGCCATCTAGCCCCACACTAAGCGTACGCTTGTATTATGGGCACTATATAACAGATATAATGCATACCTATATACTTTCCTTTCGTAAATACATACTTAATATACATAGAAACAACTGGCTCAACACAAATAATTGCTAATTTAATGTGTTTATGTAGAGGAATAAACACATCTTCTTTATAAATAAAAATGAATTGTTGTTCGTCAGTCTGATTAAAACTCGAGAACGGCTGAACGGATTTATCTTATCTTAGTCTTGAAATGTTCGTAGAGGTCTAGGGAAGGTTTAAAAGGGGAAAAAAAATTGTACAAAAGTTTAGGTCTTTTATTTATCGATTGAGGCAGTACGAAGTCTGCCGGGACAGCTAGTATAACATATTTAAGGATACTATGCATTTGTGACGACATAGTGCAATAAATAGCCTACAGTTAAATGATCTAATTTAGGTAGGTAACAGTAAATAACTAAATTCAAACTTTCAGAGTGTGTGTTTAGGACATTAATATCAATTACTAGCAAACCCGGCGAACTCCGTTTCGCCACCAAAATGCTTCGTTTTTTTTATAAAACCTCACGTAGGCCGAGACCTTTTCAACGAATACAAAACCGTGAAAATCAGTTCGTGCGTTCTGGAGTTATAGCGTCAGGAAGGAAACCCCGACTTATTTTTATATAGTAGACTAATGTTCTACGAGTTTTATATCAGCTGTTTCATACAAAAAAGTTTGTTGACCTGCTATATAATGTATGGAGTAAGCGATGTTTTTATTTTGCGAGTTTGAAAAATCCATCTCACAAATGTTTTTAAAGTAAATAAAATTATGTAATTGTAAAATATTTTATTCATGGTTGAAAGAATACCATGGTAAAACATATTATTTTAGAGTCAGTGTGGAAAATATGTTACAAAGCCTGTCCTAAAGAAGCTTTAAACGCTTCAGAACGTGTTGCATATTAAATACATATAATGTAAGTGTAGAAGACCATATACATAAATTCTTTATTTGAAATTCAGAATAGCTGAACGCCCGTAATTATTAGAAAGCATCAGTGAGGTGCTTATTATACAAACTCATGTCCTCGTTACAATTTTATGTTACAAAACTTACAAAACTAAAATAAGTAGTAGCATCTTAATTTTCTTAGAACTAATTAAAGTGCAACATACCTATGTGCAGTGACCCACAGCCAGCCGTCCCCCATATCATTGTGGACAAAAAATATGTCCCCTTTCTGGAAAGTCAGCTCATCCGTGTCCGGCATCTTTGTGTACGGCAAGATGGCCACCACCCTCTGTGGGAATGTTACAAGAAATATTGAATAAATTAAGTTTGTATTATGAAGATGATATTCATACTAGTTTATTCAATTATGATGCTACTAGCAAGAGCTTTTTTTAAATTTATTTATTTTTTAAATTTACTTTTAATAAGTGCCAATTTACAAGTCAGACCAAATTACAGATAATAATTACAGTTCCAAAACTATTTTATTTAAGTAAATATGTATATGTATGAATATTTTGTTTTTAAAACACTTTAATATATCCATCATTGAGTTTATTATCTCATTTACTGCCATTTAAGAAGTGAATAGATGAAGTATGAGATGTCATTTAATTACAAAACTGCTTTACTAATGATGTGTAAACATATACATTTAAGTTTATTTTTGAAGTAAATGTATCTGATTTCTAAAATAAATTTGGGAATCTTGTAAGTACTTTTAACAATTCGCAATGAAATTAACACAACAATGTTTAACATTTTTCTATGTGTCACATAAGCACTGGCCTATTTTAAGGAATGTTGAAGCTTATCACAAAGTGCATGTTTCATAAAGAATTAAAAAGTACCTTCTTATCATTGACAGGTTCAGGTGGAGCCACAGGTTCCACCAGCCTCTCCCTCTTCAGCAGGTCAGAGCAGTGGCTGTAGAAGCCCACCAACTCAGTGAGGGAGTCAAACTGCCGACCACCAATGTAGTAGTCTCCACAAACTGCTGTTATCCTGTTGATGTTATATTAAAAAATATAGTATGCCTATGTTTATTGTCCAATTGAACAATTCAATGAAAAAGAGTATGGTGAGTGATTGGATCTTAAGAATACCTAACAAATACATAGACTATCTTTATCATGGATTAACTGCAGGCCCCACCAATTAATTTAAAATTTGATAGTCATCCTTTTCAGCTTCTTATTTTAAAACATAATCCTAGAAAGATAGATTAGGTTGTCACATAAAACTTACCTGAAATGGTTGATGCCAGTCCTCCCTAAATAGCTCAGAACATAAGATCCTGGTTTCCGATCACTCTCCCTCACTAGGAAATAAAAAAGGTGGTTTTAATTTTTTTTTAAACAAATATAGTCTTAACATTTCTACATTATTAATTTCATAACATATTAAGAGATTCCTACAACATATATCTGTTTCAACAGAATTTTTTTTAGGTATGTACATAAATGCTATTCATTTTATATGACTTGTAATGAAGTACAATTGCTTGAGAAAATGTAAGGGCTTTTTACTACACTTTCCTGGATTATTACTGCCTATATATACATCATACTGTTCATGACAATACAATTATAAATGTTAATAGGAAAATTTCCTTGTCTGTTAGGTATATTATGTTATGAGCATGTATCCAATGTAAATACTATTTATTAGTCAATCAAATATGATTACATACAATTTTGTTATAAATACACTATTTTAATTGCTTATAGAATGTGATGTGACTTACCTAAGTAACTGCCCAGTTTTCCAGCTGCCCAGAGCCTTTCTTCTGAAGTGTAGCGATCAAGACGGCCATGGTACCATTCAGTCTCCGGAGGTGCCAGTACCGCCTGTCTTTCGCCTACCAAAAACCAAGTTTGAGTAATTATTTTGGTAATACATGCTGTTATACTTTGTAGAGATAATTATACCGTTTGTGCTAGGTCCGTCTGCTTCATCTAGCTCTAGATCAGCAGCCAACTCTGCAACGTCGCCTCCACCATCTTCTGACTCAGTCGAAGGCGATCCCAGCTTATCCTTTACAGGGGGTCCCATGGGCGCCCCCATACCGCGTATCATATCAGCCATTTTTCACTAACAAACACTCGCCAAACAGTTCAAAGACACGCGACGCAGCCAAACCAGTGACTCATAGTGCACAAACAAACCGAAAAAGATAAAATTTATAGAAAATAGCCCCAAACGTGTTTACAATAGAAACAAAAAGATAATGATTTTATTTTCACGTTTAGACCCTACTACGGAAGAGTTGTGTGGCAAAAACTAGTGATATGGAATAAAAGGAAGAAAATTACACACCAAACTATATCTTGTATACTGTTCAAGCAGAGAAATTAAATAAAATTGTTCGTAGAAAATACGCGAATTCCGAGTTCAATACGCCCGTCGCCCATCCATGACTGCAGAATGCAGATAAAAAAAATAATTGATTGATCGACTCCATGCGAAGAAGGAATCTGTCAAATCTGATTGCAAGAAATCTCACGAATGTATTTTTCACATCACTATTTTGTTTGTTTCGAATACTTGCCATTTCCGCTCGTTGTCTATGTGCGTTCATTCTTTTCTTGAGCAAACAAATTCCCAGATCGACGTTTCATTTCATTCATTCGATCATTAATTTTCTGACTCGCGTTGTGAAAGCGTCTGTATTTTGACCTAATTTTTGTATTCAATTAGCCTAATTTCTATTATTTTAAGTTATAATATACTGGTAAGTAACAACACATTTTCAAAATTATCCCTTTTACTATAAAATAAGATTCTTTCCATGATTTACTAGATTGACGTTGTCTTTTGTAACATTATTTGTTTGACGCCATTTTGTGTTCGCGATCTTTCTTTGTTCCTTTGTTCAGAGTTTTGTATCGATCGTAATTTCATGAAAACGTAACCAAATTACTAGTTAATTCTCCATCCTCAAGCTCTGAATTTTATTGTTGCAGATCTAACCATGCAGATTTTTGTGAAGACCCTCACGGGTAAAACTATTACATTGGAGGTCGAACCATCTGACACCATTGAAAACGTAAAAGCCAAGATTCAAGACAAAGAAGGCATTCCTCCAGATCAGCAACGTTTGATCTTCGCTGGAAAGCAGTTAGAAGATGGTCGCACGCTTTCGGACTACAATATCCAGAAAGAATCTACCCTCCATTTGGTGTTACGTCTACGTGGTGGTATGCAGATCTTCGTCAAAACACTTACTGGCAAGACCATCACTCTTGAGGTTGAAGCTTCTGACACCATTGAAAATGTCAAGGCCAAGATCCAAGACAAAGAAGGCATTCCCCCAGACCAGCAGCGTTTGATCTTTGCTGGCAAACAGCTTGAGGATGGCCGCACCCTGTCTGACTACAATATCCAGAAAGAATCCACTCTTCACTTGGTGCTTCGTCTGAGAGGAGGAATGCAGATATTTGTGAAGACTTTGACTGGCAAGACCATCACCTTGGAAGTAGAAGCATCAGATACTATTGAAAACGTTAAAGCCAAGATCCAAGACAAGGAGGGAATTCCCCCAGATCAGCAGCGTCTTATCTTTGCTGGCAAACAGCTGGAGGATGGCCGCACCCTGTCTGACTACAATATTCAAAAGGAATCTACTCTCCACCTGGTACTTCGTCTTAGAGGAGGAATGCAGATATTTGTGAAGACATTGACTGGAAAAACCATTACCCTTGAAGTTGAAGCCTCTGATACTATTGAGAATGTCAAGGCCAAGATCCAAGACAAAGAGGGCATTCCCCCAGACCAGCAGCGTTTGATCTTTGCTGGCAAACAGCTTGAGGATGGCCGCACCCTGTCTGACTACAATATCCAGAAAGAATCCACTCTTCACTTGGTCCTTCGTCTGAGAGGAGGCATGCAGATTTTTGTCAAGACCCTGACAGGCAAAACTATCACCTTGGAAGTAGAAGCATCAGACACTATTGAAAACGTTAAAGCCAAGATCCAAGACAAGGAGGGAATTCCCCCAGATCAACAGCGTCTTATCTTTGCTGGCAAGCAGCTAGAAGATGGCCGCACCCTGTCTGACTACAATATCCAGAAAGAATCCACCCTTCACTTGGTCCTTCGTCTGAGAGGAGGTATGCAGATCTTTGTTAAGACCCTGACAGGCAAAACTATCACCCTTGAGGTTGAAGCCTCTGATACTATTGAGAATGTCAAGGCAAAGATCCAAGACAAGGAAGGTATTCCCCCTGACCAGCAGCGTTTGATCTTCGCCGGCAAACAGCTGGAGGATGGCCGCACCCTGTCTGACTACAATATTCAAAAGGAATCTACACTCCACCTGGTACTTCGTCTTAGAGGAGGAATGCAGATATTTGTGAAGACTTTGACTGGAAAAACCATTACCCTTGAAGTTGAAGCCTCTGATACTATTGAGAATGTCAAGGCCAAGATCCAAGACAAGGAGGGAATTCCCCCAGACCAGCAGCGTCTTATCTTTGCTGGCAAACAGCTGGAGGATGGCCGCACCCTGTCTGACTACAATATTCAAAAGGAATCTACTCTCCACCTGGTACTTCGTCTTAGAGGAGGAATGCAGATATTTGTGAAGACATTGACTGGAAAAACCATTACCCTTGAAGTTGAAGCCTCTGATACTATTGAGAATGTCAAGGCCAAGATCCAAGACAAAGAGGGCATTCCCCCAGACCAGCAGCGTTTGATCTTTGCTGGCAAACAGCTTGAGGATGGCCGCACCCTGTCTGACTACAATATCCAGAAAGAATCCACTCTTCACTTGGTCCTTCGTCTGAGAGGAGGCATGCAGATTTTTGTCAAGACCCTGACAGGCAAAACTATCACCTTGGAAGTAGAAGCATCAGACACTATTGAAAACGTTAAAGCCAAGATCCAAGACAAGGAGGGAATTCCCCCAGATCAACAGCGTCTTATCTTTGCTGGCAAGCAGCTAGAAGATGGCCGCACCCTGTCTGACTACAATATCCAGAAAGAATCCACCCTTCACTTGGTCCTTCGTCTGAGAGGAGGTATGCAGATCTTTGTTAAGACCCTGACAGGCAAAACTATCACCCTTGAGGTTGAAGCCTCTGATACTATTGAGAATGTCAAGGCCAAGATCCAAGACAAAGAGGGCATTCCCCCAGACCAGCAGCGTTTGATCTTTGCTGGCAAACAGCTTGAGGATGGCCGCACCCTGTCTGACTACAATATCCAGAAAGAATCCACTCTTCACTTGGTCCTTCGTCTGAGAGGAGGTATGCAGATCTTTGTCAAGACCTTGACTGGCAAAACCATCACCTTGGAAGTTGAAGCCTCTGATACTATTGAGAATGTCAAGGCCAAGATCCAAGACAAAGAGGGCATTCCCCCAGACCAGCAGCGTTTGATCTTTGCTGGAAAACAGCTTGAGGATGGCCGCACCCTGTCTGACTACAATATACAGAAAGAATCCACACTTCACTTGGTTTTGCGTCTGAGAGGAGGCATGCAGATTTTTGTCAAGACCCTGACTGGCAAAACGATCACACTTGAGGTTGAAGCATCAGACACTATTGAAAATGTTAAAGCCAAGATCCAAGACAAGGAGGGAATTCCTCCTGATCAGCAGCGTCTCATCTTTGCTGGCAAACAGCTGGAGGATGGCCGCACCCTGTCTGACTACAATATCCAGAAGGAGTCTACTCTCCACCTGGTCCTGCGTCTGCGTGGTGGAAACTAAATATGCAATTTGATCTGTAGCAATATTCAAACTTGCTTTGTGTATTCATTCATTCCATTCCTTACTTCAATAAATAGTAGTTTCTGAATACAATGTTTCATTTCCTTATAGCTATTAGATCTTATCTAAAATATGTAGATCTTAATCAATTATTTGTAGGTCACCAATTACATAACAGCTTATAATTTTATTTTGGTGTAGGTGTAGGTCAATAAGAATGATATTGCTCACAATAAAGCGGCAATCGTTGCTGTGGTTGTGTATGTAAGTTCCTTTATCCTGGATAAGTTCGACTCAAAAAGCAGAATTAAACTTTACATGACTGGATTATACACAGCCTACTTATAATCCTAGATAAAACTAGTAAAATTAAAACTGTATACAATACAAAGTAAGACTCGTGTTCACTTGAAGAGTGAGAGTGGCTTCATAAATAGTTGAATTTATTTATTTTATAATATTATGAGTGTGTTCTTAGTTTTAGCACTGAACATAAATTTTAGTCACAGTAAGTAGGTCTCTAAATAAAAAGCAACAAGTATTATAAATAGGTATTTATTTATTAAGTAGGTAAGTTAATGTACAAAAAAATAAGTTTCCTTCTTAAAATGAAATGTATAACCTATGTTAGAAATAAAATAGAGAATGCCATCAGGATACAGCACACTGCAACATAGGGTGATTTCCTTTCTCCTATTCGAGCACACTTCCAGAAAGTTCCCAATAACCTGAAACATGAGAAAGAGAGTTGGTTATTCTATTTCTATCTTCTTATCGAATGAGAGTGGCTAACGCTGGTGTCAAGAGAGCCCTAAGGGCCTCTATTCTATAAATTATATGTTCATACATACCCTGTTTTATTTCGGTCCATTAAACTCGGGAAAAATGATCGTAAGTATGCGCAAGTGCATATCAGCAACAGTATCACCGACAATAAGCTTTGGAAATTGAATATAGCGCTCTGAAACAAACAAGTAAATCATTACTTAATCACAAGTTTTTAAGTTATTGTCACATGTAAATTTCTATCGTAGTACCTAAGGTTAAAATAAATAAAATAAATATTCCGGGACATTGCACACAGCGCCATCTAGCCCCACACTAATAACTGGTTTTAATAACTTACCATTTTGTAAGACGGAGGATCTCCGTGATTTACATCAAATAATGGTTTTTAGTACTTAGTTTCGATTTAATTTTCTTAGGTATGTTGTATTGTATTCAATATTAAATCATCAAATTCTCCAACAACACAACACAGACAAAAACATTATGACAGTCAGTGACAGTGACAGTGAGTGACATTGATGTGGTCGTCACAAAATGATTTGGACATCAAACGTCAAAAATTTACTTTTTTAGCTTTAAGCTTTGTTTGTTTAGCATTCTCTTTATACAAAATCAACACTAGTTTTCGCTTTGTTGTAGTTGGATACAACAAGTGCGGTGTTGGTAAGATCTTAAGAGCCACGGAGGCCACTTTGGTTAGGAGGAGAGGTGTGGCGGTGGTATTTGAAGGAACACACCTTAAAACCACCAAGTTTGTTATTTGAAGCTGGTTAAGGAGCAGTCGCAGCGGAAAAAAAAATGTTTCTCCAAAGTTTCATTTACCTACAATGGATTTCCGGAAAGTAGGTAAAGCCTGATTCAATATCTTGCAAGTTTTTTTTTATCTGGTAAGTAATACAAACTTAAACCCAAAGAATAAGTACTATTACCTTTTCTTAAACCTACCTATGTATTTGACATACCCTGACCTACCTACTTTAGTAGTAATACCACAGAAACTATTTTTAGGTGTACCTAGGAACATTTATAAATAATATACAAAATAATACAATTTTTATTCAATAATTAACAATATATACACATATATACACTAATAAAACTAAAAACGGCTAAACTAAACCAAAATAATTGTTTGATCGAACAATTATGTATTATTAAATACATAATCGATTTTATTTATTTTCAACGTCTCCCATAAATTGGTTCTCTAGAAGTCCGTATGCTTGATCGACAACTGCCGTGATATCTTTCGCTTGGCGATCGTCGATGGACAGCCAGATGGAACCACAGGTGCCGACCTGCAGCATCTGCTCTACGCTCGAAATCGCTGACTCCACTCTGAAAATAAAGCGAGAATTAGTAAACCATCTCCTGGGCCTACTTTGTTGTAGGTACACAAAACGCCCGATGGAAATCGAAACGCTCGCCTAATCTAAGTAGTAAATAAATACTTAGTTACAAAATTCTTTTTTTTACGTGGGATAGGTTTACCTACGTTTGACTACAGCCTGCCTGATGTTAAGCATTGCTGCAGCCTAGGGTGTAACAGGCTTACCTAGAAGATATGTACCTATTAACTCTAGATTTGAAAACCCCTGGATTGTAGTTCGCAGGAAACACAGCTTCTGGGAAAGTGTTCCAAAGCTTTGCCGTCCGTACAATAAACGTAGAGGCAAAGCGCTGTGTTCGACACTTCGGCACCTCCACCATAAAACGGTGTCTACCTGCGACCTTTCTGCTTGTTCGGTTATAGAAAGGAGCTGAGGGAATCAGTTCATGTAGCTCCGCTGCACACTCTCTGGAATGAATTCGATAAAAGACCGACAGATTGCTTGGGGCGATGTTCCAAACTTTGGAGTTTAGGCTTCTCATTGGTGGTTTTACCTACTAACCTCTTAGCTCGCGTCTCAATCGAATCCAACGCCTCTAGCTGGTAATTAGCTGAACCATCCCAAAGATGCGAGCAGTACTCCATGAACGACCGAACTTGTGTTTTATACAAGGTAAGCAACTGTTCCGGATGGAAGTACCGACGCACCTTCGAGAGGATACCAAGCTTTTGGCAGCCAATTGAGCCTTTGACTCAATGACCCAAAATTTAACGACGAGGTAAGGGAGACTAAAGTAGGTCCAGTTGGTCTGTGATTGGAATCGAAATTAAATTCAACTTCTTTATTAGCATAAATGTATTTTGTCATTTACCCTGTTAAGAGGGGAATTAAGGCGTAGCTAAAATTAAAATAAAATATTTTAAAATCTAAAACTTAATATAAAATTTAAAATCCTTAACTTAAAATAGTATGTGTACAATATTTTCTTATAATATCTAGGTATTATGAAGAAATTATTTATTTACAATAATAAAATATAAAAACAAGGGAAGAAAAACTAAACATACCTACTACTTCTAACTACTACAAGAAAGGGGCACTTAGAATATCTTTAGAAAAGCCTAGAGATAATCTAAGTGCTCCAGCCTACTACCAGAGGGCAGCGTGCCCTGCATACTGGCCGCATTACCACGCTGGATGTCAATGCTGATACGTTGAGCCAGAAAAAGGCCAGCATTTTGGTCATGCGTCGCGTCAACCAAGCGCTCCGAGAGGTTTTGGAAAATAGTATGGGCTCCCGGACCCCACGGCCTCAAAGTCTCGACTCCAAAAGGCTCAAATATGTAACCTTGGCCGAGGTTAGCATATTTGCGTCTCGTGTGATGCTCGGCAATAATAGCCGCCGCTCCAGCCCGACACCGTGTCAAAGACAGATGAGACGGGGCCAATGTGTCGACGCAAGTTGCGTCCCACACAAGGAGCCGACCCAACTTCCAGGGTACAAGAGTCATACCGTCAGGTCTTTTTCCATCATCACGTGATAGGCCGCTCGGTTTGAGCATAGCTGCAACATTGGCAGTGGAAAAAGCCCGGCGAATGATGTCGTTCAGACTAGCGTGGCGGCTAATTCTACCAGCTCTCTCCTCGAACGTGGTGCCCAAGCTGGTCAACATCAGTACCACACTGGCAGCGATGCGGCTCACAGCTCCTCGCACCCAAACGCAAGCTAACCGCGAGTCGAAAAGCTGTCGGGTCTAAAAGGTTTCCTGTATTAAAAGAAGGCATGGCCTGCAACCACAGACCGGATTCCCACACACTGACCGCAAGGATGCGGGCGCGATCCGCGAAACTAGTACACGTATCGAGAAGTGATTTCCGTGCTAGTTCGCTGATCGGCCGATCCCACAGTCTCAGTCTATTATTAATCTATTTTACATAGAGATCATAATTACATCCTATTCCTTATATTCGTCATTAAAAAACTCTTCTATAGTGTAGTAACATTTCTGTATAAAATATAATTATTTAAGTTTGATTTGGAAAGTTTTAATATTTTGTTCTTTTTTATGTAGTTTGGCAGTTTATTGTAGGTATATTCGTATAGTATGGGCCTTTTTTGTAAATTTCCAGTATTGGCTCCGGAAGTACTATTTTAAATGTTCTACATGGATTTGGGTCTATTGTGTAGAGAAGAAACATTCCGGAAGTAGGGGCCAGGAGGAACGTCCTCGTTTTGGCGGAGAAGAGACACGCGTGCGTTTTAGCGGCATTGAACCTGACGATTGGCATCGCCCCAATCGGAGACTGCCTGAAGAGAAAGATTCATGCGTTCGACCATGGCCTCTCTGAGTGTTTGGATTTTGGCCGCATTAATTCGTGCAGTGGACAAATAAAAATAACTCTTTACAACCGTGCTGTCGTCTGCATACACAAAGATACCGGGTTTGAGCAGATCGTTGATATGCAGCAAAAGTAGGGATCTCAAGATTAATATCTTGAGTTTTAAACTTTTTATGAGCTACTAGCTACTAGGATATTATGTACGGTTTTATTACAATTTTATTTATATAACCAGCAATAGAATAGCATATTAGTACCTGAAACTCAATTTCTTGACAATATAATAGATATTTTGATATCCGTACAGTTTTACTTGAAGTTGATTGGTTACCCTCTGGTGTTGTGAGTGTCCATGGGCGACTGCGATTGCTTACCATCAGGCCGAACGCCTGCCTTTATAAAAAAAAATGGTCACATGCTACATAATATGCTTACATTTTTTTTTGCTATAGTAGATTATAACGTTGCTTAACATCAGGCGAGTTATAGTCAAACGTGAGCCTATCTAGTATAAAAAAATCTTACTTTTGATAATAGGCACCATTTGCAGGAGTATGGCCCGCGAGTTCTTTGCCCAGCTTAGGATTGTACACTCGTTTGTCCAGATCATGTAACAGGGGAGTGTCTGTCGGGCCAAAGCACATGCACAGGATTCTAACGCCTGTGTTCGTATAAAATGGATCCGTCTGAAAAAAAAATGATAATTTAGATGGCACGATGAACCAGTAGGTAGTAAAATCCGGTATTCATTTATTTACTAATGCATTAATATGCACAATACATTGACAAAATTTTTAGCATTTTTAAAAATCTACTCAGATACAATTTTTTTCTTATTAATTAACATTGTAAGCTCCTAAGATGTGTTCCAGAAGCCTCATTTGTGTCTCAGGTTTATTTCAATTATTTTCAATACAGGCAATATGGATGCTAACTGGTATCTGTAGTTACCTAAACTAAGATAAGTAGCACAAATAATAAGTTATCAATATAATATATCAAAACGTTTATTTTAGGTAAATGCGATAAATCTTAGATTACCTACGGGTGTGTTTCCTCAGGCAGGCTGTATTTAAATATAAGCCTGTTAAAAAGAACCAAGCTGTTCCTGATGCCACTTTTTCAAATTATATTATAGGTACATACCTACGTATGTTTTGTTACTATTTATTGAGTCGAACCTTTAGTAGGTACAAATCATATTTATATTGAATTTTGTAATCTGAAATACGTGCTTCATATGGGTTCTTATCTAATATTGTAACGTCATCTCACCGTGAGCTTTACATATAATATCATATACATATATTTGCACATAAAATCAGTACTAGGTATTTTAAGATGATAACCGATTAGATAAGTTATTTATTGATTTGTCATTATTATTGTACATTTCAGGTGTGCCATCAATTTTAGTTAAGAAATAATGCGAACTGCCAAACTGTAGAATTCCTTACTTGGCTTTTCTATAGAATAAAGCAGATAAATATACAACAAATAAAAAAGGTATTCCTTTTGTAATCTCATAATCTTTCATTAAATTCACTGCTCATTCCGTTCATACACATGTAGAAGTGGTCTGAGATGCAAGCCTAGCTTAGTTCTGATTACCTACCAATTCAAATGTAAATTGTATAATTAGATTTTTTTTAAACAAATTCGTGCTTTAATGTTACAGTTATAAGCTACATATCTACTTGTACATGGAATTAAGTTCAATAAAGATATTTGATTAGATTTGATAATCATTAAGTTGTGTAGGTACTTTACTCACCGCTAAACAACGTGAGAATTGCATAACAGCGCTCTTTGCTCCGCTGTAGATGGGCAAGAGAGGTACCCTGGTTAGAGCCACTGTTGATGCAATGTTGACGATGGTACCCCCCGCACCGCCTTCGCCCTTGTCCATGTGCGATAGGCCCTTCATGGTCAGGGATACTAGACCTTGCTAAGGAAAAAAAACTTACTGATAATACTATTACGTAGCAGATCTACGATTTTCGAAGCTCATAAGAGGCATATCCTTGCATAATACAGCGTCATGTACGAGTACCTAGCCGAGAACGGCAAGGAAGATTATTCATACTTTATTTTGCGAATATGAAAAAGGACCGACTTCAATGCCTATAAATATTTCCACCTATTTGTATTCTTTCCCTCAGATATGCGTTCATATATATAAATCGGTTCAGTAGATTTTAAGAAAAGGGATTGAGTACCTATCCAGTATTCGTTAAAAAAAAGTATGTACATAAGCTACTTACAAAATTAACATCCGCAGCAGTTCTCCATACAGCAGGAGAATCGACCATGATACCAGCATTATTGATGATCACATCAATTTGCTTAAATTCCTGAACAACTTCTTCAAATGCCTTGGTAATGTCGTCTTCTTTGGACATGTCGCACCTTATGAATTTCACTTGACCAGGATTGGTCTGTGCATATTGAGCAGCCAAAAATTTGCCTTGTTGCTCTGCTACATCCAAAATTGCTATACTCTGCCAACAGAGGTAAAAATTAATGGTCAATTCACAAAAATAAGTTAATTTTTTATGTTAATCTTATGTCTGGGCTCGTAGTTATGGCTGTAGCATGATCTTCTGCTCTTAAATTTGAATGTCTAACTCTGGTGTCGAGAGTTTACGATCCATCCGTATTTCTTATTACATAAGAGTTATGACTTTCACCCAAAATAAATTCCCGTAAATTACGATTCAATTTATTTATACGAGACTTTTTTAGGTAATCACCGTAATGAATAACTTTCAACTCTATATTTACTCATATAGGATCAAGTACTTTTTTACTTAATTGGATTACAAAAATACTAACCTTAGCTCCTTGGTTTAAAAATATGCCAGTATACCTCGCTCCCATTCCCGATGCACCCCCGGTAATAATAAAAGTTTTTCCTTTTGCGTCCCACGCCGCCATCTTGGTGTTGGTTTGTTACTCGACTGTCCACCGTGGCTGTAAATTTATGTATGTTTGTTTCATTACGTTCGGCCGTTTTATATATGTAACTATCACGTCAATCAGGGGGATTAGATAAAGCCCTAAAGGTAAGTTATAAAATGATACGTTTCTTTCACAATAACAAACTGTTAAATTGAGTAGGTACCACCTATTGTAGGTACTCCTATTATTTATACAAAGTATGTGCGATAGACCAATGTGAATCGGCTACTTTATTGTTACGACCGTTCAAAGGGAATATTTAGAGTTCAAATACCTATGTACTTACTTGTACATAATATGCAAATTTACACAAAAATAAAATTTGTAACTATTATTAGCAAAGACGATGCCCAGCATAAACAATGAGAGATGCGTTGTCTGTCACCTTCTCGCGAGTCTCGTCCTATCAGAGCCCAGGATACCGTATCAACCAATCAGAGCACCTGTTACCAACTTCACAATTTGTACCAGAGAGGGTGGTGGATCTCCTTCCGTCATAGAAGTCTCTGACCAGGAGCCCTTAAGGGGATGCTGGGCATCGTCTTTGCTAATAATACAAATTTTATTTTTGTGTCAAATTTGCATATTGTTAGGCATGTGACGATGCCCAGCATAAACAATGAGAGGTGTGTTTGTAACTCCTGGTGACCAAATACGACGCTATGTGAGAATTGAGTTGGTTCATGAAATGAAGGACGATTTATCCGATCGAGGATTGAATACGCGTTCTTTAAACTCGTGGACTTAATCCGTTTTCTTACGACCACGAGCGACGCTGCCATAGAGTTGTTTCTAAATTACATATAAGTATAAGGCATCATCCGCCACATTTTTATATAAATGAGGCACAACTAGTGGGTGCCTTTCCGTCTAATAGACTAGTTAAATTAAGACAATGAATAACTCAACACCAAAAAGCCTGCATTAACACCATGTCTGCAATAGTTATTTTGGCACCCTTACATTCACTTAATGTAATTATTTTACTTAATTTTTGTGTATTAGGTATATTGTAAAAGGCGTCTCTGTATAGGCTACGGCCCCACTGATAACTTAAAAATACCGGGCGTAAGACCCGAGAATCTGTAAAGGTAAATAAATATTCATAAATCATATCATGTTAACATAAGTGAATTTAATTTCAATATGGCTTTCTAAAAGTTAACGCCATTAAACTATGCATTATTCCTCCTCAAGACATCAAAAATATGCTAAATTAATAAACTTATGTGATATTAGGTTTTGTTTTTGAAATTTCATTCATACTTTAAGCCAGATACCATGCTAATGCAATTTCCAAATAGTAAATGGTACAGGCCTACAGCGGCTCCAAGAAGGAAGATCTCCAATTTGATCCTAATTTAGGGCCTTTTTATGCTTGAGACCCGTTTCTAGTGATTTCATTTCACCAACAATTTTTCAAATTTAAAGTTTTTTTGTCTTTGATCTGAGGCAGTGGGATTCTGTCGTCCAATCCACCGGAACTAGAAAGTTTTCTATATTGATTCTCATGGGTTTGTTTGTATAGAGATCGACGACGTTTAACGTCGAGCAAACAAAATGCTTTCTTTCGCTGTTCGGCTACTACCAGGTTGTTCAAGTTGCATCACGTATGTAGTTCACTACCCTCCCCCTCATGTTTCTGCCAAAGCAAGTCTATATGAGGGATCACAAACTCGATAAATACATGCCTAAAGCTATGTCTGAGCCTTTATTCTGCTGTCGATCACTTTCGCTGATAATACCAGTCTGTCATACCCCTGCAGAGATACTCTGCTGTAACTTTATTCTTTCACTTGTCTTGAAAACAAAAATATATGCTAGATTTTATTCCGCTTTTCCTTTTTATTTCTTTCATCACGCAACGACCTTTGTTATCAATCTGTTGTACAAAATGGCGCCTCTGTAGCTATTTCTTAAAGTGGTTTACAGCTGTCGAAACTATTCATCGGGTTAACAATGGCATCTTTCCTGCTCGGCTTTGCGATGATATCATCCACCAAATCCTATACTTAAGACGCAGCATAATGGAGGTACGTTATTTAAAGAATTAAGTTCATCTAGATTATGCGCACGGAGCGACGATGGTACTCTTGAACTGATCTGGAAGTAGGTTGCCGAGATATCCAGCTTGACTATAGTCCTTTCTTTGCAGGAAATCCAGGGATTAAGAATGTGAGATACGATTCCCTTAGAAGATCGGTCGGTTTATCCTACATCTGTCATTATTAAGAACATTTTCGAGAAAACCGAGATTGTAGTAACTTGTTCTGGGAGACTCTCTATCACATGGACTGAATGCAGAGCCTTGAAGTACGAAGGATTTTAATGTTGACTGGACATGAAACGCAATTAAATTTATTTTCAGGCAACTGGATAGTAACTATTCTGGGTTAAATTGCACATTTTAAGCGCTTGTGATGCATTATCAGGTAGGAACTCAAGTCACGCTTCAAGTGAGCTTACATCCAATTGTGCTTATCAGTATAATATGAGCAGATGGTTCGGACATGTTATGGTTTAGAGGTAAATGGTTAGCGCATTCTCGTGAAAACATCGAGAAGGGCCTTTGGAGCTCCAAGGCGCACTGCCACTGCCCTCGATACGCTCGAAGGCAGCCTCTGTAAAACCTTGACCGACCTATCTGGCATAACTCATGTATAACCGAATTAATGATCTGGTTGCAACGCCTTCTTGTGACATAGTTTAGATTTTTAGACCCTCTTCGTTATTGTAGCGTAGGCTTATCCACATCTTCACACCTATTCGGTGCGATGTAATCGCGAACGTGCACCTTTATGAAAGGTGCTCATAATTAGGGGGTATCATTCGCAGATCCTTCCTTAACTTCTTATGATGATGTGATCCAGCCAGGATACGCTCCCGGTGGATTCTAGGTTTTCCGCAAACCCTGTATCAGTAACAGCATAATTTCTTAAAATAAGCTTAATAACACGGATGAGCGTAGCAGAATTTCGACGTATGTATTTGTCGAAGATTTTCTAAGGATTCTGGAATCCAACTTCAAAGATGACGGTTTACCGTGTGGACAGCCCTGTAGTCAGGACTTTTGAAAACTACAATTTACACTAAACGCGAAACTTTTACGTACCCCTTTTTTTCTCTAAAAAACCTGGCCTGCAGCAAGTCCTCCTGAATGTGGTCGTCGGCGAGTCCTGGACGCCTCCTGGCATCCAGGTAAAGTCCAAGTATCGGAACACACAATATAGATGTACGGGATCACTGATTAGGTTATAACACTCGCGTGATATTTTTAGATTGTTTTGCATAACGTACTTTCTGTTCAAGGGTTGGAGCAGCACTGTCGATGTAAACGTCATTCTTTTTAGAGATGCGCGAGCGCGGGGTAAATGCGCGAGTGTGATATATATTCGATTTTACATCGACTTGATGAATGTAGATTTTAGGCAAGCCAAGTCCCTACATTTCCCCCCACCAAATCCGACGTTCGGATTTCTCAGTTCTTACTAGCAGTGTCACTGTAAAGTGTGCAAGCAGCTAGTGTTAATATGTAACTAAATGTTGTACAGTATTTCTCGTTGAATGTGATGAACAAGAATATTTTATGTAGCTCGAGAGCGTGTGGACTGTATACAATGTTAATAGGATAATGTTTGTATAACTATATGAGTGGACTGTATAATTTTAGGTGTAAAGATATTGCTAAGTCTAATGTCTTAACTAACTTACTTCTAGGGAATTGTGTGAATTTACATAGAATTAACTATGTCATCGTCCAAGGGGAGAGGACTCAATTTGACCACGGGTCGAGTAAATTCACTATTCCTCGTGCGAACAGTGACAACACGGGTCACATTATCAGCTCCCGGATGGAGCTTTGTAACTCTGGCTAAAGGCCATTGAAGGGGAGGTGCTTCACTATGAATGAGCACTAAGTCTCCCACCTTCAGATCTCGACATCCACTGAACCACTTCTGACGTTCCTGAAGTGTGTGGAGGAAGTTCTTACGCCATGAATGCCAAAATTTTTGTGCCATCTGTTGTACGATTTGCCAACGCGTGAGTCTATGTACAGGAGTAGATGTTATGTCGTATTCCGGTACGCTGAGAAGTTCGCGGCCTATGAGAAAGTGAGCCGGCGTGAGTATCTCGAACTCGTTAGGATCTGATGACAAAGCGCAAAGAGGCCTTGAGTTTAGAACAGCTTCTGCTCGTGCGAATAATGTTGTCAACTCTTCGAGTGTTAGAGACCGGTCGGCGACCGTCCGTTTAAGCAGATCTTTGCATGAACGAATCGCAGCTTCATATAAACCGCCAAAATGACTACCGGTTGGCGGGTTATGCTTCCATTCAACATCTCGTGAAATGAAACCGTCCGAGATTTCATCTGTATGAGTACGGAAAAAGTGTGAAACTTCAGCTAACTGTTTTCCCGCAGAAACAAAGTTGGTCGCGTTGTCAGAAATCAGTAACTTACTTAATCCGCGCCTAGCAGTAAAACGGTCATACGACGCGAAAAAGCATTCCGTACTTAACTGCGTGAGAACGTCCGTGTAAATAGCACGAGTTGAACCACAAACATATACACATAAATAAGCTTTATGAACGCGCGCGTTTCTGGGAGTAGACTCTTTTATGTGAAATGGGCGTCCTATATCAAGACCTACAGCACAAAACGTCTGAGCATCTTGACCAAGACACCAGGATCAAAAATTCACTGTTCAGTGGAGTAGACGACGTAGAGACATTTTTTCGACAACAATTACAAGAATCAATCAAAAGAGTTGCAAAGCGGTCAGATCACGGAAATTGAATTTCTCGAAAATATAGCAACCATCAAGAAGCGGCTACAATAATCCTAAGTCGAATATATTTAAATTTAATATAATACAATAGATTCATTAAAGTTTCTAATATTTGTTTTATTTCAGAAAATATATATGCTAGCGACTGCGTATCCATATTTGATAGTTTAATTTCCGACATAAAATAAATAAGACCTTGAGAAAATCCACAGAACATCGATCGGGCCACATCGCCCCCGCGCGCGCCCCCCGCGACAAGCATGGACTTCAAAGCTCTGTGAGAAAATCAGTCATTTTGGGAAAAGGTGTTTTTGAATTTAGTGCATTGTGTAGATCAGTACATTATGATATTCAGTCTTACCCGCCCGTAAGCGAGAATATCTTGCCGAAGGAGAACTACAGAACTTGAATACAGGGTACCTACTGTGTTGGTAAGATCTTATCTATAGCTTAGGAACACTTTACCAGAAGCTGTGTTTCCTGCGAACTACAATCCAAGGGTCTTCAAATCTAGAGTTAATAGGTATCTTCTAGGTAAGCGTGTTATATCCAAGGCTGCAGCAATGCTTAACATCAGGCAGGCTGTAGTCAAAAGTAAACCTATCCCACGTAAAAAAAAAACTTAAGAGCCACGGAGACCACTTTGGTTAGGAGGAGAGGTGTGGCGTTGGTATATGGAGGAACACACCTAAAAACCACCAAGTTTGTGGTTTGAAGCCGGTTTAGGTGCAGTCGTAGCGGAATAACACTATATATTTCTCCAGGGTTTTATTTACAATGGATTTCCGCCTGATTCAATATCCTGTTATTCCAGCTTTGGTTGCTTCCACACAACCAGCATTATGCTGAATTGGGGCAGATTTTATGTTTGTTTGTTTATTATGTTCTTACGCGTGTTTTTCTGTTAAATCTGTCACAATAAATGTTTCCTTTCTCTTTATTTAAAAGATTATTTAAATTGGTACAAACTTAAACCTACCTATGTATTTGTTAAATACCTACCTACTTATTAGTAGGTAGGTAATACCACAGAAGAAAGTCGTAGGAACATTTGTAAATAATTAGTTAAGTACAACATAATTGTTTGGTCGAATAATCATGTAATACTAAATACATATTAATCGATTTTATTTATTTTCAACGTCTCCCATAAATTGGTTCTCTAGAAGTCCGTATGCTTGATCGACAACTGCCGTGATATCTTTCGCTTGGCGATCGTCGTTGGACACCCAGATGGAGCCACAGGTGCCGACCTTCAGCATCTGCTCTACGCTCGAGATCGCTGACTCCACTCTGAAAATAAAGCGAGTTTTTTAAACTAATACGGGTTTGCATACGGGTAAGCAAAGGCTATGGCCTAAGATGAAACGTGCGTGATTAGTAAGGTAACAGTTGTAACCATTATTATACTTGCGCGTTAAATGCGCTTGACCATCTCGGGACCAAATTTTTTGTAGGACATAAAACGCCTGATGGAAATCTAAACGCTCGCTTAATCTAGTAAGTACATCTTTTTTGTAAATAAATAGTGACAATACTTAAGATATTTGGATATTATGAGCGGTTTTATTACAATTTTATTTAACTACATATATAACCAGCAATATATTATCATATTAGTGCCTGTAACTCAATTTCTTGAGAATAGAATAGAGATATTGTGATGTCTAGTGTTGTGAGTGTCCATGGGCGACGGCGACTGCTTACCATCAGGCCGTTTGACCACAATGCTACTTATGCTTACATTTTATTGCTATCGTTGATTATAACGTTGATTAACATCAGGCGAGTTATAGTCAAGCGTGAGCCTATCTGGTATAAAAAAGATAACTTACTTTTGATAATGGGCACCGGTTGCAGGAATATGGTCAGCAAACTCTTTGCCCAGCTTAGGATTGTACACTCGTTTATCCAGATCATGCAATAGGGGAGTGTCTGTCGCGCCAAAGCACATGCACAGGATTCTAACGCCTGTGTTCGTATAAAATGGATCCGTCTGAAAAAAAAAGATACCTAATTTAGGCACAATATTCATTTATTTATGAATGCATTACACAATGCAATGTAACAATTTTAGAACAGATTCTTAAAAAAAAATACATGTTAGCTAGGAAAGTTTAGGGCATAATTAGCGTTTTTAAAAATCTACTTAAACTCAAATTTTAATTAACATTGTAAGCTACTGACAGTGTGTTTCGGTAGCCTCTTTTTTGCCTCAGATTTATTTCAATACAGGTTGAGGCTTATTTTAGGTAGATGTGATAAATCTTAGATTATCCACGGGAGTGTTGCATCAGGCGGGCTGTATTCAAATGTAAACCTATTGTATGTTAAAAATATTCAAATTATAATATATGTAGGTACATATGTAGGTATGTTCAGTTACTATTTATTGAGTCGTACCTTTAGTAGGTATAAATAATAATCTAATTGAATTTTGTAATCTGAAATATGTGCTTCATATGGGTTCTAAACTAATATTGTAACGTCATCGTGAGCTTTACATATAAGTACTTAAGTATTTAAAGATAATAACTGATTAGATAAGTTATATATTGATTTATCATTGTTATTGTACATTTCAGAAGTGCCATCAATCTTAGTTAATGTAATGAAATACAAAGTCCATTGCATGGGCAAATTATTGTTAAATTATGTTTTTTATACACTGGCTAGTGTGACTTTGTTGATCAGCCTGAAGCGACTCTGTCACAAGGAGTATCGTGTTCTTAGAAAGAATGCGAACTGCCAAACTGTAGAATTCCTTACTTGGCTTTTCTATAGAATAAAGCAGATAATTATACAACAAATAACAAAGTTATTCCTTTTGTAATCTAATAATCTTTTATTAAATTCACTGCTCATTTCGTTCATACACATGTAGAAGTGGTCTGAGATACAAACCTAGGTTAAGTCAGAGGTACCCACTACCCACCAATTAAAATGAAGCATCTAATTTTTATTAAAACGCACGAAAAAAATTGTGCTTTGATGTTTTTAGCTACATACTTGTACATGGAATTAAAATCAATAATGATATTTTATTCGATTTGATAATCATTTACCTGTGTAATTTTAGGTACTCACCGCTAAACAACGTGAGAATTGCATAACAGCGCTCTTGGCTCCGCTGTAGATGGGCAAGAAAGGCACCCTGGTTAGAGCCACTGCTGATGCAATGTTGACGATGGTACCCCCCGCACCGCCTTCGCCCTTGTCCATGTGAGATAGGCCCTTCATGGTCAGAGATACTACACCTTGCTGAGGAAAAAAAAACTTACTGATAATATTACGTAGCAGCTCTACAATTTTTTTGAAGCCCAAAAGCGGCATTTCCTTGCATAATACAGTCGTCATATGCCTAGCCGAGAACGGCAAGGAAGATTATTCATACTTTATTTTGCGAATATGAAAAAGGACCGACTTCAATGCCTTTTAATATTTCCACCTATTTATATTCTTTCCCTCAGATATGCATTCATATCTAAATTGGTTCAGTAGATTTTAAGAAATGGGATTGAGTATCAAGTATTCGTTAAAAAAAAATAAAAGTAGGTATGTACATAAGCTACTTACAAAACAAAGTAGAGTTAACATCCGCAGCAGTTCTCCATACAGCAGGAGAATCGACCATGATACCAGCATTATTGATGATCACATCAATTTGCTTAAATTCCTGAACAAGTTCTTCAAATGCCTTGGTAATCTCGTCTTCTTTGGACATGTCGCACCTTATGAATTTTACTTGACCAGGATTGGTCTGTGCATATTGAGCAGCCAAAGATTTGCCTTGTTGCTCTGCTACATCCAAAATTGCTATACTCTGCCAACAGAGGTAAAAAGTAAGGATCAATTCACAAAAATTACTTAAATTTTTAAGTTAATCTTATGTCAGGGCTCGTAGTTATTGCTGTAGCAAGATTTTCTGCTCTTAAATTTGAAAGTCTAACTCTGGTGTCGAGAGTTTACGATCCATCCGTATTTCTTATTACATAAGAGTTATGACTTTCACCCAAAATAAATTCCCGTAGATTACGATTCAGCGTCAATTTATATATAAATTTATTTATAGGTACGAGACTTTTTTAGGTGATCACCGTGATGAATAACTTTCAACTCTATATTTACTCATATAGGATCAAGTACTTTTTTACTTAATTGGATTACAAAAATACTAACCTTAGCACCTTGGTTTAGAAATATGTCAGTATACCTCGCTCCCATTCCCGATGCACCCCCGGTAATAATAAAAGTTTTTCCTTTTGCGTCCCACATCGCCATCTTGGTGTTGGTTTGTTACTCGACTGTCCACCGTGACTGTAAATTTATGTATGTTGTTTGTTTCATTACGTTCGGCCGTCTTATATATGTAACTATCACGTCAATCAGGGGGATTAGATAAAACCCTAAAGGTAAGTTATAAAATGATACGTTTCTTTCAAAATAACAAGCTGTTAAATTGAGTACCACCTATTGTAGGTACTCCTATTATTTATACAAGGTATGTGCGATAGACCAATTTGAATAGGCTACTTTATTGTTACGACCGTTCAAAGGGAATATTTAGAATTCAAATACCTATGTACTTACTTGTACATAATATGCAAATTTACACAAAAATAAAATTTGTATTATTAGCAAAGACGATGCCCAGCATAAACAATGAGAGATGCGTTGTCTGTCACCTTTTCGCGAGTCTCGTCCTATCAGAGCCCAGGATACCGTATCAACCAATCAGAGCACCTGTTACCAACTTCACAATTTGCACCAGAGAGGGTGGTGGATCACCTTCCGTCATAGAAGTCTCTCTCCAGGAGCTCTTAAGGGGATGCTGGGCATCGTAATTTTATGTTTGTGTCAAATTTGCATATTATTAGGCATGTGACGATGCCCAGCATAAACAATGAGAGATGTGTTTGTAACTCTTGCATGGTGACCAAAGATGACGCTATGTGAGAATTGAGTTGGTTCATAAAATGAAGGACGATTTATCCGATCGAGGATTGAATACTTAGTTAATAGTTACATATAAGATCAATAGAAGAAATAATAACTATACAAATAATTCCCGTCTTGATTTTCGACAGTCTTCATCAATTAGCCATCGAAGCTTTTTGACTACACCTAGATAAACATGAGTATTAAAATAGATACTCCATCATAATACTAGCTCGAAATTACTCGTAATAGTCACGTTACCTGAAGAAGACAGTAGTTTACCTGCTCTCCTGCAGTAATAAAATTGAAATACTAGAATATATACTTTCCCTTCGCCATTTTCTCCGAGTTAATATATCCTCAATAGTGAAGTTATTGTACCAACTAAGAGAAGAGACCCGCGTTCTTTAAACCCAAGGACCTTAATCCGTTTACTTACGACCAGGAGCGACGCTGCCATAGAGTTGTTTCTAATTGTGGCACCTAGAGCATAATTACAATCTACCGTGTACATATCGGTGCCAAGCTGGTTAACATATCGGTGCCAAGCTGGTCAACTTCTGATTATTCAGAATGAATTTAATGACGGAGCAAGTGCTGTGATGTCAATTCGAGGAAGAAGCGAGGCCGAAGGCCGAGCTTCTCCATCACTTTGCCCATGAGACCTATGGATATTTTTTCAAATATCGGAGCCCCCCCTTTATTAAACCCCCCCTCGCGGGCCCCTTGGGCCCGCGCACAGAGCACCTCGGGTATTATGATAAAATTTAAGTACACATAAGTAATGATTAAATTGATCTTTCACCTGGAATGAATATTTGGAAATACTTAAATACTTCTAAAAGATTTTTTAATCAGGTACTATTCCTATATTTTACCTACCATAATAATACCACAGAATCTACTTCTAGTCGTAGGAACATGTAAATAAATGATAATATACAAAATAATTGTTTGGTCGAATAATCATGTAATATTAAATACATAATCGGTTTCATTTATTTTCAACGTCTCCCATAAATTGGTTCTCTAGAAGTCCGTATGCTTGATCGACAA
The DNA here is from genome assembly GCA_964023185.1 of Macaria liturata. Lineage (NCBI taxonomy): Eukaryota > Metazoa > Arthropoda > Insecta > Lepidoptera > Geometridae > Macaria > Macaria liturata. Next base: position 8,270,729 of record OZ026821.1, read on the forward strand.
CTGCCGTGATATCTTTTGCTTGGCGATCGTCAGCGGACAGCCAGATAGAGCCACAGGTGCCGACCTTCAGCATCTGCTCTACGCTTGAGATCGCTGACTCCACTCTGAAAATAAAGCGAGTTTTTTTTAACTAATATCTAAGGGGTTGCATTTGGCCATTGTTTGTTTGATGGTAAGCAAAGGCCTGAGATGGAGCGTGCGTGATTAGTAAGGTAACAGTTGTAACCATTACTATACTTGAGCGTTATAATATGCGCTTTACCATCTCTGGACTTACTTTGTTATACCTAGGTAGGTACATAAAACGCCTGATGGAAAACGAAACGCTTGACTAATCTAGTAAGTAAATAGATAGTGATAATACTCAAGATATAAGGATATTATGAGCGGTTTTTATAACAATTTTATTTAGGTAAGTACATAATACATAACCAGCAATAGAATAGCATATTAGTGACTGTAACTCGATTTCTTCAGAATCGAATAGATAGGTATTGTGATGTTTAACCTGAAAGTACCCCTCTGGTGTTGTGAGAGTCCATGGGCGACGGCGACTGCTTACCATCAGGCCAAACGCCTGCCTTTTTATCACTTACTTTAAAAAAAAGTTTGGTCACAAAGCTAACTTATGCTTACATTTCATTGCTATCGTAGATTATAACGTTGATTAACATCAGGCAAGTTAAAGTCAAGCGTGAGCCTATCTAGTATAAAAAAAGATTACTTACTTTTGATAACAGACACCGTTTGCAGTAGTATGGCCAGCGAACTCTTTGCCCAACTTAAGATTGTACACTCGTTTGTCCAGATCATGCATCAGGGGAGTGTCTGTCGGGCCAAAGCACATGCACAAGATTCTGATACCTGTGTTTGTATAAAATGGGTCCGTCTGAAAAAAAAATGATAATTTAGATGGCTCGATAAACCAGTAGTAATATTACGCATTCATTTATTAATGCATTACACAATATAATGTATACAATTTTAAATCTTATAATAAAAAAAAATGACATGTGTGACCCTGCCGCTAGAAAATGTAGGGCATAGCCTTTGTTAAAATCTACTCCAACACATTTTTTCCTTATTTTGACCAATTTACAAATGATAATGACATTTACAAATGACTCCGATTTATTTCAATGCAGTCAATATGCTCTACATGTGGTCAAAGAGTCGCTTGAACGAGTCGGTTTATATAGTTGCTCAAATAATAAGTTATCATTAAGTATAATATATCAAAAGGTTTCTTTTAGGCAGATGTGATTAAACTTAGATTACCAACAGGAGTGTTTCATCAGGCGGGCTGTATTCAAATATAAGCCTATTTTATGTTAAATAAAAACCCAGCTATTCCTGATGCCACTTTTTCAAATTATATTATAGGTATATACGTATGTTTTGATACTATTTATTGAATCGAACCTTTAGTAGGTACAAATCATATTTATATTGAATTTTGTAATCTCAAATACGTGCTTCATATGGGTTCTACTTAATCTAATCTAATATTGTAACGTCTTCTCACCGTGAGCTTTACATATCAGTACTTAGGTTTTTAAGATGATAACCGATTAGATAAGTTATTTATAGTTATTGTACATTTCAGAAGTGCCATCAATCTTAGATCTAAAAATTTAGAAATACAAAGTCCATTGCATGGCCAAATTATAAAAATATAATTACTTAAGTTTTTTATACACTGGCTAGTGTGACTTTGTTAATCAGCCTGAAGCGACTCTGTCACAAGGAGTAGAATGCGAACTGCTAAACTGTAGAATTCCTTACTTGGCTTTTTTATAGAATAAAGCAGATAATTATACAACAAATAAAAAAGATATTCCTTTCGTGATCTAATAATCTTTCATTAAATTCACTGCTCATTCCGTTCATACACATGTAGAAGTGGTCTGATATACAAGCCTAGCTTAGTTCTGATTACCTACCAATTTAAATGTAAATTGTAGCATAAAAACTTTTTTTAAACAAATTCGTGGTTTGATGTTACAGTTATATGCTACATACTTGTACACGGAATAAAGTTCAATAAGGATATTTTATTCGATTTGATAATCATTTACCTGTGGAATTTTACTCACCGCTAAACAACGTGAGAATTGCATAACAGCGCTCTTTGCTCCGCTGTAGATGGGCAAGAAAGGCAACCTGGTTAGAGCCACTACTGATGCAATGTTGACGATGGTACCCCCCGCACCGCCTTCGCCCTTGTCCATGTGAGATAGGCCCTTCATGGTCAGAGATACTACACCTTGCTGAGGAAAAAAACTTACTGATAATATTACGTAGCAGCTCTACAATTTTTTTGAAGCCCAAAAGCGGCATATTCTTGCATATTACAGTCGTCATATGCCTAGCCGAGAACGGCAAGGAAGATTATTCATACTTTATTTTGCGAACAAGAAAAAGGACCGTTCAATGCCTATAATTATTTCCACCTATTTGTATTCTTTCCCTCAGATATGCGTTCATATCTAAATCGGTTCAGTAGATTTTAAGAAATGGGATCGAGTATCAAGTATTGGTAAATGCAAAAAAAAGTAGGTATGTACATAAGCTACTTACAAAATTAACATCCGCAGCAGTTCTCCATACAGCAGGAGAATCGACCATGATACCAGCATTATTGATGATCACATCAATTTGCTTAAATTCCTGAACAACTTCTTCAAATGCCTTGGTAATGTCGTCTTCTTTGGACATGTCGCACCTTATGAATTTCACTTGACCAGGATTGGTCTGTGCATATTGAGCAGCCAAAGATTTGCCTTGTTGCTCTGCTACATCCAAAATTGCTATACTCTGCCAACAGAGGTAAAAATTAAAGGTCAATTCACAAAAATAACTTAAATTTTTGTGTTAATCTTATGTCAGGGCTCGTAATGATTGTTGTAGCATGATCTTCTGCTCTTAAATTTGAAAGTCTAACTCTGGTGTCGAGAGTTTACTATCCATCCGTATTTCTTATTACATAAGAGTCATGAGTCTCGCACAGAATAAATTCCCGTAGTGTTATTCAGTGTCAATTTATATATAAATTTATTTATACGAGACTTTTTTAGGTAATCACCGTGATGAATAACTTTCAACTGTATCTATAGACTCAAATCGGATTATTATTATTTTAGTTATTTGGATTACAAAAATACTAACCTTAGCACCTTGGTTTAGAAATATGTCAGTATACCTCGCTCCCATTCCCGATGCACCCCCGGTAATAATAAAAGTTTTTCCTTTTGCGTCCCACACCGCCATCTTGGTGTTGGTTTGTTACTCGACTGTCCACCGTGGCTGTAAATTTATGTATGTTGTTTGTTTCATTACGTTTGGCCGTCTTTGTAATAGATAATATATAAGTATCACGTCAAACAGGGGGATTAGATAAAGCCCTAAAGATAAGTTATAAAATGATAAGTTCTTTTACAACAACAAGCTGTTAAATTGAGTACCACCTATTGTACTCCTATTATTTATACAAGGTATGTGCGATAGACCAATGTGAATAGGCTACTTTATTGTTACGACCGTTCAAAGGGAATATTTAGAGTCAATTGTAAGCAGTTCAAATACCTATGTACCTACTTACTTGTACATAATGACTTAATTTCAATTAAGTGCATTATTATTATGTACTTAGGTGTTAGTGGCGCCAAACAGTTTTAAAATAACAATTATTATTATTATCGAGATAACAAATTCAACAAATGGTGGTTGAGTGGAAAGAACCTTATAACGAATGAGTAAAATCGGCAAGTTGCAGGCTTTCTAATTATCTTCAGATATGGATACCTAGTGTTTATAGGTACCAATACTACCGACAAAATGTATTATATTTGGTACGTAACATATATATTATTGACTAATCTTCCTCTAGTTTCTTTTCTACCTAGTTTCTTTCAATATTTTCTCCTTTTCTTAAAACACTTGGCTTATCCTAATCTGACAATGATCTCTAAATTTGCTACTAAGACTTATTTGTTTGAAGTATCTCTTGTATACTACTTGATAATAATTCATGAATAATACTCAAAAACCTATTGAAAATATTATATTGATAAGGTTTATTCACAGGACAAAAACTTGAGTAATAACTTGTAGTTTATTGATTAACAAATTCAATTTACAATATGACATAAGTACAGTTTTATTAAGGTAAGATTAATGTGCAATGAGTATGATTCTGGCACGTACAAAGGGAGGCCTATACCCAGCGGTGGGATCTCGAGGGCTGCGGATGACGATGGTGATGAAAGTGCGACAAATAATTAAGTTTTCTTTTATTTCCCGTAGAACTTCGGCGTAGGAAAATCAGGGAAGGTATTTCTCAAATTCGGAAATTATTCAATTGAAAATGAAACGCCAATCTTTGAAGTCCTTGGAAATACTATGATTGGATAACTGTGAAGTCGAGTGGTTTGGTTACAATATGTTAGTTTAGTCTTTTTAATTAACGTTTGGTTTCCTAATAAAAAGTTTTCAAACTTGTTAAGTGCCCTAGACAGTTGCTATCTTTCCCCATTTTTTTCATTTTTACTTAGCATTATCAGCAACAACTTGGCGGTATAGGTCGTACACTTGGTTGACCACGGATGTGATATCCCTCGCAGGTTTGTCGTCAGTAGACATCCAGATAGATCCATTGGCGCCATGTTTGATCGCGTAATCAGTAGCTGTTATGGCAGATTCGGGCCTGGGAAATAAAAATAATAAGAAATGCATGAAACCGTTACATGATTTTCGTACTTATCTATTTTATTTTGTTTACAAAAAATAACAAAGATATCAAACAATATCTACTTATCAGATTGATGTAATTTGATGTTATGTAAGTAATGTAAGGGCTTAGGTACATGAATCGTAGTTCAAATCAACAAAGTAATTCAAAAAGTAATTCAAAATTTTATTACTCCAGGTGACAAACGACGGCTGAAGGGACAGCCGCACAAACAACCTATAATTATTATATTGAAATTGACTGTCATAGAATGCAACCGAAATACACCGCTCAGAACTTAGTCTATACCTAGTAGGTAAAAGCCAGCCAGATAAGTTGTAGAGTCTACCTTACCATAACGCAAATCACTTGTTATTGGAATATATAACTGTGGATAACTTACTTTTGACTTCTGTTGGCGACTTCAGTTGTCAAGAACTGGACCAGTGTTTTGCCCATCTGAGGGTCGAGAGTACGTGATTCTAAGTTTTGCAGCAGCGGAGTATCGGTAGGACCGAAACATATGCACAAGATCCTCACGCCCGTGTTTGCATAAAATGGGTCCATCTGAAATATATTTATATGTAGAAATGTACGTCTAAATAGGGATCAAATCAAGGAGAAGGTGAATAATAGGTGAAGATCGACAGAGGTGGAACATACTCTAAAGACGCTTGTCTCTTAAATTTAGAAGAAGACGATTAAATTGCGCGAAGACTGCGATGAATCTTTTATGCTTAGAAAAGATCTTGATCTTTCAGTTTCAAATGCTACGAGCAAATATCTTATTTTATCATCAACGCTTCAGGACTGCTTGTTATGGCTGAGATGGGACTTTGGAGTGTCGCCCTCTCACCCTGTACTGTTTACCTTAGACAACCATTTTCTCTAAAAAAAAATACTAAAACAAAAACAAAATTATTTATTGCAAAACATATATATCTAAAAATATCAACGTGTATGTATATTATATGTATATTAAATTTAATATTATTATTATTATATAGATTACTAACCGATATGCACTGACAGAAGTGCATGACAGCACTCTTAGATCCGCAGTAGATTGGCAAGAAGGGGCCCCTTAAAAGGGCTGCATTGGATGAGATGTTGACGATGGTACCACCCCGGCCGCCTTCAGCTTTACTCATGTGTTTGATTCCTTTCAAAGTGAAGGATACCACTCCTTGCTGAAAATTTGATAAAACATTAAAAATCGTACTAGAGAAAACAAAAGAATCGAAAAGAACGAAAAATTACAGTTAACTACACGTATTGTCACTAGGTAGGTACCTACTTTTAGAGACGATACGAGTATGAACTGTAAAATCAGACATCCCAAGTGGAAAGAATTTAAGTATATTTACAATCGTAAGAATTAGTTTTGAAGTTACTACTATTCAAATTGTGTCTAACCATAACTTTGACAAACTTAGTTTGTTAAAGCTAAAGTAGCATGGTGCAGGCTTAGATTTTTGTTTTGGTAAAACGAGAAAATAGAAAATCTTACTTATATTTGAATGGAATCAATTTAATGTTATCAGTAAAAGAAAACATCTATAACATTAAAATTTCTTACCCAGTTAACTTCACAAGCGACTCTCCACACTTTCGGCGTGTCGACCATAATTCCAGCGTTGTTGATGATGACGTCAACATATTCCAACTCTGCCACGACTTCGGCGAATGTCTTTTCGATCTCTTCTTCCTTTGATACATCACATTTATAAAACGTTACTTTGCCAGGGTATTTCTTGTTGTGTTCCTGGACTAACGCCTTGCCTTTATCAACCGCAACGTCCAAAATGGCCACAGCCTGAAACAACGAACGAAATAGTTGTAAGTAGATAAATTACATAGTATATTTACAGATGACAGTTTATTGCTAAAACGAGCATGTAAACTGTTTGCTATATGAAGGTTTTATTAGGATAAAGCATACATGACCAACGTACATGCAAAAGTTTATACAAATAGTTATTTGGGCGTGTAGGAGTAAACTACTCGTAGCATAATAAACTCGCTCATATTCACATACATACTAGTGTAACTGTTTTCGCCCTTTTACTAACGCTTTATCATAGATCACATATCACAACCATCGTTTATTATGACACATAATTTCTAATGTAGGTACATGTACATAAGATAAGATAATCATTTATTCATCAATAGAAATACTCAACTTATGAACTAAAAGTTAACAGTTAAGTAATTCTATTGTCTCATATTACAAAAAATATTAATGTCAGTTAAAAGATTTTTAACATCTTAAATATTACAAAAGTACTTATAAATTTTTTTTATAATGATATTAAATATTTCAGGACATACTTATCACAATAAAATAAAAGTTCAAATAAATTTAAAATTTCAAATTAAATGAAATGTCAATCATGTCATATCATACTTAAAGTATAACAGGATAGCACGTACCTTAGCGCCCTGGTCCAGGTACTTCCCCACATAAATGGCGCCCATGCCAGAGGCTCCTCCAGTCACCACGAAGGTCTTTCCTTGAGGGTCGAAGACGGCCATTTTCGCAATAATACTCGCCTTGGTTGACTAAAGACAAGTACTAAATATTCATTCGCCTGTTTTAATTTATATAATTTTAAGAACGATAACAAAATGGTACTAATAAAGGTGCTTCTTTTTAAATTATCTAAAGCTCAGTCATTATGATTTTGATATTTGACATAGAAAATAAAACTCATGATTACTCACAACTGATGTAGGTAATAAATATCCAGATTCACCCTATTGTTGCTTGTCTGTGTTATCAGATAGGTGGGGTATTTTTTCAGATTGGATATATATTTATTGGACTGGCAAGCTAACTTTTTTCCGGTAGGTATATTTTAGCAGAGATGGCAGGTAAGTATAACTATGTACCTTACCTACCTACTTCCTACTTTAGAGTTTAGACACTACCTACAGTCTATAATGCACGGCATGTTGCCGAGGACAGAAGAAAGTGGAAAGATCTCATCAAGGAGGTGCTGGGAGGTGGAGGTCACGATCCTCAGACATAATGGATACGATTCAAGTAGGAGGATAAAATTAGCACCAAAAAGTATACAAACGGAACTCTTTTCTTTTTTTCTACAGTAATAAGTTTTATGTGGCGCTGGCATGTAAGTTCGACATTCGAGTAGTTAGTCACCGAACATTGCTAAATATATTAGAAAAATAGTATCATCAAGATACTTAACCACCTCTAAAATATGGCCCGATTCATACATATTATGTAGGTATGTATGTATACCTAGACATAGATCAATAAAATTTGTCATAAAATTCGGCATCAGGTATTTATTTAAAGTTTGTTGCTTTTGGCAGTTTGTATAAGTATGCATAGAAGTATACTTCTATGTAAGTATGTATTTCTGGACAAATGGCATCATTTTCCATAGAATACCAAAAGTTCCTCTCTCGACATCCAATCAGGGGCCGCAGACTTCGTGGAACATCCGTTCTGTTTTTATCCGAGGGTATCCAGCATAGAGAATCTATCCATGATTTGTAACTCCCTTCTCTTTTTACTAGAAAAATCTCGCTACGTGGCGACCTAATGGTTATTTGCTATTGCTAGGAATTGGTTATTTGCTATTTTACTTAACAGTAATTAAGTATTTATGTCATATTTCTGTATTTCATATACCTACCTACACATTTTATCTATGAAGAAAAATATTTTTACAATTTTCCACGTAGGTACATAGACAAAAATTAAAAATTTTACGGTGCTAAGTCTTTTTTCGTTTGGCCTCTGCGGTATTGCCGCAATTTCGCCAACGGTGCTAATTCTATTCAAATCTTGGTTGTGGCCTCTGCGGTATGGCCGCAATTTTGCCACAACGGTGCTAAGTTAAGTATATTATAAAATTGGTAAAATTGTGAACGTAGCTGATACATCAATGGATGTCACTGTCATTGTCAGAACATTTCAATCTTGCAAAATCTTATCATGTGAAAACAAAACTTGAAGGTTTAGGTACAAAACGAATAAATTCGAGATAAATTTGTAATAAACCCTTCTAAACAGATGTAAAGTTTTCACACTTCTTAACAATTTCGGGAGATACCTAAGCTGTCCCATGATGGATGAGGACAAATTTGCGCTTGTTGAGAAAATTATCAAAGATATCGACAATGTTATGTCCAAAAACGCTGAGTTGTTAGTATTTACTACATTTTGGCATACTTTCAACAACTATTGTGCTTAATTGTGCTCTAATTTACGCATTATTTTGTAAACTTTCAGATGCGCATTTGATATCGTGCCCGTAGACAGTAATTTTCGTAACAAATCACCAGTTTTACATCTTGAGAACTGTCTGGGTTTAGAATCATGGTGTGTAAAACACGTCTACATGTATTGCTACAACGAAATAATGGACAAATATTTCGCTAAATCCAAGAGAAAATGTTCAAAACCTTCGTCAGTCAACTCTGAAAGACTTTCTAAGTTGTTAAACATAACATTGCTACTGAATCCAGAATTGGTGTCATTATGGAATAAGAAACGAGATATGGTATTGAGGAATTTGTCAGATAAATCTACGGAGCTACAGTTTACAAAGATAGTGCTGTCAAGAAAGCCAAAATGCAATGAAGCCTTTGCATACAGGAGGTGGTTACTGGAAATTATTTTAAAAGGTACTTGACTGATCTTATTTACCTATATTCTACAATTTGACTTGGAAATTGAATTTCTTACTTTGACTCTGTATTGTTATGAGCTGGATCTTAAAGTATTTTTTAAACACAAGACCAACAAAGATATCTATATGTACATACTTAGTAAGAAACCCTAACTGTTCCTTAAATTTCATAAACTGAGCTAATCTTGGCCTAAATTCAGGTCCCAATATTGCCATGATCAGTTGACATTGACTGACTCCTTATATATCTGTTTATAATTTTCAGATGATGCACTACCGGCAAACATCATAGAAAATGTCATAAACGAAGAGTTAAGGATTAGTGAGGTGGCATCTGACAGAAGTCCCAACAATTACCACAGCTGGAACCACCGTATGTGGCTCATCAACACTGTCAAAGGCTTCAAACAATCTTATGACATAGGATTCCTTTTAATCAAAGAGTATGGGTTCTCAGAAAGATGGACCGCCAAACATGTCTCGGATTTCAGCTGTTTTCATTACAGACAGTTCTGTATCAGAAACATTTGGACCATAGATGATGCTAGTTGGAAGTCACTAGAAAGTTGCATAGACACAAACCTAAGGAAGAGTCTGGCACATGTGTTAGCTACAAACTTTCCAAATGATGCCACAGTACATGCTTCAGAAGATGATCTCTTGTCTTACACAGAAGATGATTTAGTTAATCTATTACTGAGCTATTCACAAAAAAGTTGTAACTGTACTCCAAACAACAAACTGACATCTCGCAAAATAGAAGTCTTATTTTATGAATTAGTTCTGAATAATGAGTTGCTTAAGTTCTTCAAATTCCACGAAACTCTTTGGTATCATCGGCGGTTTATTATGCACGAAATAGTACAGGTTATGTATGATTATTTCGGTTTAGTGAGGCAAAATGGTGCACTTGTAAAGAGAACTTGTATGAGATGTAATGTTGATGATTTACACCAAAAACAAGCAAAGATTGTCCGGTATGATGGCAACCGAGTGTATTCTAGTGTATTGTACAAAGTTCTGATCTGTCATGAGAAAAAGTTTGTAGAAGAGAGACGGAATGATGGAGACAACTATGCAGATAGACATATTAAATATCTGAAATTTGTTGAAGGGCTTAATAATGTCATGTAAAGTAAAACTATAAGCATTTTAGAACTTTGGAACTGTAGCAAAAATGACTAACAAAATACATCACAGAAAAAAGACCCATCTTCAAAGCTGAATCAGTGTTAATGAAGTGAAACTAGGTATCTGTTACACAGAACTACTGACAGATATATGTATATGAGTAACTCAAATATACAAGCTATGTTTCTTACTATGTAATAAGTGTATAATATTAACATTGTGTTCGGTCATGGTCATGGTCTTGTGCTAAGTAAGCCTACTAAGGAGTCGCTTTGATCTGACTGTGATTGGTAATATCTGCCAATAAAATAAAGACAAGAATATTATAATTGGCGATTTAGTTTTATACCCATTCACATGATTGGTTAATTTAATAGATGACAAACAGCACACTCTACCAACACAACAGTTTTGATGTGGCATTATTTGAAAGTGCCATCTACTCTTTTGTTGTAGGAAGAGTGAGTTGTTTATTTGATTTATCCAAGCATATTACCTATGTACAGTGTATTAGAATTGCTTAGTAGCTGATGACAACAACAAATGAGATGCCTATTCCTAGCACTTGTGAAAAAAAAGTTATTAATGTTTGTTTTGTTTGATGTTTTATTGTTATAGTGGTTTTTAATTTAAATTAGAAATAGTTTAGCACTTAGAACTATGTTAGTCATGATGAAATAGGAGAAATTACATTTCTGAAATGATAGAACAGGGATATTCAAGTGAGTATTCATATTTATACCTGTGTGTGTATTTAAATCAAGTATAGCATTTTCAACTTTTATAGATATTTTATACTAATACATAAGAAATGTTATACATAGTCACTAGATCCATTATAGGAACTTAAAAAATAACTGTTTTTACAATGCTACCTTTTTTATCCCAAAAAAGGTAAATCCATTTTTATCTGATATGAGATACAGTAATAAAGATTTACCAAATTGGATATTTCATGATGATTGAGAGAATATTCTATAATTTATATACATACAATTATAGTGGGTTACGCATTAGAACTGCATATAAGTAGGTATCGGTAATAAGAACGCCATCTCTTAAGCAGTATGGTTGAAACCATTGTTTTAGAACCAATAATTCCATGTTATTTTAATTTTCATCAATTTATTGTACAGAACTTAAATGTTATTTTATGACAAAAGAAACTTTACAATTGTCTCCTTAAATCAATTTTTTTATAAGTAACTCTGTGTAATAATCAAATTATTTTGTAGAAATTTAATATTTACTATGTGTTTAAGTACCTAATTATGTAAATAACTGTAATATATAATAAATTATTATGAAAGACAATTTAATTATGATATTCCAATATAATTCTAGATAATTTAAAAGTTGCGTTTTTCTTTTTCTTGCTTAGATATCTATGTATGTTTTAATTTTAACAGTGTAAAGATTGTTAATATTTAACAATGAATGTCTTAAAGCTTGTAGAGTTATAAATAGGACTCATCATGCGATTTAATTTTTTTGGACTCCGCATGTCTTGCCTTGGCTACCATAGTTTTAATTAAAAAGTTTTAGTATGATCTAATATTCTGACGACGAATGTTCCAGGATATATTGGAAATTCAGCAAGGTAAACTATTAGGATATCTAGAGAGTCGATTGTTTTTCTATCAGTTATATTGTTAAAACAATTATGACAAGAAATCATAGTATAGCATAGTGCAAATTTATTTATTTATTTTGTAATGTTTATGATTTTAATAAATATATCTTTCTTCTTTCTATTAAATATCATGAAAACGGGAGTGAACCATATTTTTGGCTCCATCTTAGGCCACAGCTATGGTCATATGCAAATCTGATGAGTTGAATAGTTTAAAAAAGGTGTTTTAGGTACCTATGTGAGATACCTACATAGTAACATAAATGTACTCTAGATATATAAAAATCAAAGGTGACTGACTGACTGAGACATAGTGATTTATCAACGCACAGCCCAAACCACTGGACGGATTGGGCTGAAATTTGGCATGCAGATAGACGTTATGACGTAGGCATCCGCTAAGATTTTTGGAAACGCCGCTTTTAAAGGGGTGAAATAGGGGATGCAAGTTTTACTTCTTATTGCGAGCGAAGCGAGCACCCACTAGTTTTGATATAAGTAGGTACCTAGGTTTCTTATAATATTACCCATAGCGCGTCGTCAACGATTGCAATGTAAATAATATTGCAAGTTAAGTTTGCAAATACCTAATGCAAACATCTATCTACACATCTGCTTAACCATCTAGTCGCGTGTTGCACGTAATTACGGTAGTACCAACATAACAGGTGCATACGCATTACGCATCGCCAGGCCCCGATGTGGGTCAGGAGGCTTGTGGCACCCGCCACCTATAATCCTCTTCAATTACAAATTGTCTTAACTACCATCTAACGTGTGTTGGAAATTGTGTTTAGAAAGAAGACTGATAGGGTTGATTTTCCAAATGAGGGTAAGAATTGGATGTCGCTGACGTCACAGCGTAGTCGCGCGCTCGCGATCGATATTTGAATTTGGCTCGGCCATTCCCGCGGCCGGTCGGGGGCCGAGCTCGCCACGTGCGCGTTACGTAATAATGGGCAATGGCACAACTCATTGACAAAGATTTATTTGTGAGAATTGATGCTCAACAAGCGGTAGCGTGGGCTGGGCATTGCTCGTGCAACAGAGAAAAAGTTTACGTATGCAACCTCATTTGTTTTTAAATAGGACTGGCCCTACAGAGCCGAGAGACGAGAATAACTCATTACATGTACCTAGCTTTTATTGTTATAAAGGACAGTTTGAGAAAAACTCAACGCATGTAGTCTTTTGTTTTTGATTCTATTGCAAAATTTAGTTAACCATGAGTCCAAAGCCTGCATCGCCATATTGCTTATTTATTCAATGCAATAAAATTACCTGTCTAACATAGGTACCTACTTATCTGCCTACCGACTGCAATCGCCTTTTTAACCAGAGTAGGTATGAATGTAATCAAACTAAGTTTCTTCTAGGCAAGCGTTGCTCGATCGTTGACTAACTCATACAAATATGATTAACATCAGGCAAGTTGTGGTCAAGTGTCTATCTAATTGTGTTAAAATAAAACAAAACTTATATTATTACCTACGTGAGTGAGCGCACTAAAAAACCCCTAAGTTAACTTTCCTTTACAAATTTGAAAACTCTAAAGTTCATCACTCTCATATAAAGTTGCTTAGGTACTTTAAAGTAGGAAGCCAGGTGTCGTGTACTTTGCCAAAGTTTGTCCCCGGAGCAGAATCTAAGATCCATATTCGATCAAGTTTTAACTCGATAAGCTTTTGCAGAATATATAACGATCGGTCGATTTTCAGGCGATGCTTTAAATATTTTTACAGAAGTTAGTAGACACCTATTCATCATATTATTTTTATAATAACAGAAATGGTTATGTGATGAGCGTTATAAACACTCTAAACAAGAGTCAATTCTCGAAAAAGTATCTTATTTAGATGCTTACCTATTTATAATTACGTTTTCCATATAAATGAACAACTAATGCCGTACCTAGAAATACAGTTTTAGTACCCGTTTTAGTGGCAAGCGTTTTTATAGTAAACCGCGACGTGTTTTCAAAGTAAAAAATAGTATATAAAAATAGTCTAGTAAAAGTATTCAAGCTCAACATGAACTGTACATTATCTCATTATAACATGCTAACACATCGGTATGTGTTAGCATGTTATAATGAGATAATGTACAAATAATGAATAAGTAGCTTTGACTAGAGTCTGATGTTAAGCATCACTCTTATCTAAGATTTTGCATGCTTATATGCATTACTTTAAAAAAAAATATAATCATAAAGAAATAGTAAAGTAAAGCAAAGTAAATTTTTATTATGAATTGCATATAAGCATGCTAAATCTTAGACAAGAGTTGTGCTGAACACCAGACTAGTCAAACGTAACCGTTCAATTATTAAAAGTTAAAACAAGCCTCAAAGCCTACGGATTCTGCATCAAGTATCCTCTTTATTAAGTACTAGACTAGACTTAGCTTTACCAAGACCTACGTAAAGCTAGGGACGAGAGCGCCGTGGAATGAATTGTTAACAACTGCACTCAGGGGATCTGATTAAAGCATTTCTTTGTAGTCTGTGACATTTTTTACAGGGAAAAGGAGGAGAGGATTTATGTAAAAGGTCTAGTTTGTTAATGAGGCCGTTAAGATTATTGTTTATTCAAGGATTGGATATTAATGAGAAAACAAATATTTATTTATATTACATAGTTTATAGTTCTTATTTCACGCAAATCCATTTATATTTTTGTTTTATTATGTCAGTATATAAAAGGAGTAAGTAAAGGTATGTAAAGTACTTACAATCAATCAACTTTACGTACCTAAGTTACGATTTTTATAAGTCACGTTTGTCATTTCAAGCGTAACGTTTAATCTGCGATCTTGTGCGCTTGTCTATATACTATAAAAGACACTACAATTATATTATTTAGTATCGTAAGCTCAGAGCCCTAAAACTGTTACGAAATGATTTATTTCAGTATTATTTACCTCACCTCACGTCCATTACAAACGTCCGCTGTCTATCTTCCAAACTGGCTAAATTAAAAATGATGACAAAAGATAAGTCAGGGGCCAGGTGTTCATCAAGTTCCTTTGTTTTCCTGTTTTTTCCTCATTGCGAGGAAGAGATTAAAACCTTGATTTAACATGTTTCATGCAGATTGATGATTCTATTTTTTAGAATGCAGCCATTTTTATTAATTTGAAAGTGACCATTTAAACCTGTAAATAGTAGGTCTTTGTAAAAAGGCTACAGATAAGTACCACACATAACCACTCGCCCTGGAGTGGTTATGTGGGAGTCTACGCTAGAAGGGCAGCCTACTCACTAAAAACCTGGGGTGTTCCACCTCCGCATCGCGGATCAGGGCCCCGAAAGTGCGATGCATGCGTCCGCAGCCCTGGCGGTGCTGGCCATCTGGCCCCGCCTCGGGGAGCTTCTGCTTATCCCTCTGATGGACGATGTGTCGGAACACGGGACACGTAGTGCATCCTGTGGGTATACTTAGAGCCTAGCCAAACTACCACCAACACCAAATTTACGGGCTCGAAATTATGAACAGAGCATAAATCGACGTTTGGGGTAAATTTCATTTTAATTATTTGTGTCTGACGTTTCCTTTCCATACTCAACCCAACATTACTCAATATAATCTAACGATTTAGGCCCTAAATAAATGATCATTCCGGAACAGATTACGGACTAATTTTGTATTGTTAGATCTTGTTAAGCTACTTACGTTGCCATTGAAGCTATAAGTGGCTACATTTGTTGTGATTCCACTCCCATGCACAATTTGGCAAAGACGTTTGATACGCTTTGATGATATGTTTGCCTGGTGTGTGGACGTGATATCAAACGACAGTTAACTTAACATTAAGAGAAGAATGTTTATTTTTTACGGTTGACGAAAGATAGTACATGATTGTTATTTATTGTTATCATCATCATCATCTCTAGTTTTTATGACGCTGCTGTGTATAAAACTATACCACATTACGTGCCCTTTTTTAAATATACTCGTATTTTATTATAGTGAGTTTTTTTTTTCTTATCTAAAAATGTAAGCATCGATTAAAAAAACATTGAATATCTTGTTACAACTTAACTAATAGTTTTATATTTACGTTTTAGAGCATAATTATGAATATACCCATGGCTTATACGTTTATAGATTCTCTATAACTGGTCTTAACAAGCAGAAATCCAACTGCAGGTCATGCGCATTGGAGTTATTATTCAACAAAATACTACGCAATCATTTCAACTACGCTTCGACGTAAAAAGTCTACGACGTAGCGATTATGCTACGAAATTACACGCTACGGAATTGCTACGTTGCAAATCAAAATTTTTGCAAGCAAAAGTTTCCAAAACTTTCCTAGGAATCAAAGCAATAAGCATTGTTTATATTCGAGCGCATTGCCCGAGGCCGCTAAAACTTTACGTAGAATAGGTACGAATGTACCTGTTTTATCGTAGCCGTAATGCGCTACGGCTTTTGTTACGATACTATCTACGTTTCAGTTTATTTTTCTTGCTTTGCTTGCTTAATGGCTTTGCATAATGGTTTCAAAAATTGTGTAGTATCTATGCTAAAAAAAATATTTTCAGAGTTTTGAACCAATTTTACGAACATAAAATTGCGTAAGTCGATATTTTCAATTAAGTTTTCCAGCTTTACGACGGACTCTCATAAAAAAGGTTTAATAGCCATCAATTGTGGGTCCATAACGACCAATAAGCTGCATCTAGGACTAGGGCAGTGCAATAATTGCATCAAGTTTAACCGGGCCCGATCAATGTGAGGGTATTTACCTCGCCGGGCGAAAATAATCCGGGTAGCAGAGCGGTGATGTCACAGCCACGCCAGAGCGCAGGCGCGGCGCGCGCTCTTTACCAACCTACATGTTTACTGAACAGGTGCTCCGTCTCTTTCCTTTGTAGATGTACAAACTGAGAGAAAGAGGGACGAAGAATAAGGCTCGAAGCTTGAGTTGTGGTTGTAGATTTCAGGCAGCGGCCGGGTCGCGCAGGGATACCATGTGAATCAGAAAATTGCTTTTGTAGTTAGTTTTTAACGAACGCAGTTTTTTTTTATTAGATCCAATTAATTTTGATCAGTTTAAAATTTTATGTATTTACTTAAATATTTTGTATTCAATAAGATGAATTCATTTCAAATTAACTAAATGTAACCTCTTCGCCGTAGCAGTCATCTCCGATCTTACGGACTTAATCTTGCAGAGTTATAATCTCTTGACAAATGGTCACTTAACAAACATTTAATAAGAATTGAAAATACCCAGTTTTTCAATATTAAATAAATGGCTGTCATCGATAGTAAAAGTCCAAGTAGGTACCTACTATCTATTCTATGTTAATAATGTTTTTAGACAGATTAACGAAGTATTATTATTTTGATATTGAGAATATTACAAAGTTTAATATGTAAAATATACTTGCACAAGAGCCACGAATGTTTTCAGGGCCCATTCCCGTTGGGGTGAAGCGGGCACACCTCGGCGGCAGGCGTCAGTCGGTCGCCGGCCGCGCGAGAAGCCGGGCGCGTGTGCACAAATGGCGCCCCGTGGCGGCCGGTGAGGCGGCGGCCCCGCCGACCGCCCCGGGTCGACGGGATAGCCCAGGCGGATGTCTCAAAATGTCCTTGCTGAGCGTCACAGGTAGTGTAGTGTTCCTATTGTGCCCTCGGACTATTGAACGTGCTGCGCGCCATAGCCCCATTCTTGGTCAGGTTTGAGCCGCTTTTATGTACGAGATAAACCTTCTCGTAACATTAGCGCGGTCCGTTATTGTTATTTCATGATATCTAGCGATGTTTGATTCATCAGGTCTGATAAGGTTGGCACACGTATTATTTTGCGTAGGTTGTGTTTGTGTGCGTTGCGTGCTTTTTCGTCGGCTAAGTAATAATACGAAAGGTCAGAAGCGACGTTCGCGACGTTTTGCTCGCTTAGTGATTTCTTATAATCACGTGACCTAGTGATAGTATATTTTAAGAGTACGTTGTTACGGCCGATGGCAAAAGTACTAGTGTACGATTTCTTGTTTTATTTGTGTGTTTAAGTCATAAGATCTCATCTCATAATAAAATATTAACTATCTACGTTTTATAAAAAAATATTTAGGTACCTAATTATGTATAAAGCAGATAGCATTAAAAATCATTCTGTCAACTAGATGTAAAACTTAAAAATGTCTGTTGATATGCACAATTATTCGTATTTAGTAGTATACGACTGTTTACCGCTTCTGCCAAATAAAAAAAAACTCACGAAACCAAACATATAACCACCACATCATATAATTTACTTAAACTCAATTTGATGTTAAATTCTCAAACACTCTCAGCCACCGAGAATATCCAAGATTCACTTGAGCCCGATCTTAAACTTAGAAGTGTCAGAGGTTAGCCTCCGCCGTAAATATGTCATAACCCTTTCTGAATAATAAATCGAGCTAGTCCATACAAAGATTCTTCTTCCAACTCCCAAGATACCTTCGGATGACACAGGCTTGATGGATTATTTTCTACGGTTTTTACACTAACTGGCTAGACCACCTGGATAATAAAAAAAAAAACAATCAATGATACAACTGAATAATTGATTTTATTATTTAGTTATTTTAATTGTTTTTAGAAATCTCTACATATGCGGGAAAAATCTCAATGTTATTGTTCTTATAATCCAGGGCTGCGGGTTCGATTCCCGCATAACACAAGTAATTATGAATATTTAAATTTGTAATTATTTGTGTTGAGTCTGGTCGTTTCTATGTATAATAAGTATGTATTTACAAAAGAAAAGTATATATTATGTATTATATCCGTTATCTAGTACCCATGATACAAGCGTAAGCTTAGTATGAGGCTAGATGGCGCTGTGTGCAATGTCCCGAAATATTTATTATTATTTTATTATTAGACACAATTTTTTTATTAGCACAAAAAAAACATGTATTA
The DNA here is from genome assembly GCA_964023185.1 of Macaria liturata. Taxonomy (NCBI): domain Eukaryota; kingdom Metazoa; phylum Arthropoda; class Insecta; order Lepidoptera; family Geometridae; genus Macaria; species Macaria liturata. The sequence continues at coordinate 8,289,806 of OZ026821.1, forward strand.
AATTAGTGCCACATGTCCTTATCGCTTAAAGCGATCTCTTCCAGGCAACCGTAGGATTGTAAATTGTATTATGTGCTATCCGAATCAAGATATTTCTTACTGATGACTGAGATATTCTTTATGAGGAAAAACATTAAGATACAGCTCACCTGATTTTATTGTTACGGTCAAGGGTGTAGACTGCTAGCCTACAAGAGACCGGTTTGTTGTAGCCAAGAATTCTTAACGAGCAGATAGGTATACTGTAAATCATATTATCTAGGGCCCGATTTCAGTTTTCAAGCTAATTTTACTTGCTCCAACATTGAAGAGATTAAAAAAAAATGTTTTGAGATACTTAGCATTGATAACAGAACACGTTCCAATAATTAATAGAATTTTTGTCTGTTTATCTGTGTTTCTGTTGATCAGTGTCTCTATTTGTCTGTTTATTTAAACGCTCATTACGCAAAAAGGGCTGAACGATTCTTCATGATTTTTGGTTTGTATATGTAGTATGAGGTTCCGGAAGTGGCTAAAGTCTCATAGGTTACTTTAACTCGAAATAATGCAACAGAAGCCGCGGGCGTCTACAAGTATATAAATAATAAAAAAACGGGACATTGCACACATCGCCATCTAGCCCCACACTAAGCAAACGCTTGTGTCGCGGGTACTAGATAACGGATATAATACTTATATACTTTTCTTTTGTAAATACATACTTATTATACATACAAACGACCAGACTCAACACAAGTAATTATAATTTTTTAAAGTACACAAATACTTGTGTCATGCGGGAATCGAACCCGCGACCTCTAGATTAGAAGGCAGAGCCACTACCAACTAAGCTAACAGGCCAGTCAACATAAATAAAATAAATATTTCATGACATATCACACAGCGCCATCTAGCCTCATACTAAGTTTACGCTTGTATCATGGGTACTAGATAACGGATATAATACATATATACTTTTCTTTTGTAAATACATACTTATTATACATAGAAACGACCAGACTCAACGCAAATAATTACAAATTTAAATATTCATAATTACTTGTGTTATGCGGGAATCGAACCCGCACCCCTGGATTAGAAGGCAAATAAATACCTAGTCGTTCCGCTCAAAATACTTCCTATTCCCCAACTCTACTATAACTTGCGTGCAATTTACGACGCTTGGTTCTAACCTCTCCAGAACATGAACTCTGGAAAGAAGTTCGTTTATTTGAATAACAATCTAAGTCGACAAAAATATTGTTGTTTGTGACTTCTATATTGCTAAGTTGGAGCCGCGTTTTAGTGTTTGCGCAAACAGGGAGACTAAGATGGACTTTTATATATATTTTTATCTAAAACCGTAGCTCAGCTAGCGGAGCCAATCTCATGCGATTACCAATGTTAAGCAATGGTCGTCGCGGTCTGTCTTTGAATGGGTGACCGAAAAGTGGCATTCTATTTTGGGCGCTTCCATGGGTGGGATGACACGTTAAATTGTAGTTCCCGGCTGTTTGTCTATTACGGCAGTCGTTAAGCCATGTCAGAGGTCCTTAGGGCGGCTTGATGAACTCTCGACATCAAAGTTGGCCACTCTCATTCGATAAGAAGAAAAATCTAAAACCATATGGGTATCTATGTGTCATTAATGAGATGTATAAGATAACCACCGATTTTGAAATGATGATCGATCGACACTAAAGACAGGGTAAAGTGTATAGTGGACCACAAAATCAAGACACGTGTCATCCGTGTAACTTTTTCAATGAATTCATGTTACGGGTAGTGACAGTATATAGTAAAGAAGAATACACACACACATACACACTACACACACAATCTATTTTATATACTAAAATTTTACTTCTATATATACTTATATTTATAGACATTAGTTACATAGGTTATGTATGTAGACACTGAAGATACATATACTTTTCTCTACTCTCTGTATATTAGCTTCCGAAACTAGCAAACTAGCAATAAGTCTAAGCAGTTTTCTAGTCTAAAGTTAGTTAACGAGGCTTCCAAACTTTATAAACCGAGTTTGGGTAAAGTTTAGCGCAGCTCGATATTTGACTTAGTACGATAGGAAAATGCAATACGTGCATCGTGCATTCGTATTTTGAATTATATTTTCAATCCTTCTTTTTATTTTGTGGTTCAATTTATGATTTGTTTCACGATTTGTGATTTTTTTATCTTGTGCTAGCTGTTTTTGTAACAAATATATTTGGTCCACGAATAAAAGAAAACAAGTCAGTTTCACATATATAAGCATGCACATAGTTGAGAGTCATTTGAACAGAATTGTAAATTAAAGCGAAATTAATGTAGGTACATATAATGTACGTAAAATGTACATAAGATGAGTTTTTCGCATAAAAACAGTTTTACAACCAATCCTGTTTTCTTGTTCGGGTATTGATTCCGGTAATCTTGTGATCTAATAATATGCGGATTATAATTTAGAGTGTTTTTTTTATTTCCTACAGAAAATATTTATTATTAAGTAGATATATATCCCAATTGTTGGCTCAGCAGGCTCGTGTGGATTTACGACCCTGACCTTAAAGTGGAATGCCTTAAAGGGAATTGTGAAATAATATCACGAATTTACTCGATTTTTCTTACAATATTCTTGTTGGCTTAGTTTCAGCTTCAGTTTTAATAAATAGTGCTCACATGTTTTAGTAGAGCAAGCCCTACAAATAATATCAAACCGTTAGTCTGTTCGTTTCTATGTACAATAAGGATGTATTTACAAAAGAAAAGTATCATATCCGTTATCTAGTACCCATGATACAAGCGTAAGGTTGGTATGGGCCTAGATGGCGTTGTGTGATATGTCCTGAAACATTTATATGTTTTTTATTCATCATCTTCATTATTTATATTGCCCGGAAAGTATTATATGGAAGTTTAAATTATTATGCCAAAAAATCGCTACCTAGCATTATTTTTGTCATTTTATATCAACAATATCACATACACAGAGGTGGAAATAAACAACAATGTCAAAGTCAAATCATATATTGAATAAGTGTGTTTTCAATTACAATTTTTTTTTTAATTTATGTTGGTTGTAACTGAAGAAGCCACAACTAGCAACTAGTATAATATTGATAGCTTTATACCTACACAGTACACAGTTAAAGTTTACCCTCTTGATATTTAGCTGGTTTATCAATCAGCTATCAATCAATAATATGATTGTTGGATAGGCCTTTCATTGGCATCTAGTCTTGACCTAATTTTGTACTTGTTTCTTGTGGGTGGCGCTACGATTATAGATAATGTAGAATCATAACAGTGCCAGAAAAAAAATACACATTTTCAATACATTTATTTGCACGAATATTGTCATACTTTGTAAGTGTTACATAGAATTGTCAAATATTCTGCCGATAGGCGTACAAATAATAAATGAGTCAAGTCCTGTATTACTACGAAATAGTCAATTGCAACCACCGCGGTTGAGTTCGTGGGCGAACTTTTTCCTAAAGGAACCAATTGCGACCAAACATTTGGTAGCATTCGACTTCTTACCGCATCGTATCGTAACCAATCACGCGTAATCTTTGTGTGCGAATGACGTGTGAGAGAGAAATGAAATGTGAAAGCATCTTGACTTTTGTTTGTAGGTACAACTCTATAAAATCAATTATTCATAGGGTGGATCATTAATTACTATCTATTGGAGTGTCGGTGGTTTCTTTTCGGACAAATGCTTATTTATTCATGGAAAATTGGGCTATTTGCCTTTAGTTCTTGACACTGATCTGATTTATTTGTTTTGAGGGTTTCTTAGAAATATCGTCAGTGGCAAGTTCGTTGAAATAATATAACGGTTTCATATATTTGATAGTGAGTCATAGCAATTATGTTTTAGTGACTTGATAAACTGAGACAAAGTAATATAATGTTATACTTGTACGAGTAAATATGAATAACTACAAGTAATAATGAATATTTACATTTGTAATTGTTTGTCTTGAGTCTGGTCGTTTCTATGTATAATAAGTACGAGTATGTGTTATAAGCGAGTGTGGCGTAGCGGTTCCAGTGTGTGCTTTTCATTCAGACACACCCGGGTTCGAATCCGGTCCTACACCAATGACTTGTATTTTTAAGTTATGTGTGGATTTGCACTCGCTTAACGGTGAAGGAAAACATCGTGAGGAAACCGACATGTTTCAGGACCACAATATCCGAGGACATGACATGTGTCTTCCGTGGAAGGACCTGGGCGCCCACCACGATGTACATAATATATCTGCCCAAGAAAACTCCCCTAGCGGATTAATTCTGCGGGGGAGTCACGACCCTCAGTCATGAGGAATACGACTCAAGAGAGAGAAGTATGTGTTCACAAAAGAAAAGTATATATATATGTATTTTATCTGTACAAGCGTAAGCTTAGTATGGGGCTAGATGGCACTGTGTGATATGTCGTGTTTTTTTTTAACTACAAGTATGAGTACGTTTGGCAATAATTCGTCTAACAACTCATTCAAATAAAACAGACTCTAATTTTATCAGCCAGTCAGCTCGTGTTTTTTTAAATATACGTACTTATATAAATAAGTATACTTTATGTTTTGCTAAGTTTATTGTGTACCGTAACGCCCCCAGTCGTAAATAAATATTGTTATTAACTATCCGTATAAACACGAGCCTATTTTCTTCGCGACTAAATTAGCACTAATAAAAAAATACTTCATAATGTCGAATTACATGTTAAGCGAAAAAATAAATTAAATTATTAACGGTTACTTGTTTCTTACGGTTTTTACTAGGCATAACATCAGAATCTCGGTAAGCTACTTTTCTTAAGATGGTTGGTCAAAATCTCGAGTTACAGAGCCCTCGAGCGAATTTGTCGACTTCATATTCTGAAAGTAAATAAAACGAAACGCATAAAATATGATGTCCGGACAAGACGAAATTTGTGCGGATAAATACTTTAAAGATTGATCTCCGCGCGAGATGAGATGAGGGTCGCTTCCAAAGTTTAATGTAGTCGAAATGAACCCTCATTTTCTAAGTGTAATATTTAGAGAGCTCATCCCAATCATAATTTACTCGACGAAAAAAGAAAACTGAAGTCCAAATGAATCGGGGAAATGTTTATTTTCTGTATGTGTCATTTATTACGCATTAGCTTATCAGATAGGTAACACGATATCGACAATATTAGGTATGTAAATTACAACATAGTTTTATCTCATGTCACGTGTATTCATGAAAACTGATAGAGAGATGATTTTAGTGATTTTAAATATTTTGCTTCGAACAGCAAAACCTGTAAATGTAATGGAGATTTTATTAATTTTATTATTTAAACGTGTTCTGTTATGGAATTCAAGTATGCCCAAACCGTTTTATTTTTATATTTTCTATGTTCAGATTTTTGACCTTCTTCAGTTTTATCATCATATGACGTATAGAATAGTTACAGACCATGCAATTTGAATTTTAGGACGTTTGATTCTTTTGTTTTAAGTAGCAACGTCTATAACAGAAAACACATACATTATCCTGCCACGAGGCATTTGTAACGATTAATCCCATGTCAATATAAAACCGTTCACTTGCATCATCAATAAAGATGACATCAGAATATCATTTTGTCAATAGGCATACATTATGGAATACCAAGACGATATCAGATTTCCCCCGGGCAGAAACGCATGGGCCAAATGCGAAGCGATACGTGACTACATATCGGGTCCGAAAAATAGAGTATGAGTTATTGACTGTGCTAAAAGCAAAGAAAGAAAGAAAGAAAATGATTTATTGTAGCAAATAATAAACAAACAAGTACAAACAAGAAATACATATTATATATAACTTCTTAAATAAGATACATATTTGCCACAATACAACCCCAACTCAGCATAATGCTGGCTGCATAGCAACCAGCGCTGGTCTTCCATTGGGGTTGGTGTTGACGTCACGCACGTGTATATGGAAAGTAGCGGAGTTAGTGAACTGATTTATGAGTCTATGTGCTTGGTACGGTACAAACTGGGACGTTGTATTCAAATGATACTGAACATGAGTTTCATGTTTTCAACTTGTTGTCTATTGTATCAGAATATGTAGGACAAAAGTCTGTTAAATCTATGATCAAATCTTATGAAATAATTCAAACATTAACTCCCTGCCTCTCTTTACCTCGCTGACTATGATCTAGCTATCTTCATAACGAAAGTGCTAGGTAAGAAGGTTCTAGATCATAATGATTGCTTACACATTATGATAAGAGTAAGCCACTTATTAATAAAAAAAACAGCTTTACAAGTAACGAAGTCATGTAGTAAATAAACGAGTTCTAACAACTGTTGTATGTGATTTTCAAACCCACCTCAAGATTCCAAAATTGTTTTTACAACAGCAGTCTTCTTCTCTTCTTTCTTAGCAATTAGGTTTTCATTTCTTAACATAGGCCTCTCCTAATTTTGTCCATGACTCGCGATCGCTGCTCTACCCATCCAGTTATGACCCGCGTATGATGTCATCAACCCATCGTACAACGGCAGTACCAATCTTCAAATCATAGTTAGATAGATGAAACCCTTTATTGTAACACACACAGAAAAAAATAAACAGAAACACAAAAGACTTAAAAAAGTAGTGCTACAACTGGCAGCCTTATCGCTAATAGCGATTTCTTCCAGATCGTAGAACTAAATTAAAACCTCTTTTTAGATAAACATCCAATGACTTGCACCATTTTCCCCAGTTTCGTGTCATGCAGGTGAGTTCCAAAGTATGTCAACATGAGTCGTTTTAATCGCGCGCAGTGCTGCTCGTCCGCACTTACCTGGCTTCTGTTCTAAGAAATTGCTTCGGCTTGTAACATGTATTTATATATAGATATAAAGATATTTATTTGACAAAACACTGGTACTTACTTAACATAACTTATAACTAGATTAGTTAATGTGTGTTTCTTCTGAACCCCGAACTAGGCTTGGGCCTGTATCTCGGTGGGTCGAGACTGAGAGTAACCAAAATGGGATATTTAATAAGAGATTCGCGGTTTTCTATTGTAAAAAGTGATCACGTACTCTAGTTAACAAAGTGATTACACAAAAAAAACCAAAAGAATTACCTGTGTATTTACTACTGATACTAAATATGTTTTGTAGAAATGAATTAAAAGATAACAAATATCTTGCCTAGTTCTAGTGGATTTAGCTGGTTTGGTCAAATACAAGTGCCATTTTTTCATTTCATTTAGCACCGTTTTCACAAATTGATAAAACTTACAAACAACACAAAGGCTACAATGGGTTAATTAAAAAAAACAACTACTTATAGAACTAAATTAAAAAGTAATTCAAAACTGTTGGGTAAATTTATTAGAATAATAAACTCATGTTTCATTCGACTTTTAATTTGTTTGGCTCTATATACTTATAAATGTTTCTTTTTTAAATATTTTTTCCTACTTTTACTTAAATTATTTTGAATAGGATAAATAAGTTGATCATTTGAAATGTACGTTAGCAAGCAAGACATTATACACATAAAAAAATCTTTCTTGACCTTTTTCAACAGTATCAAAAACGAACTGCAACAGCACAGAACATTAAGCCCCTAGATATATTGATATAATCTATAAATATTTCCTCAGAATACTTAATACAAAGTGCTGACTCAGCATTTCGTATTCTACTCTCTTTGCCTTCTTTGTGCCTCATACGTTTCTTTCAAAGCCAAATAGGTCAACGGATTTCGCACTTACACAAACTAGATTGCTTTGTGGAACAGTAAGGGGATGTTAACCAACTATATTTTACTATAACCAACTATTTTTAGCAAGAAATTTAGAGTTCGCACTTGACCACTGTTTGCTTAATTTTATTACTAACCAATAGATTTGTAGTTGTCCCAATAAATAAATTTTGATTTGATTTAATTCCAAGCAAAATAATTATAGCAATAATAATAATTATAAGATAAGATTAAGCGTGTTTACCTAAATTTTAGATTTGGGGAAGAAACATCCGTAACCAACTCCCAAAATAAAGTAGTCATGTACACACACATTTGATGCATGTTTATCGAACTTTGTTACATAAGTAGATGTTAAAGGTAAAATATTGATACAGTAATAATTATAAAAAAATTAAAAAGTGATGTTTACTTTCTTTGTAAATTCATTAATGGTATGAGAAAGCGACATATTTATTATGATGCTTTTGGAAAGGATGATCATTAGATTAGATTCAGTAAGCGTCATTTTAAGCTACTTATTTTTATAATAACTTATAGTTTAAATCTAGTAAAAACATTAATGATCAAAATTTGTGTATTCCAAGGCAATGTGTTTAATACCATATTAACATAAGTTGAAAATAGTACGGAAGTTGTAAAGAAAGCTACATAGCTTTCCATACTACTGTCCAAATATATCAGCGGTTTATGTTACAGTATACGATGTCACTAGATGGAGCTAAAAATGAAATTTATAGCTGGGATTCCCTGAAACTGCTATTTGCAGACAGATTTGCGAATCGAATGCATTTCATTGGGGGTTTTAAATAAAACTCCAATAAATATACGATGTCATAAAACTGTTTCAAAAGGCAAATAAGTAACGTGAGTGTTTTCAGTATTTGCATTATTAATTTAATAGTGAAAATTCGCATGCGATTATCAATTTTAACCAAATGTCGACGCGGTTTGCACCTGAATGTATGACAAAAAAATGGCATTCCATTTCGAGTACTTCCGTGGGTCGAATGATAAGTATATTGTTAGGGCCCGACTGTTTGTCACTCTGTGTACATCAGTCGCTAAGCCATGTCAGAGTCTCGTACGCCGTTTTGAAAATTCTCGAGATCATATTTGGATATAGCAAGTCGCATTTGAACTAATTAAAATATATACATATCTATACATATAATCAAGCTATAGAGGGTCGAAAGTCTGAACATTGAAAAAATTTGTTTGGAGATACTTCGAATTGATAACAGAACACGTTTCAACAATTTGTAGAATTTTTGACTGTTTATCTGTGACAACGAATTATGAGGATGTTTGGTATGTAGGTAGTATGAAGTCTTAGGCTACTTATAAATTTAAATACTATATTATTTTATGGCAAATTAATTTCAACTTACACTCATTTTGTACTCGCTTTGACTTTTGTCTTCATAACCCTTTTGAACCTTTTGAAAGGAACCGTTGTCTTAAATATTTAAGCCATGTCTTTATTATTCTGAGCCTACCAACTAAAATATTAATCCCTTTAATTTAAGCGTGTACAATAAAATAGCGACGGATATTATAGTTTATTCTTACTAAATTAATTCCTTTGATAATATGAAGCTATTGTCGACTATTATAAGACGTAAAGTCGCTTTCTTTGGACTATGCAGAGAGGATCCCTCAAAGATTTTCCGAGGTTGATTCTCGAAGGCAAGATTCCAGGGAAAAGAAGCCCAGGACGTCAGAGAATGAAGTGGCTAGACGACATTACGAAGTGGACAAAACTGAGCTATCCGCATCTAAAAGAAGCAGCATGGGATCGCAAAAAATTCGCCAATTGACCTCCAAACTTCAATATGAAGATGTCACCCGATGATGATGATTATAGTTTGTTCTAACTAAATTAATTCCCTTGATAATATTTATGAAGACTTGGAGTATGTAGGTATATATATATTTTTTAAATTGAACGGGTTTGCACTTGACCATAGTTTACCTGATAGCAAGCAAAGGCTATGGCCTAAGATGGAGCGTGCTTACCCGATAAGAACCGATTCGCTCTCGCTTTGAAGATCGCTGGATTATAGTGCGTGGGGAACAGAGAGTCAGGCAAGGAGTTGTATTATATCATGTTTGTGATTTTTTCGGTATCTTTTTGCTTAGATTTTTTTCATAATAAAAGGTTAGAATAGTTAGTAGTTAATAGTTAGTTTCTATACATTGTTAATTTCTTGAACTTAAGAAATTAAAAGATATAAAAAAAATGTCTGGTGTAGATAGTAAAATAGTGTCAATAGTTTAACAAACAATAAATTAACGTTAAGTAAAGAAAACCTACTAACTAAAAGTTCATAATTAGTCATTACACCCACCATGTCTATTAGGTAGGTATACATATATCTCTGTAGCTTTAATTTCACCTAAAAGTAAAGCATCACCTTCTAAATTCACATTTAACAAATGTGATATCCTACTTATTCAAAGTCAAAATTTATCTTGTATAATTATATGACTTTTGATATTTTGTAGGCGGATTTACGTTGGCCGTAAGCCGTGGGTGAAAATGTGTTTATCCTCAGAACGCTTAGCTAAAGTTATATACGTAATTTATGTTATGTATAATCGTTTTAATACTCCCTAATTTACATCAAATAGTTTTGAGTTAATGCTGCTTAAGTTGCCGGTGGCTTTGGTAAAATTTTAGCTTTGATCTTTTTGACTCACTGTATGAAGAGTATATTATTTATTGTAAAATATTTTATAACCGAATAATTATTTCTTATTTAGTAAAAAAGTGTATTTTATCATCGCTGACATTTTTTTTGCTAGTTAATAAAAACATTTGTTGATATAATATATGGCGGTAGAATTTATTCTTGACTAAAACTCGATTTTTAGTAAATTTGTCTTCTAAATTTTCATTTAGAAGTCTAAATAACAAATATTTATCACAGACACTAGACAGGTTATAAGCTAAATTAGCGATGTACAATAATTATTTGAAATTCCAGGTAATAAGGTCTATCAGAGACCAAACTTCCTCGTCTTTGTGTCGCATCCCTCATTACTACGAATCGTCACTACCTCACGGAACTAATTAACTGCAGGATTTTTCTAACTCGCTTTTAAATCATTCATTTTTTTCTTTGTTCTATGAGTATCTGTAACATACCACTACATACATACTTAAAAAGAAACTTTACCTATAAAACTTACCTACACTAAAATCTTGTACACTCGCACTCAGAAACTCCTTGCAATTTCATCGAGGAATTAATACGACTTAGCGTCGCTCGGGGCATTCTAATGCCGATAACATCATATCGGCCTCCTCGACTCCCGCTAATAGTGTCTACGTGACTCGCTAAAGGAAAGCCTAGAGAACCTTACGTTTTACCCTGACTGTACTCGTGTGATAGTATCGAAGCTTTGACTTACTAGTGGGCAGTTTTGGTTGAAAATCTTTCAAAAAAAGTCAAAGACAAATTGTCAAAGACTGATAATACTCTTCTAACTCTAAAATCTTTTCTCAGCGAATGTTTTCTAGACACATCAATAAAATATTATAAATTGCTTTTTAGTTAGTAATTTGATTTATTTATCCAATGAATAATTGTTTTTTTGGAAGTAACTAAGTAATAGAATTTCACAGTAATATTTGTGAAAAATGCTGTACAAGGCATTTGATTAGCTTGTAATATTTACCTAAAAACGTGCAAAATTAACCATATACCTGTTCGTCAGTTTATTTTTTATGAGGATATGTTTCACATTTGACTATAGCCCGTCTTATGTTAAGCTTTTTGCAGCATAAATCACACCTTTAGTACTCATGAACTCTGTTTAACAATTTTGTTTATTGTTTTTTCCAATTTTCTTACCGAGTAACCCTACATGTTATTGTTCTATACAACACCGCAATATACTAGAAGTGCTTGAAGAAATTGTCTGCTCGCGGCGAGATTGCGTTTCATTTCTTGACTCTTATTAAACGTCAATCATGTTTGGGACGTTTGTTATATTTAGATATCATGTTCCATAAAAATGTATGTATGAAGTGAAATAATTGAATCAATTGAATTCGCCTCCACCCCCACCACCCCAGGCCCCCGCGCCCGTGTCCCGGCGGGTCGCTCGCGCGGCGGCGCGCAGTCTGCGTGCTGCCGCGGTCCCAGAACATACGTTCTGAAGATGGATGTCATAACATCCGAAACGCGTAAACAACTTACGCGATTTACACGTGAGTGAAAACCGTTTAGTTAATATATTGATAAAATGTCTCACGAAAGTTTTAATATTACAATTGAATTAGTACAATACATGCTTAAAAATATCAATACCAATCTAGTTGGTTAAGGCGTTCTGACGGTAGCAAAAATACGCAGGTTTGAATCCTGCCGGTCGTGATTGTTTTCGCTCATTTTCCAAAAAGTTGAGTTAAACAACCATAGTGCGGGTTTAGCACTTGTCTAAACAGCTCATAATAAATCCAGATATTTGTGCTTTTAATGAGGATTTGTACATATACATAACATATTTATTGCAAAAACTTTTCATTGTACAAAGAAATTAAGGCTCTGCCTTCTGCTTTAGTTAACAACTGTGTTGCAGAAGGCAAGGTCTTCCAGTGGAACATTACTTAGATGTTTTACAATATATATAGGTACTTTGCTATTAATATATTATAATGAACCTTAAAAAAAGTTAAAACAACATTCAAAAGTTTGTATTTTTAAAGGTTGTGAAATATAGTGGTATTTAAATGAATAAATACAAATTTTAGACCAGTTAGACTAAAGCTAGATATACGGATGGCTAATTTTGTAAAACTAAAATAAGCGTACTGTATATGTACAGTTTTGCTTATGATATTAAGTCCAATACAATTAGTGTCAAAAACTCATCATCTGATATTTTGTCTTTTTCGATCGCTTTTGTTCGAACAATTCAATAAAACGAGAGAGTAAGACAAAAAGGATATTATTTGAAGTTGTTAAAAAATACATAGCTGGTTGTTTTTTAGGAATATGTAAGCAGACAGTGGGCACTTGCATAAACCATCTCTAAATAGGCTTTTGTAAAGATTTTCTATGTGCTTTTTTATTTTGTAGTAACTGCTTAGTTAGAAGCGGTATGTTTGGATTTTTTCTTGTTTTTCTCTTTTATGTAAATAGGTAGTATTTTACAACATGTCATACTGATGTACACTATATAACCTACAGTAAATCTAATGGCTCGTAGTAATTACATAAGCCTCGTGAGTGGAGTAATGACCTTCGAATGAAATGGCTGCACTCAAGTTGACGTGCATGCATTAATAATGTTAACACAACGTAAAACGTATAATTTACACTGCTAGTGCTTATACTGTGTGGCAGTTAAAGTTTTTGCGAGCGAGTGTGGCTCACCGGTTCCAATGTCTGCTTTTCATCCAGACGCAACCTGGTTCGAATCCAGCCCTACACCAATGACTTGTATTTTCAAGTTATGTGTGGATTTGCACTCGCTTAACGGTGAAGGAAAACATCGTGAGGAAACCGACATAATTGAGGACCACGATGTCCGAGGACATGTGTCTTCCGTGGAAGGACCTGGGCACCCACCACAATGTATCTGCCCAGAGAACTCCCCTAATGAATTAATTCTGCGGGAGAGTCACGACCCTCAGTCATGAGGAAATACGACTCAAGAGAGAGATTTAAAGTTTTGGCTTGCTATTAGCTTATTTTGTTTGCAGTGACTCACCATGAACAATTTTTACTTTATACTGGTTTTTTATGTTTAATTCTCACTGATTACCAAATATAATGTAAACATAACGGAAGACGTACAATTTAATCTTCTAATGTTTCTTCTATATGGCTTTTAAAGTTTTGGCTTGATGTTTTTGATGAAAGTTTAATGACGTCCAACAGGTTCTTTAAGTTTGTTTTTCAAATTATATTATATTTTCAAATGTATGCTACTCGGTTTTTTATTTGATCATCAGTTATCAAAAACGGCAGTCTTAGTAAGATTTGTAGAGACATTTTTTGCTTGCTGTTCGGAGCTATTTTGATAGATTCTTTGTTATTTAATGGGAAATATAAAAAGTCTTCATTCTTCTTTTTCTCTTAGGATGAGTTGCGGCTGTATTGGGCATCACAATCTTAACTTGTATTGTGTGTGTCTCAATAAAGATATTTTATATTTCTATTTATTTATGTCTTTCAATATAAAAATATTAATATAGATATAGTAAAATATATGACGTCTGATCTGACTGATCCATCGGACAGTATAAACATATTGTCCGATGGACCAGTATATTTCACTAAATCCATCACTCGTCGCTGTCTAATGGATTTTAGGAAAGTTATACTACTTATGCATTTTTTTTAAATTTCAATAATTCAACAAAAACAGTTTATTCACAACTGTAACTTTTAGTATTGGCGAGTAAGTTTCAGACAAGTTCGATCAACACTGAACTGCAAGGAGACTTGAAATGAAAGAAGTTGGCTTATTTATCTTATCGCGAGTGCTTACAAAGTAATTTAGCTTAGTTCTAGCTAAGAGCTAGTGCTACGCCGTAGCACTGCTACAACGCTACGCAATGTTCTACGAGATTTTAAAGTGTTTATTGACTTTTAGAAGTAAGTGGTTATTAATTCACAATACTAACATGTCAAACATTATATATGTAAATGTGAAATTAATTATTAAGTATAATAATTATTTTTTAAAAAACGTTTGTTTTTCTCGAAATTTTAAGAATTTCGGCCATTTAAATGAAAACCACGGGCCTAGGCCAAGTTATAATTATTATTATTATCTTCTTTATTTCTCTTCACAGATTCTCGGGACTTAAGCCTGGTATTTTTAAGGCATCAGTGGGGCCGTAGCCAACACTGAGAGGCCTTTTACAATATTATACTTAAAATTAAGTAAAAATTACAGATAGAGGATGTTAGGTATATAAAGTAACTATTGCAGACATGGTATTAATGTTACAGGCTATTGTGTTGAGTTGTTCATTGACTTAATTAAACTGGTCTATTGTACGAGGAGCGGCACCCGCCAGTTATGCCTCATTCATAAAAATTATAGCGGGTGATGACTTGCCACTCACTAAATGGGCCCTCCACAAAAGGCAGCCTAAGATGACGCCGGAAGGGCAACATTGGTGTGAGTGGCTTAGGGTGTCGAGAGGTGTGCTGCGCGTTCTCTGAGCGGTACTAGCGGCGTTATGCCCTTTAACACTTCCACCCTGCTTTATTATTATTATTACCTTTCCTTCTACTACAGGCATTTTAGATTAAGTATTTTAGTTTTAGAAGTAGTTTAAGTTTTTATTCTATTATTAAGTCATTTAAAAAAAAGTTATTACTTGGGTTTGTTTGTGTGATATTGTTGGAATATGACAAAGTTCAGTATAATTTTTATTTGAGAAGTTATTTGATTTTACAAACATTTGTGCAAATTTTTGAATGATTATTGTATGTATGTATGTTATTTTGTCAACTGTTTATTTCCGGTTAAATTGAAATAAACGTTTTCACTCATCTTAGTTTTTCTAGACAGTCATAATGTTGTAAAAATGAGTTTAATATTTCTTATTCTTTTAACATACAGTCATTTACATTTTACAAAGCGTTTTGTTATAGAGTGAATTGGTAACTTTCAAGATTTGATAATTATTTGTTTACAGTATTTCTACAATCAGAACAGTATTATTTACAACTTCCAAGTGTGTGTAAGCAACACTCAGCATGCGATGACGCAAGTGTACGCAGCCGGCCATGACCCTGACGCAGGGCACAGGGCACAGGGCTCAGGGCTCGGGGCGGTATCTTGCCCGCCTGTTTGTTAATACGTAACAGACAATGACAAGATGCCATAGAATACGAGTACTTATTTTTTCAAAATGTTATAATAACAATGTTGTAGCATTTATTGTCATGAAAAAAAAAACAGTAATCAAATTAAGTGTAAGTTTTGTAATAAAAACCATTGCTATATATAAAGAGATAAAGAAAAGATACGTTTTCTTTCGATTTCAATTTATTAATGTTAAATACAAATAAAATATATATGAACTATGCTTATAGGCATAACTGTTTTTGGACTCGAGCTAATCTTTACTTTAAAGCAGTAAAATTTCTTAAATTTTTGGTGGAACCGGTTGATAGTGGATACTACCTATCCAGCTTTGTCCCTTACGTAACCCAAACGCCGCCAGTCAAAGACAGTCAAATTGTTCACATTCCTGCGTTTATGTCAATATTTATTGAAGGTCGCGAGAGTTACAACAGTAAAGTATCTACAGTCATAGCTTTGCTTTCCGTAGCTTTGCGTCGGCGTTACATATTGTACCTTTTATTATTGTTTTACGATCTCTCTTTACGTATTTTGAGCAAAATTGGCTGGGAAAAGATTATTTTGAGGTTTTGGCATTTAAGTTTTGATGTATTGTTCACTAGAGAAACTTTCCAAACCTACGCAAGTTTAGAAGATCATGTTTAAATTATGTAATGTGTCTTTTTTTTACTCTATTTTATAAAACAGAAGAAATTCCTAGCAAATACGAATAAAGACTTGAAAAAAACTGAACATTACTTAAATTCTTCTCTACCAAAATACAGATTAAAACGATGGTAGGTAAATGCTAAGCACCTAAAACAAATGTTTAACTTGGTAGTGAAATAATTTGAGTCCTTTTCTAGGTCCAGCTTATTTACCCTGTTACAGAAATTCTTTTTATGCTAAATAGTTAATTATACTTATCTAATATTCTTTCAAAGTTTCCCCTTTGCATAACGCCTTTCTTCGTAAGGTCCACAGATATTAGTAGCAATGAATAGAAGTTTAATCTGAAAGAGGCTCGCGCGTATCCATTTTTGTTGGCACTTTGCCATTAAGCGCCCGTATAACGAAAACTTCCTGAAAACCATCTGTTGCTATATTAAACTTTAAGATCTGAACTTTAAGGGCTAAATTCTCTTGAAAAGCATTACACGTTTCAAACAACGGGTGCTGTTTCTTTTACGTTCAAGTATCTAACCTCTTTTCCATATTTCGTAGCTTATTAGGAGTTATGGCCAGAACGTTGACTTGAAAATAGTTTAACTTTGTTGAATTACATTATTTAAATCCTTTAATTTCAAATTAATGCTTAAATTTTCTTGTACTCTAGCCTGTGATTATGTAAATGTTTCGTATAGTAGATATCTTAATATTTTTTTATTAACGTGCTGGCTTCACTGGGTATGTTTTGATGTCTAGCCTGAATTGTGATCTGTCTAAATATATCAAACTCAAAGGTGACTAACTGACTGACTGACATAGTGATCGACTAACGCACAGCCCAAACCACTGAATGAATCAAGCTGAAATTTGGCATGCATCTAGATATTATGATGTAGGCAACAGCCAAGAAAGGACTTTCGAAAAAAAAAAAACACTTTTAAAGGTGTGAAATACGCAATAATGCAAGTTTAACTTCTTAATGCGAGCGAAGCCGCTAGGACCCACTAGTGTGTGATAAATGTCTAGTAAACTGATATGAATAAACAACTTTACTTTTGGGGAAAACTTGTGTTGTATATCTTATTAGTTTACAGAAAGCTTAGTTACATAGACTCATGTCAAATATACGCATTATATTCACTCATTATTTAACAAATTATTTAATTACCTACCAACTATACTCATTTCATGAAGTTCGCATAAAGTTTACAGCTAAATAGTCAACTAATTCCGTGATCACGTTAAGGGTGACATGTTTCCCTGATAAACACAGTAATAAACGGCAAGGCTATTGGCGGCTTTCCAAGCTCTGTTGTTATTGTCCGACAATGTATGTTATATAGTTTATGTGGATGAAGCAAACATGTTATTTTGTAGTTTTGTGATCTCATAATTGTTAGACGTCAGTAGCAATCAATTTAATTGATGCGACAAAATATTTATTTTTCCGTGAAAACTCATACTATTCACACTTATAGTAAAACTAATTCAAAAAGTAGTACAATTAGGTCTCATTTGGTACTTATCATTTTCGTACATTTTACGCTGTTTTATGTCAAACTAGCTGGTGCGCGCGACTTCGTCCGCTTGGAGTAATTATTACCATATAAACGGTTCTAGTGAATTAATCTTACAAGATAGACATACACTGTTGCGGACATTTTGTTAGATCATTTTAAGAGGAATAATTCTTTCATACATATTTTTTTGATATCTTAAACCGTTTTCGCAGCACACGCAACGGAAGCCCTCAAAGATGAATAATTTTTCCCGTTTTTTTCACATTTTCCATTGTTTTTTCGCTAATATTAGTTGCAGCGTGATGTTATATAGCTTAAAGCCTTTCTCGATAAATGGTCTATCCAACACAAAAAGAATTTTTCAATTCGCACCAGTAGTTCCTGAGATTAGCGCGTTCAAACAAACAAACAAACTCTTCAGCTTTATTAGTATAGATATTACGTAAAATGTATAGTAAATTTTTCTAAATCCAATATTAACGTAAACAAACCACCGCCTCTCATATAATCACAACATTTTGGTGAAATTACTCTACTATACTGTTCATTTTGGTGAAATTACTCTACTATACTGTTTTAGATATTCTCTGGTCACGAACAGAACATGTATGCTCCTATTCACACATATATAACACAACTAGTGGACGCCCGCGGCTTTGCTCGCATTATGTTGAGATAAAAAGTAGCCTTTGACACTTCTAAGACCTCATACTACCTACATACCAAAAAAATATGTTGATTGATTTAGCCGTTTTTGCTTTATGAGCGTTTAAATAAACAGATAAACAGACAAAAAAATCTAAAAACTGCGAAAAGTATTCTGTTATGGATTAAAGGATATCCAAACTTTTTTTCCTATATCTTCTATTTTGAGATTGTTCTCTCTCTTCTCTCCTCAGCTTTATTTTAGACGATTATTACTATAATTATAGATGATTCCACATTATTACGCCGTATTTCACTAAAGTACGAAGATGTTATTGATAACTGCAAACTAACATCTCACAGAAAGTTCATAAAAGCACATTTCAAGAGTGCACAGAACCTGAAAGCCATAAAATCAGTAGTCGTTGTAAGTAGGACGCGCACAAATTCCGCGCAAGCCTCCTCTGGCAGTTGGCACTGAACTTTACCGCGCAAGATGAACAAACTTCATTAATTACATCAACGCCACGTTTTATTAATACAAGGGTCTCTTGCGTGAATCAGCTGTCTAGATGTTCGTGTATTTATTGATTGGTGTAGGAAAAGTGTTGTGTATTACACTTGTACACACATATTATTACCAGATTAACAGATAACAGAAGGTGTTTTTACTAACAATACCGTTTAAAATAAACTTTTTACGTGATCTCTTACATTTCGTAACTACAGTGTTCTTCAAAACAGATCGGACTAATTCTTATTGCACTATCAGGCGAATTAAAGTCAAATTCATATTTATACTTTACTAGTGGACGCCCACGGCTTCGCCCGCATAATTTCAGGATAAAAAGTAGCCTATGACACTTCTAAGACTTTATACTACCTACCTACATACCAAAAATTATGATGATCCGTTCAGCCATTTTTGCGTGATAAACATTTAAATTAACAAAAAAACAGAGAAACAGGCATAAATTCTAGAAGTTGTTAGAACGTGTTCTGCAATAAGTTCAAAGAAACTATTTTTTTTTTTTTAATATTTTTAATGTTCTGACTTTCGACCCTCTTCAGGTTTAATACATGCGTAGATTAGACAATATATAATCTAATAGCAAGCTGTGAGCAGCACTAAATTTCTGTAATTAAATAGATGACAGTTAATTGCAAGTGAATCCATTATCTGTATCACATCCATTTATCTATTTCACAATCACTTCTTGGACTTTATTTACCTTAAGTTCGTAAATTGCTTTTGTTTAAAAAAGAGATTAGAATGGCCCAGGAAAGGGTCAACATCTTGAGGAATGACTCTGATTAAAATGGAACAAAGTGATTACGATTCCGAAATAAATTAACTACATGTTAATATACTTACAGATTTCATTTAGTCTATACTAATATTATAAAGCTAAAGAGTTTGTTTGTTTGTTTGTTTGAACGCGCTAATCTCAGAAACTACTGGTGCGAATTGAAATTTTTTTTTTGTGTTTGATATACCATTTATCGAGAAAGGCTTTAGGCTATATAACATCACGCTGTAACTAATATGAGCGAAGAAACAATGGAAAATGTGAATCAAAAACGGGGAAAATTATTATTGGCGCTGTGTGATATGTCCTGAAATATTTATTTATTTTATTTATTTATTTATTCATCTTTGAGGGCTTCCGTTGCTTGTGCTGCGAAAACGGTTCAAACAATAAAAAAAATATGTATAAAAGAATTATTCCTCTTGAAATGATCTAACAAAATGTCTGCAACAGTATATGTCTATCTCTTAAGATTCGTTTTTATGATAATAACTGTTCCATGCGGACGAAGTCGCTGGCACAGCTAGTTAAATATATAAAGTACTTAGCGAATTCATTTCTAATTTTTATAAGGTTTTAAAGATGGTCGTAGACATGCCAGTTTTCAATCTTTAAACAATAAATGTACGTAATCACGTACGATACGTCTGGTAAAAGTGTTTTATTTAGATACCTACCGATTTAAGGTAATTACCCCTTAATAATTCTTGGCATTTGAGTGAGTCACTGCATATTGAACAGTTTTCGACGTCAGTGACTTTTTGTGTTACGGAATCGTATAATAGTTATGCATTATGTAGAGATACTTTAATTGTAATAACCGGCTGGCACTTACATCAATAATTATGTCTAAAATTAACTCGACATGTACATTTGTAACTTCTACACGGAAGTACCTCTATGTAACATTTGTACATGCATTATGTTGGAAAATATGTTCCTTTATTAAGTGTAGGTAAAGAGATATTAAGGCCTGACTTTATAATATAGATATTTTCTGTGTGATTTGAGCTGGTATCCGATCGTGCTCTTGCGAGCCCGCCGTAACAACCGCCGAGCACGCAAAGCTATTTGTTATTTTTATTTTTAGCCTGTTTGGGCCTATTTTACTAAGTTTTGTGTCATATTTCTGTGTATTTTCTTTGTTAATTTAAAAATATAAAACTTTTAATGGTTTCAATTTATATATAAATAAAGTTGTATAGGAAAGCTAAAAAAGTCGAGTAACAGAGAATTGGATCAAACAGTTAAAATAATTTAAAACAATGTTTGCATATCCTTAATCTATAAAACTAAATTGAAATATTGATTTGACGGCTAAATCTGCATATTGCATTCGTATTTAAAAATTTGCATTTAGCACACACAGATAAAAAAATATTTAGAAACGGTGGATGATACATATTTAATAGTTAAACCAAATAGGTCTGTTAAAAACACCAGTTACCTAATTTATCGCGTAGATACAATGTATATGAAAATTAATAACTCAAGTTTAAAATAGTTATTTGTTATACAAAAGTGCAAAGTTGCTTTTTAACCGCGTGCTCAATTTTGATGACCGAGCAAGCGAAGGATTCTAAAATTGAATCACGAGCGCAGCGAGTGATTCAAAATTAGAATCCTGAGCGTTAGCGAGGGAATCAAAAGAGCACGAGGTGAAAAATCTTTGCACTCGAGTGCAACACGTAACTTTTCATTCCACCTCAGCGAGGAAATGACTAAATGCAAAACGCGTGATTGTTGAGGGAGAAAGCTCATTTGCGCATTATTAACAGTTTCAGTCAATTCTGTTGGCGTCAAACAAACTTCCTCGTCGCTAGAATCACTCATTTTAGTTTTTTCACTGGTTTTCAAGTTTCTTGTTTTAAATATAAGGTTTAACAATGACGTGAAAATATGCCGCGTAAAGAACCGCGTACAAAGCAAATTGAAAAAAAGAACACCAAGAAGGTTCCAAGTCTGAGTTTTTAAAAAATTTAAAAAAAGTTGTATGTTATATTCGGCACCATAGAGGTAGCAGTAAATAGGTTAAATGATTTTTTTAATTCAAAAACTTGTAACACACGATGTTCTAAATTCAATTTACTTTATCCTCTAGAGAATAAAAACGGCTTTTGCACTCAGATATTGAAGACCAAAAATACTCTTTCCGAGATGGTGGGATGAAAAAAATATTGCCTCTGCTGTGTAAGAGAGTATCTAATTCTGGTACCGAGAGTTTTGAGGTGAGTAATGTGTAGTTTTTGTATAGGATCCTCCTTCTATTTCTAGTCAAATATATCGAACCGTGTCTAAATTCCAAAACAACCCCTCTAGTCTGTCTAATTCCGTGCCGTTGCATAAGTTATTAGGTCTGTCTAGTTTGAAACGGAGATATCTATTCTAGGTTTTGTGTTTAGCTAAATACGACAAATGTTTCTATCTACATATGTACCTATATATGGCATACGAGTATACGGCACGCTTGTTACTTTATATACTTGATAGAAGAA
Source organism: Macaria liturata (assembly GCA_964023185.1). Lineage (NCBI taxonomy): Eukaryota > Metazoa > Arthropoda > Insecta > Lepidoptera > Geometridae > Macaria > Macaria liturata. The sequence continues at coordinate 8,311,991 of OZ026821.1, forward strand.
AAAGCATCGATAACTAGCAAAGATATTTGCAAACGTTTGTCCTTGGATGGGACCCAAAAAGTGTTTTTTGTCACTTCCGTGGATCAGGTGATTAGTCAAGTTGTTAATATTGTAAATACAAATTAAGCTAAGCGTTTGAGAAACCAAAAAAAGCCAAAGAGGAAGTTAAAAAAAAACCTGACATAAAAATAAAACAAATAATAATAATAGTAAGTACTTAGATTTTGTTCTTTGTTGATTTTCTGACTGCTCTGGTTGGTAGTGGCTCTACCTTCTAATCTGGGGGTGCGGGTTCGATTCCCGTATAAAACAAGTAATTATGAATGTTAAAATTTGCAATTATTTGTGTTGAGTCTGGACATTTCTATGTATAATATGTATGTACCTATTTACCACAGAAAAGTATATATGTATTATATCCGTTATCTAGTACCCATGATACAAGCGTAAGTTTGGCATGGGGATAGATGGCGCTGTGTGATAATATGTCCTGAAATATTTATTTATTTTATTTATATGTTAAAACAGCCGACAGACTACATAATATGTCGATAGATTTTAGGTAACAAAAAAAGATTGAAACAGAATTCAGTGCAAATCGAAAACCATTCCTATTTCATTTAGCTTAAAATAGAGTTGGTCGGAGCATCGATCTGTGCTGGAAATAGAAAGAGTCTGCATCACTAAATATTCTCAAAATAAAAGTACATTATACAACAAGTGTGCCAAGTTTGTCATTACATTCGAGGTGGTTTAGTTGTTACAAGTATTTCAGTGTGTTGAAAAATACCATTATCAATGCATAGCTTTTTTGAAATAGGCTTACGTTTGACTACAGCTTGCCTGATGTTAGTACTGCTGTAATCTAAGATTTAGCAGCATTTATTGGTAACACCAAATATTACGCATCTCATCTATGAAATAGCATAATACCTATTAATATGTTTATAAAAGCGAGTGTGCTTGGCGGTTCCAGTGTCTGCTTTTCATCCAGACGCACCCTGGTGTGAAACCGGCCCTACACCAATGACTTGTATTTTCAAGTTATGTGTGGGTTTGCACTCGCTTAGCGGTGAAGGAAAACATCGTTAGGGAACCGACATGTTTGAGCACCACAATATCCGGGGACATGTGTCTTACGTGGAAGGACCTGGGCGCCCACCACGATGTATCTGCCCAAGAAAACTCCCCCTAACGAATTAATTCTGCGGGGGAGTCATGACCCTGAGTCATGAGGAATACGACTCAAGAGAGTATATGTATAAATATATACGCTCTTTACCTTAATAAAATCGTATTGTATTCCGTAACACTGAATATCGTGACTCTGCAGAAATAATCAATAGGGAGAGTTCTCCTTAGCAGGAACATCATATTGGTACTTTTCACCGATGATAAAAAGCCAAAAAAAATTTTTAAACATTTATAATTATGTTTCTACGCTAAGCCAAAAAATACATAAATACTAAATTACAATACAACAAAACGATATTCTATACTAGCATTATGCTGAGTTTTGTATAGACATCAACTGTCAACTTGTGACTTGATCTAGCTGTCAGATTTTAAGTCGAGTTAAATATAACCCAGGGGTCTTACAATCCAGAGTAAATATGTTTCTTCTAGGCAAGCGTGCTATATCTTAGACTGCAGTGGTGCTTAATATCAGGCAGGCTGTAGTCAATCGTAAGCCTATTCCGCGTTGAAAAAAAGTTCAATCACAATAATAATAATATGTTTGTTTCCTCACTAGTAACAAACTATCTTTCTGATCATTGGTGCTATCATAAAATTTAGACGTCATTTGTGTCAATAATTCCTAAACACTCAAAACATTGTTTAGTGCGAAATTAAAATTTAATCTTCACGGAGCATTCTCCCTTTTGTATTTATAGAGTACAGTAAACATTTTTATTATCCCGGAAGAAGAATTTTAATGGCGTTGTTGTTTGCGCAATTTCAGTGTAATCTCATTTACATTTCTCTAAATAACTACGAGTATATTCATAAATCTGTAGGTTTTGATTTATTACCACATAAATAGATTTCCGAAACAATGAATTTACATAGTGTATAATTTTTGTAATATTTTTTACTTACTACTTATATACGTATTTCATTTCTTCCACCTTCTCACGTGCTATTCCTCATTACAGAGGGTTGTGACACCCCGTAGAATTGATTCAATTGGCAAGTATGCCAAGTACATTGTGTGCACAGATCCTTCGCACAAGACGCAAGTTCTCAGCCTTTGTGGTCCCCAGTACAATGATTTCCTCACAATGTTTTGCTTCTCCAATAAGCGAGTTCAAATCCAGACAGAACTTGATAAACAAGTTATCGGCGCTGGAGTAATATTTCTCTACATTACCAAAATAAAAGGTTAATAAATAAATCAAATTATTACGAATCATTTTTGATAAAGCTGCCCTCTGGTAGTGGGCTGGAGCACTTAGATTATCTTTAGGCTTTTCTAAAGATTTTCTAAGTGCCCCTATTTGTAGTAGTTAGAAGTAGAATGTTTAGTTTTTCTTTCCTTGTTTTTATATTTTATTTTTGATAAACTTACCACTTACTTCATGTATTTGCCTTACATAACGAATACACCAATCAAAGAAGCCCAACATATTTTCACTTCCAGGATCCATCTACTTTCTTCTATTAAACCATCATCCTTCTATACCTTCTGAAGGCACGCCTGAAATATTTATTTATTTATTTATAATGGTACACAAAACAGAATGTGTTCCCAAATAAGCTAAGTATACATTCAAAACTGGTTTTGATCCAGAACAAATGCCTAAGATATGTGTACACAGCTTGAACAACATAAATGCGATTAATAATTTCAAAAACCTGAGTTAGACAGAGAATACAGTACCTAACTGGTACTGTATTCTCTGTCTGTAACAAACAACAACAAACAACTCTGTAACAAACACACAAACAACAACGGTAATCAAGGACAACATAATTACAGACTAAATTGTATCTTACAATTAGTGATCATACAGAGCTTTGCATTAAAATAGCTAGAACATTACGCTTGAATGTGGATAACACACAATTAAATACATCCAGTGACTGATGGTGGGTCGCATAACAGCATAAGCGTATACCTACCTATAAATCCTTCAACAGTACAATTTGGGCGTTCGACTTCGCACCCAAATATATTATTAGCCCGTTTTCGTCCTTTTTCTCTCGCATTTGCCGAATAAATATACGCGGCCCCCAATATTCTGTAAATCCTCGTAAAATATGGGCGAGTAGATGTTTTTCGAAAGAAAAGAAACCTACAGTAAAAAGAACTCAATGGTAAACGTTTACTTTGGGATTTTCTTTAAAGTTATTTTCTCGTTAATTTAATTTGAAACGAGATAAACTTTAAAAAATTAGGTCTAGTAAAAGAAATAGTAGAAACTGACATTAAAATAAAAAATAAATAAAAAACCAGCGTTTGAGATTGCTATTTTCTTCAAAAAGATTTAATTATTACCGATATTTAAATTTTAAATTATAATTTACTATTGCAAGAAGAGTTATCATTTTCTTACATTATAATGTAGGTAGTACGAGCATAACCTACAATAACTTCACGAAAGTTTTGTAAAACATATTTTTTTCAATTTTCGTTTTTTTTTTCAATATTCTTAGTAACATATACGAGTAGGCTCTTATATCAAGTAGCAAGGGTGAGTCAACGTGATTTAATGCCAAAGCGGATTGAAGCAATTCCGATACGGTACGGAAGCGAAGATTTTTTACTACCCTGAAATGTACTATATCTTTCAGAAATATCGCGGAAAAACGAACAAGTAAGAAAGTTCTATACTTCCTACTATGGTATATTAACTAAACGGTTTTCACTCACGTGTAAATCGCGTAAGTCTGCGTGCTGCCGCGGTCCCAGAACATACGTTCTAAAGATGGATGTCATAACATCCGAAACGCGTAAACAACTTACGCGATTTACACGTGAGTGAAAACCGTTTAGTTAATATATTGATAAAATGTCTTACGAAAGTTTTAATATTAAAATTCCTACTATGATGTTTTAGGTTTGTATTTTTAACTTCACTATACCGTAAATAGGTTGTTATCTTTAGAAAGTAATAGTATAACGTTTTCACTATCTTAAACCTGGATATTTCTAGAGAGTAACAAGCTTTTATAGGCGGGTTTGGTGAGGCAAGGCAACAATTATTTTTCATCACCTTTAAGAAATTTGTGAAACAAATCAACTTTTCCATACAATAGGTTCATCGCACGTTGACAGTATGGAGAACCGTTGTCTTTTTTATGAATGTTCAATTTAATTTTCCTTTCAACTGTTATATTTGTAAAAAAGTAAAAAATTATGTTTGTTTATTGGTCTTGTCATACCTGGACAGATGAACATCGTGATTTTTTGAAAGATCATCATGGTCCTGAGAGGAACTAATGCTACTTTTTACCCCGTGATAATGCGAGTAAAGTCACGGACATCCACTAGTTAGAATATAAATACATGTATATACCTTCTTATAACCGTTTGCGTGTTACGCTACTATTAGTATAAATAGTGTATAATGCGTATGTACCTGAACCACACTTGTATAATGATTTGTTACGTTTATCATTGTCCAAAATCTGAGGAAGTATAATTATTATTGTATTGTGTTATTAATCATAATATGTAACTATCAATATCCTTTCATATCAATAAGATGATAAAGATGTTTCTTTATTTAGTCTAAAAGACTTTCCTCAAGTAACGCTTTTGAGGTAACTCTGTTTTATCAATTCAACCTATTTTTAGAATTCGTACATAAAAAGCTCTTTGCGTTTATAAAAAATTAAGTAAATGTAAACTCAAAAACTTAGTTTTTCTTTGCAGTCAATAAAGTATGTATTTACAATTTAGGAAAAGTTACATTAAAATGTGTCACTTGAGTTAATATTCGAGCAATATGTAAGCAATATTACTGATCCATTACAAATTCAAAGTGAGCCAATTGACTGAAAACATAAACGTTTAATGATACCATTTACAAGTCAAACGGACCGTTACAACCTTTAAGGAAAAGGAATTAATTCATTGTCTTAAAGTGAAATTGTAGTACCTACTTTATAATATTTATTTCCTTACTAGTTGATGTTCGCGGCTTCACTTATATTGTACTTCTTCTTTTATCGAATGAGAGTGGCCAACTCTGGTGTGGAGAGTTAATCAAGACGCGCTAAGGGCCTCTGATATGTCTTAACGATTGACGTACTATGACGAACAGGCGGGGCCTACAATTTCACGTGTCATCCGACCCACGGAAGCGCCCAAAATGGAATGCTATTTTTTGGTCACTTTGTACTAAGATAATATGTAATCTATGTCACTTATACGACCCTGTACTATCACCATACTAAAAATCACGATAATCCGTTGTACTGTTGTGGCGTGAAACAGGAACTAACAGACTGACAAACACATACCTTTATACATATATATTATACAACGGAATATTCTTAAGGATTTGGTACTCTTAAATGACAACGCATTTCTAAACCGAACACAATAGTTACTCACCTGTACACCATAATAAAATAACAATCATCATCATCATCAGCCCGTTATCGTTTACTGCTGAGCATAGGCCTGTCTATCTCATATTCTAGTTCGCTATTAGTCCCGGTCCTGCGCAAATCGAATGCTGCGGTTTTTCTTTTAAATACAATATTATGTTGATATTTCACTACACGTGTTTTTAGTTCGCGAATCCAGTAGTTTTATTTATTTGCCTCTTTGTTTCAACAAACAAGAATATATAAAAGCCGTTTGCCAAGAATTCATTAAAAAAATGACCGAGCTCATTAATGGAATCACCCGATAAACTCTACACAGCAAAACGTTGGGAGAACTACTATGATCGCGAAGCAATGTTGATGTAATATTACCATTGGCGTTTTAAACTATTTTAACTCAGATTCGAACATAATTATATTATCCAACCTCAAACTATAATACTTAGACATACATACAACCTTTTGCCTTTATAATACATAAATGAAAAAAGTTGTATGTGTAAGTGTATGGTTAACCAATTTGGGTGAAATTTGATATGAAGGTAGATTAAACCGCAATTAAATACTCTTTTTTTGCGGGTAACCGTGGGTAACACTGCGCGCACTTATCCATAAACCAAATTTAATCCAAATTGGTTCAAGCGTTTGTGCGTGATGAATTTTGGTATATATTTTCAACAAACTAATTAATGTTCTATGGAAACCATGATGGTAAAGCCCAATCGATCAGCAGTAACCCTGCTAACCATTAAAGCAACGGCGCTTTATTCAAATGCGTGGCAACAGTTGCTTTTTGCCGGCGATCCGAGTGTTCCGCCCGTTCGTTTAGTCGGATACTACGGAAGTGTTGGAGCTATAGATGGGGAGATAGTGGACAGTTTCATCACATGTGACTGTCACATCATGGATGTGAAAAAGTTATTATACCTCGGTTTTAGAAACGTGAGTTTTATAAATGGCGGCAAAATATAAATATTATAACTCGGTTTTAGAAACGTCTGATAAATAGCGGGTACAGTTGCAGTATAATCTTATGCTCTAGTTCAGTACGTCAGAAGTGTACTGAGCTCTGAGCCATGGCACACTTACACTTGCTTAAATTTTTAGAGATTTATACTCATGTAAATAAAATTATGGCAAAGTTACATCTTTTACCATTGCAGTATCACGACATTGCATTCAAGTGGTGCAATTGCTGTGACTTTTTCTTAATTTCCTCCTCTTAATAATCTCGGGTTGCTTGGAAGATTTAGCGATAAGGCCGCCAGTTGTGGGGCTGGTTGGATAAGTGTTTATTCAATGCTTTGATTTTTATTTTTGTGTGTTGTATTGCACTAACAAGAATATCTATTTATTTTAATACGTGATTAGTTCTTCTAATATTGTGCCCCAGTACATCCCAGTCTATTTGATCATGGCAGTGCTTCTTGCTTCCAGTTTCGGTTAATAAACCCTGGGAGGAGTTAAATGACGTAACTAATTGTTCCGACTTCGAGTTTTTATGTTTTCTTAATTTCTTACTGAAGCGATACCTGTGGAAAATTAACTGAACAAAATAGATAAATTTACCAAGGAATTTGTTTTTGTTAGTTTACGACACGTCCTTACCATTACAACGGCTATCGGTAATTTTCAGGAACTGTTTTGGATGATGCGTATCTTATGTTTTTAATGTTACCTTGCCACTAAATCAAAGACATCCATCCAGTCCAAGTCTAATAAATCGCTAGTTTTACTCAGTAGGAATTTAACAAATTGACCAAACACATAATATAAGAGTCGAAATTTGTTTGTTATTGTATTGTTATATTATATTATTAATTTAGGATATAATCTACTTGCGCGTCAAATTTCATCAAAATCGGTTAAATTTTGTACATACACAGACACACACACACACAAACACTGGGGCTGATCATTTTAATAATATTTCTCTACCTATTTAATAAAAAAAAGATTTCAAATAAATTACACTTATTCTAATAGTGATTCTTTATTATTTACTAATTACTAGTGCATTATTTTTATCATTATGTCCCATCCACACGCTTGGCAAATAGACGTCCAACAGCCTAAGCTACCAACAAAAGAGTGGAGTCGCATTAGTTGTCAATCTGCTAAATAAATTCAAATTCAAAATTCTTTTATTTATCCATTCGTACATACGTACTTATTTTAGCTTTTATAATATAAGTGGAATACACAATCCACACCACTTAACTAGACTAGGTACACTAAAATACTATAGATATTTCCAAACCTGAAGAGTCCGTTTAGCAATTTTATTTTAACGATGTCCCTCTAACAATGTTGAAAGCAAAAATATTTCACATTCCTCTTTATATTCAAACTCCTCTGGTAGAACAAATTTACATACCTTATGTTGGGGCTCCGCCTTTGTGACCGTTGCGGTAATTTTTATTTGGAAACATGCGACAGAAAATTTCGAAATATTTCGGGAATGCGGGTTAGAGTGCGGAGTTTAGGAAAGTTTGAGAATCGGGACCTTAATGGTTGTGAAACTTTGTGATTGACGAGCGGTGCACGGGTTGATTTGAATGTTTGAATAAGTATTATTAGTGCACGATGTATTATCTAATTGTGTATTTTGATATTGTTAAGCAAAAAAAAAAACGGTAAAAAGTAGATTTGTAATATTTGAATGTGATCAAAACATGTGATGCTGTGATGAAAAGTAACAGTTATAAATTAGCATTTACCTCCTTTAAAATCGTTCGGTAGGTACGTTTTTCGCAATTACTTTACCTGCGGTAAAGGTACATATAAAAGGTAACGAAATATCACGAAACAGTAGAAATATTCAAGGATTACTTAAGGAAAGAAAATACATGATTAGGACTAATTGTAAAATTTCATCTTCGAAAGATTTTAATTAACTAAATTTTAATTACTCAAGCGACTCGTAATCTCGTAAATAAGTTCGCCGTACAATCCAGCTGCATAAGTTTGTTTACTGAGCATAAGTTTTGCCGGCACCAACAGAGGGCGCTGTTTTCATTGAGCTAACTTCCAAACTCCTAGATAAGGGCGGCGCGGTTGCCAGGGGCTTGATAAATTGATACAGATTGCGGGTAGTTAAAGTTTTTGCATTATAGTGTCGGCCCTAGAGATTAAACTACGTATTTCGGATGATAAATAGTGATTCAACTCAATTTGAATGCCCGGAGTTTGTCTTTTGCTGAATGATTGTTTGGGACACCGTTTTGCTTGGCTCAATAGTTACAATGGAGAACACTAAAATTTACAATCCTCTAAATAATATTATTGTTTTTTTTTTTTCAAAAAATTAAAAATTTTATTAGTTTTTGATAGAGTGATAAGCGGTGATTAGGAAGTTGTAAGGCCAATAGAAGAGGTTAAATAAATAAAATTTTCATCAGACATATCACACAGCACCATCTTTATATTTCTTAACTCAAGATCATACTGAGCTTGATGCCGTAAACAAAAAAATCGCACTGAGAGCTTTATTTTTAGCTAGTATCATACTTATATTCAAACAAACATTTAAAAAAATCTAAGGTCGTTTTAGCTAGTATTTAGGTATATTTTTAAGTTTGTAAAGTGTTTAATCGATTATGTTACTATTTTCGTAGCTAACGTGTAGCACGCTAACTCATGTGAAGGTGGCAGATTGTTAAAGGCATTTTTTGCCCGTAACAGCCTTTTGTGTGCATAAATCGTGGTTTGAAAATGAAATACTTTGCCTGCGCCACTGGAGTGAAAAAGTGTATTTTTTCTACACCACTATTATTAAAAAGCTTACTCAGATTAAAATTTCTTAAGCTACTTTAAGCTAAGTATGAATATCATCATCATCGGGTACCATCTTCATATTGAAGTTCGGACTTCAGTAGGCAAAACTTCTTGCGATCCCATGCTGCTTCTTTTAGATGCGGGTAGCTTAGTGTTGTGTAGGCAGCGGTACGTCAATCAAACACGGTAGCTGGTTTCACATTGATATATTTAGGGAAAGGAGGTGGGACGCAACTACACCACGCACACATATATAACACTTAGCTTCGTCCATTTCTTGATGTCGTCAAGTATGAATATGATGTTCTTGTAATTGTAAAAAAATATCTGGCCCCTTTCCCATTTATTAGGCTTAGTTCAAAGTAAGAATATGATTTTTATATAAATAATAATTTCTTGCGAATTTTCCTGTCATATGTTTTGTGTTTATGAGTGTTTTTAAATTTATAAAAAATGTATTACATACTAACGTTGATGCAATATCATTATAAGAGTTAAAAATATGATTTAAATAGTTCGAACAAGTGTAGTATTTAGATGATCATAGTCGTTCGTTCTTATTCTTAAATTATATTAACCAATACCAAATAGTAATATTAAGAATTTATTTCAATAAATGTACAATTATTAATATTCTTTTTTCTTGTTTCAGTAAAAAAGGCGCGCTATGTTGGTATACAAGGTAAGCTACATTTCGTACATTTTAGCGTTCAGTAGTTGTCCAATAAAACTAAAGAGTTACCATTCTATTACTATGTACCTATTTTTAAAACAATATAACTTATAGTAATTATAATCATATTTTTATAAATATACATACTTCTATGGACGTACACAAACTAATACTTTGCTGATCTGGGAAAAACAATCTGAAAATTCATAAAATTACGTTTAAAGATAAACAGATAACCCTGCTAAGCCCTTAAAAGCCCCGGTATTCGAATAATACCTACAAATTTGCTTCACACATTACCTGTTTTAAGCACCATGTGAATAAAACATGTTGTAACCTGACGCCTGTAAGTTCTTTCATTGTATTGTCACCGTTCTCATTTACACTTCAGACTAAACTCAACGTAATTTATACCTTAACATTTAAGAGTTACGTATCATTTTCACCTGAAGAGTAGTGTAGATTCTTTAATCCTTTGTCACATATATTGTACAAGCTGTTGTTGTAATTAATGCCGTAAGTTGATGGTACTAAGTGTTATTTTTGTTCGCAGCAACACAATTTAACACGTACGTGACACTCAAGCTACAGAATGTCAAGTCCACGACGGTGACAGTTAAGGGCCCCACCCCGAGTTGGGAGCAAGATTTCCTTTTGTGAGTATTTTTAGACTTTTTCATGGATATGTAGGTGAAATGCACATAATTAATAACACTTAATTGTCCCATATGGATGAGGTCTGCACAAGATCGACGCAGCTGGCACATACAAAGAGAGGCCTATGTCCAGCAGAGGGTAGAGAAGGTTGTGGATGATGATGATGATGAAAATGAATTTAAATTCATTGCAGCTTGTACGCATGTATGCATATCGACAAGTCCCTTGAAAAATCTGTTGTAGTAACAAACAGAGTTTATCAAGCCGCCCTAAGGGCCTCTGACATGGCTTAACGACTGCCGTCCTAGACAAATAGCCGAGACCTACAATTTAACGTCTCATCCGATCCACGGAAGCGCCCAAAATGGAATGCTACTTTGCGGTCACACATCCAAGAACTGACCGCGTTGACCAGTGGTATACTATTTTTAAGTTTTGTGTTTCTATTAGTCTTTTTTCTGTATGTGTGTTACAATAAAGGGTTTTATCTATCTATCTATCAAAGTGCAGTCCCCTGTTACATGTGTGGGTTCAAGGTGAGAGCCTGCAGTGTCTAGCCAAGAGACGGGAGCAACTCGACCTGCGCCCACTTGTGAACTTACTCAACTATTTTTAGAATCTTTGCCTACATAGTTGTCTGTAATCCTTTGTTAGACAGTGTTTGGTGTTTACAAGTTTGTTGGTTTATTTTTTGTTACTGTGTTTGTGTGTGTGTGTGTAAGAAGGAAAACACAAATATAGACATTAAGTTTAAAAAGTTAACATTTGCACTCAAAATTATATTATATCATACTGACGTAGATTATTATCATTATACCGTCCATGAAACACGAGACTTCGTAGAGCGTCTACAACAAATTGTAGCACACGTAGCAGTGCTACGAATAAGAATAGTTTGTCACTTTATGATGCTGTATTCTAAATCTAAGTTTCACAGACAAGCCAATATTTTAAATAATAATTGTGTTCCATCTACTACTGCCATTTCGGAAACAATTTCAAGTAAACAACTTTAAACAATAATGATATACGATCCAAATGCGTCATTGCATATACCGTCATAAAATATGATGATTGATCATTAATATTTATTAAAAAATCCCAAATTATCGTTTATCACATGCCAGAAAAGCTGGTCGAAGGAAAAACTCCAGTAAATACGCCCAGCACGGTTAGGAAGATAAATGAAGAGGCGATGGACCGTGAAAGAGATGACACGCGTCGCAAACACGTCTCGAGGACTTTTCTATTTACCAGCGTTATAGTACGAAAATAAATCTAAATGGCAGGACATAGACAATATAACTTGGTGATGTCACAATAAAATCTGGTCTAATTTTACGTGTAAAATCATGGAAACTTTGTATGTAACGCCCGTATTGCTGTCAACCGCAATAAGTAATAATATTGTCAGATTTTAATTGATACGCTTTATTTATGCACCCATGTTAGCACCCCGTTGAACAAATAATAAGCAGATCTTTTACGCATATGTGTCGGCCAATCAAAGCTCAGAGATATAAAGTGATATTTGAATTTAAATCCTAGCTTTTATAGTGCGAACTGCTAAATTTTGGAACTCCCTGCCTGATTCCCTGTTCCCCGCAGAATATAACCTCGCAATCTTCAAAGCGAGAGTGAATCGGTTCTTACTGGGTAAGCACGCTCCATCCTAGACCGTAATGTTTGCTTACCATCAGGCGAATTACGGCCAAGTGCAAACCCATACATTGTTAAAAAAATACATATAAGTAATTATCGCTACGTTAGTGCTAGCCGGTATTATACATCCATTTTAGTCATGAAAATAATGTAAGTATAGAATGGTGATATTTGGTGCAATAAAAGTGCGCCACTATCAACATTATTTACATGTAGAAGTCACTTAAGTTAGTTCCAGAAGTCAGCCATTCACACTAATCTAGCTCTTCTGTGCCATCTCATCTTCATCATTCACACACTCATTTGTTATTGATTTCTGATGTGAATTTTATTACGTAAACCATAATTAGACGTCTTGTTAGGTGTAATATCGTTTGTGGCAGAAGATCCGTTGGAACTAGAGAGACCTTTGATTTATTATACTGGCAACTCGATCTTTGTGTAGAACGAAATTAACGCTTTGATGTTGATAGGAATTTATTATAATCTGTTAGAAAATCCGTTGCTTTTCATTATATTACAGAATTGAGAGATACTAAGAACTCGTCCTTCAAATCATAGCATTCGTGGTAACTGTTTAGCTTCTTACTTATTTCAAACGAAATCATGAAGTTCTAATACTTTACTATAATTATGAAGTAGTTTTATATATTAAGTAGTAGTAATTTGTGCTGAGGGTTCGAATATGAAGATAAAATGGGCATAAAGATATAAAGATATTTATTTGACAAAACACTGGTACTACTTAACATAACTTATTACTAAATTAATGTATACAATGTTAATGTGTGTTTCTTGTGAACCCCGAACTAGGCCAGGGCCTGTATCTCGGTGGTTCATGACTGAGAGTAACCAAAACGGGGTATTACTAAGTGATTCGCGGATTTCCATTGTAACAAGTGATCACTTACTCTAATTAACAAAGTGATTACAAAAACAAGACCAATTCCTAATTTCAACATTATGACATTAATAAAATTACTCTAATCAAACCTACTCATTATTACATTGTATTTGAATCATGGTTACTAACAAAAACAGATTATTATAGAGACAGGCCGAGAGGTAAATGCTACTTTAGCCTCTAGATTAGTGCATTACTTTTACCGACCATTGTTTTTTGATTTGGTAATGATGGACACATTTATCTACTACATTATTGAACTATTTCAGAGTGACTTTTAAAGAGAAATTTTCGTTAAATGACTCTCATCTTGAACCAAAAGTTCAGTCACCTGTCACTCAAAAGAATACAATATTGATGGTATCCACAGACCTTTTCAACACCCCGCAAACTTTCTAATCAGATCCTTCTGATATTTCTACATCCTTCCGCTTGGTGAAACAAACAAAACATTTAACTTATGCCGTTTCCTTTGTCCGCGGTAGAATAAAATCAATTTTCGCAGTGGCTGCCTTTGGTATCGATTTGTTTTGTGCCTTGTTTCATTTATGCTGACTCAAAGTGAGATTGTGGTTTCGACGCAATATGAATATAAGTATAACCATAATGATCTTACTATAGAAATAGATATTTGCTTCTGAAACTTATGGTGCTCTTTTCACAAAAAATATATAGGCAAGAATTAACGGTACAGTTTGTTGGGTCGTGTTGTGATATTCTGAGTTTTTAGTTCAAATCTGATCGCCTCTCTTTTAGAATCTACAAATCTGCGGTTCTGAGTTTTCCTACAGCCGGTCTCGGCTTACAATATTATAAGTAACTAGTGTGTGCTCGCGGCTTCGCTAAACTTGCATCCCCTTTAAAAGTCGCATTTCCAAAAATCCTTTTTTAGTGGATGCCTACGTCATAACATCTACCTTCATTCCAAATTTCAGCTCAATCCGTCCAGTGATTTGGGCTGTGCGATGAGATCACTATATCAGTCAGTCAGTCAGTCAGTCTTTTGAGTTTTATATATTTAGATATGAATAAGAAAAAAATAAATACCTTACTTAGAATTTAGTAAGGTACGAGTATATAATATGCGAGTGATACACCTGGTATTGAGTTTACAAAACATTCTAGTATGAGTAAGATACTAGTAAGAAGGTAAATTTTTAGTTATATCATAGAAAAGATTCATTGGAATTGCAGTTCTTGTTTATATAACCCAGGTTTTGCATTTATCAGCAATCACTATCTCCATATCCAGCCCGTCTATCGATCGATGGCGTCATAGATTGTTATCAGCAAGCGTGCAGGTCATTATGAATTCGCGATAGTGCAACACGATTTCAATTTAGCAAACGAGCTTTTTGATGGATATTGGATATTGATTTTTGCAAGGAGTAGCTGGAGAACGTGTGACTTTGTCACAGGTGTCGCCGAGTCTTATGAAGTTTTCTTGAATTGTATATATTGATGTTATATCTATCTAGTCTAGTATGAATGTTGGGATTGATGTAAATATATATTACGTATTTTTTTCTCGACTAAAATCAATACGAATACTGAAATTATAATCAAAATGTATGTATTGGATGTTTTAGTCATTCATAAATTCTGAACATTATTATGAAGGCGGGTTTTTGTCCTTATTTAATACAGAAGCTTGCTTGTATTTTGTATTTACGTATTTAAGATCGTGTGTGAGTGACGGCGTACCGTACCGACAAAAATGAGCTTTAAATGAGTTTATGAGTTTTGTATATAAAATTTTCTCTTCATAAAATGACAATAAGAAGGTTAAACAGATTCGAATCAAGGGCCGTTTTACATACCTAGTTATTTTTTTTACATAAGAGTTATTATGTGTTTTATACCACATCGTAACGTAATAATGTTGACTACTTACGTCTCTATTACCAAATTTTACGTTCAAAGACAATAACGACTCTTAACAGCTTTGAACCCATCACAATAAAAACGTTGAAGTCTAATCTAAATTTAGCTGCAGAGTATAGGCAGTTAGCGTCATAATGGGCTATCAGGCGTTGTCTGAGCATGAATGCTGCAATTAGTAGCGAAAGACTTGTGCCAAATTGTCTCGCGGCCTTGGCGAGGATTAGCCGTGATTCTATATCACCTTTGTCTATGTTTAGGTATGATTGAGGATTGTATAGGATACGTTGAGTAAGTATGAGTACCTAGAATTAAATAAGGAGGTGACTTTAGCCTCGTAACATAGTCTAGTGGCTATCACGAGGTCAGAGGATTCATACGTCGGCTGTTAAGGGTCTTAGCTTAGGGGTCTTCAAATCTAGAGTTAATAGGTAATAGGTAATAGGTTTCTAGGTAAGCGTGTTACATCCTAGGCTGCAGCAATGCTTAACATCAGGCAGGCTGTAGTCAAATGTAAAGCTATCCCACGTAAAAAAAAAACCATTTGTTATCTGTGGTGATAGATATATTTTATTTGACTAACTAATGTTTTGCTATCTCTCGTAGATTCGTTTTCCTCATTATTAAGGGACTCATGATTTACATGACTCCCCGGCAGAATTAACCCTTCGGGGAAGTTCTCCTGAGCAAGTGTACATAGCTCAGCTCTATCTACAGATTCAAATTCATTTCTTTGACAAACAAGGTCTGACAATTGTTTTGAAGAAGTCCATATATCCTAGCTAGCAAAAAAGGTCAAAATCAAAATCAAATCATTTATTTACAAAACATAGGATATATAAAGTTGGTTACAGGTATTACAAGAGCGCTACGTTCTTACCCATAGGGTGTGCAAATATATACATTAAAATGACAATAAATTTAAATAGGTACCTACTAGATTCATTAAGTTACACAAAAACATGACAGGCTTTAAAAAAGTTTTTAAAGCATGTTCGGCAAACAATAATTACAAGTCACGTAATATATTGTTATGATTATAAGATTTCGTAACAACTGACTTAAATTTCATAATCCACATATAACTTGAAAAACAAGTTGATGGCGAAGAACTGTATTCAAACCAGGTTGCGACATAATGTTAAGCAGATGCATTTTTGAGACAAGCCATTTTCTGAGATCTTGAGAATACTCATTCGTATATTCAGTTCTATGACCTGAAAGATAATGTTTAACTTAGAATTTCAGTCATGAAACCACTTAAGAATGGAGAAACATTTCCTAGAAGCATGTTCATCGTAGAGATAATTTATACCTAGGTAGTTAGCCGAAACTGTTTTGATAGTAAAATGAGCGTCTAGCACGGAGTATTTAATTTGAAATTGTTTATACAGCGTTACTGAATATAGCAAAATTTGGAGTTGGACTTTAGCGTACAGTATGACTGACCAAATAATGATCTATGCTTTAATAAAGCTAAAGATGGCCGAAAGTTCGAACATTGAAGATATTTAAAAAAAAACGTTTCAAGATACCTCGAATTAATAGCTGAATACCTTCCAACATTTTCTAGAAATTTTGTCTGTTTATCTGTGTTTCTGTTTGTCTATTTATTTAAACGTCCATCACGTAAAAATGGCTGAACGGATCATAAAGATTTTTGGTATATAGGTCTTGTCATAGGCTACTTTTTATCCTGAAATAATGTGAGCAAAGCCGCGGGCGTCCACTAGTATATTATAAATAGTAAGTAGTTAGTAAACCATAAAAGATCAAAACAATATTTACAATTTGGAAGTACTTTAGGTTTAGTAAACTTATGTTTTTATTTCTTTAATTGATCCCTGCTAGGTATTTTAATTATTTTTAATTTTGTGAAATTGTATACGAATTTACTAATTATTACTCCACAAAAAACTACTTACACTGTGAAATTTTTGGCTTCACATTTTTTTATTTGAAATATCGATTTTGATGGCTTGACTCTGAGTATCACCTGTAATCTATACTAATATTATGAAGCTGAAGAGTTTGTTTGTTTGTTTGTTTGTATGTTTGTTTGTTTGAACGCGCTAATCTCAGGAACTACTGGTCCGAATTGAAAAATTCTTTTTGTGTTGAAGAGACCATTTATCGAGGAAGGCTTAAGGCTATATAACATCACACTGTAACTAATAGGAGCGAAGAAACAACGGAAAATGTGGAAAAAACGGGGAAAATTATTCATCATTGAGGGTTTTCCGTTACGTGCGCTGCGAAAATGGTTCAGAAAGTCGTGGGTAACAGCTATAATTTATAAAGCTGAAGAGGTTGTTTGTAAAAATAAATATGATACCCAAAATAACTATTCCACGCGGACGAAGTCGCGAGCACAGCTAGTTATTCATATTAGTCACGCTTAAAACGTTTATAACCAATCTGCTTTTAAACACTTTTATATCTACTCGCACAATCCTTCCACCTTACTCATACTCTATAAGATGTCAAAGACCCTCGACTTGCTTCGAAAAATTGCCACAGGATTTAGCCACTTATCTAAAACAAAGAAGAAGAACTCTGTATGTTACCCAGGAAGTTTCAGTAGGAAGTGGCGGGTCCGTATAACTTGGAAGCATCGTATATTGTTTACAATTCTGAACTTAGTACGAAATGGAGCGCGCAATTTGCTTTTTGATATATTCTATGTTTATGCAGCTGTATATTTATGTTTGTACTTACATGTATCTGTTTAGGATTTAAGTTATGTATTTCATTTATGTTGATAATTTAAAAATAACCCATATCGGAAGTCAAATACATTATAAAAATATGTGTCTTGTCGATCCAACGAGGGGCTTTTCTGGACAAGAAAAGATGATGGCAACACCGATGGCACCTAGGAGAGGAGGCTTATACCCAGCAGTGAGTCTACAATGGCTGGAAGAAGATTAAAATGATGCTGTGTCATGTCGTTGTGTTTTTACATTCTTAGTGTGAGTTGTACATATAGTATGCAACTTTAGGATTTTGTTAAAATTTTACAAATGCTTATATGACTGGCTGATTTTTTCGAATGAAAACTTGTCACCGTGAATAACTTTAGACATTAAATTTAGATCTCATATTTATTAAAGAAAAGAAGACTTTTACTACTACTACATTACGATCATTTAGTATTTATCCATAACAAAACTCAACACAAGCAATCACTTTATTTATTAAAAGTCCTCATATATGTATGATACGCTAATTTCCACCGGAATCTTGGTAACATATTGTTTGTTTTGATAACTTGAGGCAGGCGGGGGCGTATAATACTCTGGGGGTAAGGCCGGTGTTATAATTAAATGTAGCCGTTACTGTAACGCGATGACGCGGATGTAATCTGGCTTAAGTGGCGATCGAATTGTATAATAGGTTTGTTTGAATACGCTTTTTATCTATTCATTGAAAGCGAGTGTGGCTCAGCGATTTCAGTGCTTGCTTTTAAACCCGATGCACTCTGGTTCGAATCCCGCCCTACACCAATGACTTGTATTTTCAAGTTAAGTGTGGATTTGCACTCGCGGTGAAGGAAATCATAGTGAGGAAACCGACATGTTTGAGAACCACAATATCCAGGGGCATGTGTCATCCTTGGAAGGACCTGGGCCCCCACCACGATGTATCTGCCCAAGAGAACACCCCTAGCGAATTAATTCTACGGGGGATTTACGGTCATGACCCTCAGTCATGAGGAAATACAACTCAAGAGATTCATTGAAAGAGTAGTAGAGTATCTTTTATCTCAAAATGAATTGGAACCAAGTACCTACTGCTTCCTTTTCATCAATGTACATGACATTTCTCATAATAGAATACACACATAACACAAAATGTCATCGTAGTTTGTGTTCAACACAACTTATACGTTTTGGAAGGATTGTAACAGTAATTGGCAAAATTTTACAAACCTGCGAATTGATCAATTATATTAAATGTGTCTGTTGACTGTTGTTTAGATGAGCTGCCGTAGAGTATAAAAAAAAAAACTAAACTCAATCTGCCATCAAAATCAGTCTCACCAATCAACCCTATTACTGACAGAAAAGTCAACCGCAACGCTATTTCGATAACTCGCCCCCAAAGTAAACTTTACCGCTTACTAAACCAGAGATTACGAAGCTTGATTTGTTTACGCTCCAAGGGACCAGCGATTAGATTTATACACTTCCTGCGAAGAAAACTATAAGATTTTATGTGTAAGGGATGTGATTTTACTGCCAGTTTGAACGGGCTTGGTTTACTGGTTCCAGAAAATAAATCACACGGTCTTTTCCCAGGACTTCACATTCTATAGACGCCACATATGGTTGTTTCAATAACTGGTACACATTATGGAAAACAATTTTTAATTTGTTAGTTTAAGACATAATAGTGTTATTCATTACTAGTGGTTGCCCATGGCTATGTATTGTTATATTTCGGGATCAAATCTTCCTCCTCCCTCAAATACTAACATCACACAATTATGAAGTTTATCCGTTGCGCTGCTGTGGCGTGATAAAAAATCTCAAATTAATAAAAACTTTGGGCTTCTACTACATATTACTAAATGCCTGCCGTTTAATTCGTTGATATGATAGCACATGATGCTTATTAATTCACGTAGAATATATGCAATTATACATATATTGGAAATAGGCTGATAAATAGGCTTTTTTTTTTTTTTTTTTTCGGCTGATAAATGGCTAGTTAAATTATTAGGTGTCCTTAAATATGCTATGGTATACCCACTAGCGCCAGCAGCTTGGTTCAGTCACTCGACCGGTCCAGTTTACTTCCAGTAGGTAATGGGCCTGGCACTGACGTAGGGAATTGAAAGATATTGTTTACGGTGACGAATTGCTTCGAGAAAGCAGTTTTCTTTGGTAAATAGAGAATTTTGTTTTTCTTACCTGTGGTTTTGAGATATCAGTTGGGAATGAAAACGTGTTATTTAACCTTATATGTTTGAGGTATATTGTTATATTTTGATCTAGTAGACGCATGTGGGTTTTTGTTGATTTTCCATTACACATGATTCATAGTGGTTGATTAATATATAAATAATATTTTGCTGCTAGCATGACAATGAGTTTACGGTTTTCTCAGAATAAAATAAACCAGTTTCCTTAAGATCTCAAAAAAGATCAATCACAATACTGGTGAAAAAAATGCGTCGCATGAAAAAAATTACAAACGCGCAGTGGGTTTAAGGTTTTTACGTTTGTAAGGTTATTTTTAAATGGATCTAGTTTTTCAATACTGTAATTGTTTTTTTATAAATTATCTGCCATGCTGCGAATGCCAGCACCTTTAGTCATCGCTCACAATAATATTAAAGTGTCATGAACATGGTTGTGTATTTGATTCTCAAAGACTAGCAAAACGGTGAGTGTTGCGATGACATAGAGGTGGGGGTATTTATAGTCGTATAAAGGCAGGAGAGAGACCCGCGACGGGTTTAGTCGGTAGTGCTGGGTCGTTCCGAAAATTTCGTAAAACGTAACGTAACCGTTTTTCTTGGAAAAGGAACGGTTCCTTAAAACAGTTACAAATATAACTACAATGTGCAATGGATATTAGACTCTATGTCTTCGGCATAGAACCGCTCTACCTGTCTAAGCCTAACCAGTTACAAATAACTACATTTGTAAGCATGCAAAAATAGACTTAATGCTTTTGTTGATAGAGCACATATTTGACATAGATTTCGTATTGTTTGTGTTTTGATTCTCCATACTACCGTAACGTAAGATGTCGTTCTTCGCTCGTTCTAAACCCGTTTTATTGTAGTGCAATGGATATTATACTTGTCTCTTCAGCATAGAACCGCTCTACCTGTCAAAGCCAAACCAGTTCCAAATAACTATATTTTTAAACAAGCTAAAATAGACTTAAAAATTATAATCATAGAGCACACATTTGACATTTTTGTTAGTAATTGTAGTTCGTTTTATTCGTAACCGAATGAATGGTTTGCGTATAAGCGTTCCTTCGTTTTCCACAGAGTAACTAGTTACCAAAAGCGTTCCCATAAGTAACGCCCAGCACTATTAGTCGGCCGTTGGAGCTCGAAAGAGTGTTTTCAATAGATTGTGAGCTTAGAATTTAATTCAGATTGACGATTGTGTTTTAAAGTAAAAAGTACAGGATGAATTATTATATTTGAAGTGAAATAATGAAGCTGGTGCTTAATTTATCCCTGTAAAGTAAGGGTAATCTTACACGTTGAAACTTTTTTGAAATCAGTTATAAGAATCGACTGAATATGCTTTGTATTAACCTTTATTCACATCATGAGCTTGTGAAAATGTATCGTGTGTAAAAGAAACTAAGCTTGCAGGTACGTTTACTATAAAATTTTAATGATGTTGCTTTCATAATAAACTAGGCAAAGACTAATGAGGTCACGTAGCTTGGCCTGAATTTTTAATTCTTTGCCATTTCGCTTGTTAGCGTCAAAGAAAAGGTTGACTTATTATATTTTAATCTTTCAATTTATATAATGAGAAACGGAGCAAGAGCATCTCCCGGCCCATCGGGCTGTAAAGATGATTAGAAAAATGTTGTGGTCGTGGTCGACCCAATTTCCATTAATATAAGGATTTTTAAAGTATTTATTTTGTGAATTTAGAAAATGGTTGTTAATATACTATTCATGAATTTGTTATAAATGATAATACTGGTCTATATATTAGTTCTGGATTAAATCTTACCGTATTATAAACACAAAAATATACCTAAGGTCTGTTTTATTCAAATCTCTGTCTAATTTAAAAAAAAAGCGCGTGTTTAGGCATTTTAATTCTAAATCAAAGCGAGCAAAGTTTACTTTTTTAGTTGAAAAATTTAGTGTAAAAGCTACGCTGATATTATGCCAAGAAAAATCTAATATTAATTGTGGTATGTACTATTTGTTATTATAATCATCTTCCTATAATGTAAAATGTGACTTACCATAAATGACGATTGTTATAAATTGGTCAGTAAAGAATCTGAATCCTATAAAAAGTGATAAGGAAAAAGTCGACAATAATTACTTTTTTATTGATTCCTCCTCTCTCTTTTCAGCGAGATAAACGACATCAACCTGGGTCTGCTGGTGGAGGTGTGGAACAAGGGAGTGATCTGGGACCGCGCGCTTGGATACCACTACCTGCCTCTCACTTCCGTCGCATACAACGAGGTGAGAAGATATATGTACTTACTAAAGTCTTAAGTAGTCAAGCGTGAGCTTATCCCATGTTAAAAAGCTAAAGGAAAACATATACATATGTCTTGAAACTAGTGTAGGCCTAAACTATTGTTATTTACCCACTTGAAATAAGTTACAAGAATTAAGGTCTTCTTCTTCTTATTGAACAAGAGTGGCCAACTCTGGTGTCGAGATTTTTATTAAGCCGCCCTAAGCTGAATTAAGGTTACATTTGTATAAATAAATATAATGATATGTGTATCGTATTATAATCCGGTCGCAATTTTTGAAAAAAAATCTTTAGTGTTACAGCTTTTGTAGTAGTCGTAATTCTGCTGAATTAAAAAAATAAATAAATAAATATTCCGGGACATTGCACACAGCGCCATCTAGCCCCACACTAAGCAAACGCTTGTGTCGTGGGTACTAGATAACGGATATAATACTTATATACTTTTCTTTTGTAAATACATACTTATTATACATACAAACGACCAGACTCAACACAAGTAATTATAATTTTTTAAAGTACATAAATACTTGTGTCATGCGGGAATCGAACCCGCGACCTCTAGATTAGAAGGCAGAGCCGCTACCAACTAAGCTATCAGGCCAGTCAAAAAAACCAGCTTTTTGAATTTTGATATTTCTGCCAAACACTGTGCCAGATGTCACAAGGCCCTGTCGGTTTTACCCATTGATTAGTGTTAGTTATTAATAATTAACTAACTAAGGAATTGTTTTACTAATTGCTATGTAAAAGATACATGTTTAAAGTGAAAATCAATAAAATTGACTACTATGAAAGCTCTAAGTTATTGAACTAATGTTTAAAATATTAATTAGGTATACATTACCTAGTCTGTACCAATAGGTCAGAGAATCTAGAATATTATCCTTCAACAATAGCTAAAAGCTAAGCAAAATAAGCTCGAATCGTGTGCTTTTTCCACAGTCAGACAAAAGCCGTTAATTTTCATAAAAATCGCTCTTTATTAAGCTTACAATTGTGGTGAAATTGCAAAAAGCGATTTAAAAAGTTCCGTGCTGAAATTATTTTTATTATGATTAAGTTTCGTGATACGTTTGTTTAGAATAAAGAAAATAATGTTGTTTTTGTAAACAAGTTAACATAACGTACTATTTATTTTACGTTTTTAGTCCGGTTTTATTCATCAGGTTAGATATCACTAGAAATCTAGTTACGTGTTTGTTATCCATTCATAATATAATAATTATTTACAACAATAATACAGAGAAACAAGGTAATTCGTTTCTCCGAAGCACAGGCAAGTAAAAAACGTACTAGAGACGTACTCACACAAAATTAACTCCATTTACGTTGTTCGACTTGAAATTGCACGTAATTGGCGCTGAAGCGGTCATCGCGCATCCCTAATTGATCAGATTACGCCGCGGATGCAGACCACATAGACATCTCATTATGAAAAAAAAATTCATATGAAAATAATGATATAATAATATGTTCATTTGTATGTAATCTTTGTTCCGATTTCACATTCAAACGGCAAATTTCGGAATAAGTTTTACTTTTACCGCCACTAGTTTTATATAAGTAAATCTATTAAGTTTATATACATATAACTTTATACATCGCGAACACAAAGATCACGCAAATCCATTTTATTCTTTGGTAAAATGATCCATGATGGGACTGCTGATTGGTCCGCGTAAATCAATATGTACTCGTATATGATGAAACGGTGTGTGTAGTAATCGAAGATGATTATATTCTAGTTAGGCACAAATAATAATATGCATAGTTTATTGGACACTAAATAATGGCACTTGAAACATATCTTATGAGCTTAGTGTATCGTACTGAACAATTTTGTACAAAAATTTGCTACCGTGCCACGCACAAGGTCCCAGCGATAAGCGATAAGATTAGTCATCTGTACCATTTCTAAAATGCACAAATCAACAATTATGATAAAAAACTAGACAAACCATTTTTTCACTTCCGGTTACAACAGAAAATCTGTATCCGTGTTCTTATATCTATGGATCACGCTGAAATATTCATGGTCCGCCGACAATTTGTTGGTAAGCCCAGCTCTACTGGTAGCGTTGCTATATTTTAGCTTCTAAATAGGACATCAATATTAATTCCATTGGTAAAACTTAGTCTACCTAACGTAAGCGAATTTCTCTCTTGCACAAAATTTTGATTAGAATAATGCCAAATGTATATATAATATTATATTTTATGAATCAAACCGAAGAAGACCTCCCCGTGCAAACCAACATAGAGTTAAAACCGCGTTTGCGCAACGCTTACCCGAGTTTCGATTTCCCTATATATAAAGTAAAATTATGTCTCTTTGCAAAATTCATGACAAAACCAACAGGCAATGCAAAACAATCGTACAAAAATATTTAATGTCACTATCATATTCTGAAACAGAAGAACTTCTAAAGATATTAGAATAAATAACTCTGACACACTCGTAAAACACTTCACACACACACTCAAACACACACACACACACACTCAAACACACACACACACGTACACACACACGTACATACACACACACTCACATACTTACATACACAACACAGGCTTATGTCGTCATCCCAGTCGGCAGACTGCTGGTATTCAACATTGTACTTATACTAGTTTAAATTCATAACAGTAGAGATAATGTAGCCAATCTATTATTACCGCATCGCTCTCTAGTACTGTTGTAAGTAAATCTGTAGGCGGGCACCTGCGGCACAAGTGACATACCTTTTAGTATAATTTAGTATATAATAATATGTTGTATATACATATTTTGCGTAATTAGGAAGAGAGAAAAAGTTGCCTGTCTATCGATCTTCTATCGATTACACTTTGGAGAGTGTGCAGCGGAATTGCACGATCTAATTCCGTCCGCCCCTTTTTACCACCGGACGAGCAGGGGTACAGCAGGTCGTCACCGGTTTATGGTGGAAGTTCCCAAGACTCGCACTAAGCGTTTTGCTTCCACTTTTATAGTGCGAACTGCTAAATTGTGGAACTCCCTGCCTGACTCCCTGTTCCCCGCGGAATATAACCTTGCGATCTTCAAAGCGAGAGTGAATCGGTTCATACTGGGTAAGCACGTTCCATCCTAGACCGTAATGATTGCTTACCATCAGGCGAATTAAGGTCAAGTGCAAACCCATTTCTTGTAAAAAAAAAAAGAGAAACATTTGATTTTTCTTTAAGATTTTAAAGCATAAATAGCTTAGTATTGTGGATTGGATAGCATGCCTAAATATCTACTAATTTTTAATTGATTTCTATGCAAAATCACTTCAATTGCAAATTTCAGTGGAACATAAAGTTTCTATTTTATTCATCTACTAACTAGTTTCAATTTCATGAAATTTTAAATTACAATTCAAGCTTTTATATGTCTTCTATGAAATGAGTTGCTTTAGAATTAGAATAAAGGTACAAAATTTGAGTGTTTTGTCCTGAAAAGCTTTCTATTTTGGGAAAGCTACATAAACTTTTGCTCATTACTAGAAAAATATTGTATGACTAGTACCTGTGAGTAGGTCCAAGCTTTGTTCCGGTTCGACGATCCAAGTCAACACAGCGTAAAAACTCTCCATGTATTGAAATTCAAAATCCGGAGTGTCAATTCGAATCAATTTGATACACAGATAGATGCAATAAAATTGATAAAATCATCAAGCCTTTACTACTATTTCAATAAAAATAGAAGCACAAAATAAGGAGTTTAGTTATTAGAAATTCGTCTATGTTTTGGCGTATAAGGGAGAAGATTTACGCCCTACAGTGGGTTCGCAACTAAAATTATTTATACACACTCTTTGAGGATATATTGTGTTCATCATGTACCCATTTATGCATATGACCTGCAACGAAATGTAATTGAAAACACAATAATATAATAAATGCTTTGACTTTGTTGATGATTATTATAAGACTGTCTCTTCACCACCAACTGTGACCAAATATTAAAAAAAAACCTACGTATATGTTCCAGGAGTGCGGCGGTGGCGGCGGCAGGTGGGTGGAGCTGGAAGCGCAGCTGATGATGCGAGGCGGCGCCGTCGTCGGCACCACGGGACCCACCGGGCACGCGCTGCTGCTCGACTGCAGATTCGAACCACCTTTCGGTAAGTCATTGTGTAGATTTGTTATTACTCCGGTTATCTATCGTACAGGAAAAGGCAGGAAACCCTAGCATGAATCAATTATAATATACGAGTATATTGAAATGCTTGGAGTTAGTGATATTAAAAAAAATAAAATATATAAAAATGACGCAAGACTTTTAGGTAACAGAATGTGAAAATTAGCATGTATATTTCCGTTTGATTGTACCGTAAGATTTCGTATCAAAATATTACGATGGGAGCTAATCACTAGAATAAAAGATCATAATATATAACATACTCGTATCAACAACTTAGGCAAGTCTATACGTCTCCACACAAAACGTTCGACATATTCACATATCGAATATTCTTATCACAATTTCAATTTAAGTATCTCAAAAAACGCAACAAACGTGTACCAGTTTCTATCAGCTTTCCTTTTCCACTGAGTACCACATTAACATTCCTCCCGCGGAGGTTTCATAAAAAAGGTTTTCGTAATCGATACAAGGAGTAAGGAAACTGCCATTTGGCAAAGGATTCAAGTGTGTCACGGCGGCGCCGGGCTGACCATTCTGTACTATACAAGGTTATTAAAAAAAGGTCTTATAAAGTGTAGTACATCATCATCATCATCATGTCAGCCCGTGTTCACCCACTGCCGAGTATATAGGCCTCCTCTCCAACGCGCCACACAGTACGATCATAAAATGTATCACATAAAAAGCAATATCACTCTAAAACGCCGTACTGGACGCCAATGCGTCTTCGGTGTCACGGAGATTAGACCGTTAAAAAAATATGAGCTTTTAAATGAAAATTTTAGATTGTCAGCCATATTTGCGCTCACAACAGTAGATAGCCTAGATTTGCTATGACGGATACGTAATAAGGATTAGGTACCTATACTCCACAAATACCTACACCAACTGTCAAAAAAACATATTTTAATATAATAAACTAGTACAATTTGCACTTACAATTTAATGACACGCCATTGTTGAAATCACAAAAACATTTTACACAAAGATCCGAAACTACAGATACAGTTTCTTAATTTAATTTTAATTAACTAATACCACGTCCAGTTTCTTGTACTAAAATTTTGTGTAGCCCGTTGATTCCGTTACTGTGACACCCCAGATTATTAAAACATAGTAATTCAGATCACCCCAATCACTTCGTCCCAGTTCAGACGAACCCTGTATATAGTTACTAGATATCCTATATAGGGTATCCCACTAAAACTCTCTGCCAACTAGCACGTCCTAGTTTTCGCTCGAAATAATGCTTAACATCTTTCCCAATTGATGTATGACAAGAAACCGGAGCAAATCCTGCTTTCAACGTTTTTATTTCTTCGTTATGTCAAAATTATGTATTGGTCTAGACTGGGTCTAGACATTTAGTCCATTGAAATGTTACAATTTTAGGTCCGAATATTGCATTTCTTAGAGGACGCAATTTTATTTTTGGGCCATGTTTGGGGGGTCAATAGAACTTAACTTAACTTTGTGGGGTCTTAACTTAACTTCAAGTTTGTGGGGTCGCCTTTCTTGTCCCCCGGCCGCCATCTTGGAAAAAGGGGTAAAAACGCTTAATTAGAGTTAAGTAAAGACTGAGTAGTAAAAATAGTTGAAGAAGTCAAATTAGTGGTGGTATTGTTGTATCAAGTTTATGTAGTTTTCTGAACGCATAGTTTAGCAAACCCCGCGATCTCCGTTTCGCCACCAGATGGCTTCATTTTTTTATAACCCTCACGGAGCCCGAGACCTTTCCAACGAATGCAAAACCGTGGAAATCGGTTTGTGCGTTCTGGAGTTATAGCGTCAGGAAGGAAAACCCAACTTATTTTTATATAGTAGAAGAAGATAAGTTGCATTGTCAAATTCTCTCTCTTTGAGTCGTATTTCCTTATGACTGAGGGTTGTGACACCCCGGCAGAATTAATTCGTTAGGGGAGTTTACTTGGGCAGATACATCGTGGTGGGCGCCCAAGTCTTTCCACGGTCAAGTTACATCTGTTTTTGACCTATAAACCTTCTTTTGAGTCCTTGAACATGGTCCAAGAAGTTGCCAGGACGCGTTAGGCGGTTGTTTTTCTGTCAGACGGAACCGCGGCGCCGTCTGGGCGGGCTCTGGTTGTGGGCGGATGAAGGTCACCCTGACACCATTGAGCTAGGGTGGTGAATGGCGCGTAGGGACGGTTTTAGACTAGATGGAACGACGAAAGTGCAATCATATTCTGTGGCGCGGGGTGCTATGTGAAATCGACATTTCATAAAAATCAAATAAAATAGAAGTATATAAGATGGAGCTAATTTTTTTCAGTTTATATAATTTTGATTCAGTGTTAAGACAATAAAAAACGCCAAAACACGATTACTTATACTTCGCTCGATAGTTTTTTTTTTTTTTAAATCATTGTTTTGAAATATTTTTCACCATTTTTTCCAAAAGTAGTACAGAAATTTAAACCAATTTAATTATATCTAAAAGATAATGGTATTATTTAGAGGAGTAAAAAGCCATAAATAGAATATTCTGAATTGCTGATTTTATATGAATTTATTTCGTCAAAAACGTCTGCAAAACTGCTCAAATTGTACAAAATTGTTTGCGTGTGGACAAGACTCGTCGGCCGGAGCTATGCGCGCGATGCTCGCCCAAAAGCAACTGTAGGCATTTTTCCAAGCGCAAAGCGTTTTCGGGTGAAATATCGTGGCCTCAGTTGTATAATGATGAGCTTTGATTGAT
Organism: Macaria liturata; assembly: GCA_964023185.1. Classification (NCBI taxonomy): domain Eukaryota; kingdom Metazoa; phylum Arthropoda; class Insecta; order Lepidoptera; family Geometridae; genus Macaria; species Macaria liturata. The sequence goes on from OZ026821.1 coordinate 8,341,181, forward strand.
TGAACGTTTTTGATGATGTTGTTTAGACTTTTTGAAAACTATATTTTATTTCTATGTTTAAAAGTACTTAGCTAAATAAGTTATTCTTACCTAATAAAAACAAGAAAGGTACCTCAAGGTTATGCATAATTTTCATTTTTTATTTATTGAGATGACTCTCAATATCTATTTTATAGAACAAACCCAACTCTAACCGTGGATAAAGAATCCTTCTTTGCCCAACAAAGGCATCAAACACCAACTTACAACACAAAACAACAAAAGAGCCAAATACAAGTCACCGCTAAGCCATTTTCCAACATCCCTCTAACTCCATGTAATTCACTTTACACTAGATGCTTATAACAAAGAGTCAAGAAAAAGAAATATGCATAAGTTACCTCACAAGTAAATGTTTGTAAGTATAGGTAGGTATATAAGGAGACTCGCATCCGTTACATGTCTCCGGTTGGAGATAGCGCCTACGGAAAAACATTTAGCAAAATGTCGAGAGATTACTAACTGAATAGTGGCTTAGATTGCACAAAAATTATGGTGTTTGGACTAATTGAAATAATTTAGCATAGTCTTTTTCTATAAGTAGTGCCTTTAGTGTTGGAAATAAAGAGGAAAAACTGACTTTTGAATATTCCAAGATATGAAAAAGTTACTACTAATAAACTATCAAAGTTGCTAAGTTTATTAGTAGAGCCGTGAATGTAAGGTATCAATATGGCTGCATTTGATGGTCTTTTTATACTTATTAGAAAAATATGGCTAAGTTTTGGGTTTTTTTCTAGGACGGATCAAATGTAAACTAAATTAAGCTTTTATTTGATTAATAAATTTTTAAAATATGAAAAAGCTTCAAGCTTCAGCTTTTTAGCGAACGTATTCAATAAGGAAAATATCTGATGAATCCTCCTAATATGGCTAATTTGAGAAGAACATTTAAATGTAGATCACTGCATCTATGCCAACGCACTGCACCTAAAAACTCGCCCAGTAAAATATGCAACGTTTTTGCGTGGTCGTAAGAAGTGGGGTAGCGAATGACCTGAAAGGACATGCATTGTGAACTTTGAATGAGGACTTGCGTGGGAAGCGAATGCAACGTTGTATTATATTGTGGGTGAGTGTGGTGTGATGGGACGATGGCCTCAATTGTAGTACTGTACGAGTTTTCTTGCATTTTTGTGATTAAATCGAGAAGACAACGCAGAATACGTGACATATAAATTAAGGTAAATCACGAAACTTTTACAGCAAACTCACACCCGACGACGGTGTATTTTTGATAATACATCACATAGATTCATGTCATATTTTTTCTACGAGTAAATCTATACTTAGTAGTGTTGATAATGAAGAGAAGAGCAAGTTGATCAACAGTCTTAAACACATTTACCGGATTTTCAATGATGGATAGATAGATTATACTAGTGTGCATTTGATAAAAAGGTAAAAATATGTACTTCCATACAAATTTCCTCAAGAATCATGAAGTATCTATTACGTAATTTGATGAAATTGACTTGTTGTTGGATCAAAAAGGTCACTCAACTACTTACAGATAAAATATGTAAGAAAATCATATATCAAGAAATCGACAAAGCAAATTTAGCCATTTCAGTGCCAAGTGGAGGTCAATGTATCGTGTCGTGTGTAAAGAAGTCAACAACCTTCATTGCGTCAATAAACTTAAGCACCGAATCTAGACGTGGTTTAAATATCATACTTATATCGTAATGACTGTAGTTAGTGGGTATTGACATAGTTTTCAAGAGTTGGTTTTGTTCGCTTGTTTCCAACTACGAGTTATATCCTATACTAGCTGTGCTTGCGACTTCGTCCGCTTGCAATAGTTATTTTGGGCATCATATTTATTTTTGCAAACAACCTCTTCAGCTTCATAAATTATAGCTGTTACCCACGTCTTGAACCGTTTTCGCAGCGCACGCAACGGAAGCCCTCAAAGATTAATATTTTACCCCGTTTTTTCCACATTTTCCATTGTTTCTTCGCTCCTATTAGATGCAGCGTGATGTTATATAGCCTAAAGCCTTCCTCGATAAATGGTCTATTCAACACAAAAATATTTTTTCAATTCGCACCAGTAGTTCCTTGTGATTAGCGCGTTCAAACAAACAAACAATCAAACTCTTCAGCTTTATAATATTAGTAAAGATACCAGATATACCAGATCATTATGTTGTAAGACACTTTGAAGGTTATACACACCATACACAATTTACCGTCAAGTGATATCTTCTAAAACAATGAATTTATCTTATGTTATATCAATTGTTTTTTGTTCATGAATCTTTCTTGATGACCAATTTGAATACAGCGTACTCTAAGTATAATTGAAAATTACATAATGCTAAGAATTATAACAATCTGAATTGATTGCAATATAAATAAAAATGTCATTATATTAAGCTTACATATACGTACGTACTTATCCAGTAAACGCATCAATCAAAATTATCATAAAAGAACAAAAAATATTATCTCAATCTTTCATCAGATAATATCACTAAATCAGATTCAAACTTACCCACTGTCTTCCAAAATATCTCGAGCCCATTTAAGGGCCCAAGCGCTTTCTAATCACTCTCTTAGACCAGATTGATGGACACCATTCTCTGGTCAGGTGAGATATGGGAAATGGGAAACTGGTATATTATTCCCATTTAATAGAATGACGTGTCTGTTACAATTTAGTTCAGTGGTTTGTATGTGTATGGTATTATTCTACTTTTTTACTAGCTTTGTGGCTATGCTATGTTGAGATTTTTCAAAATACTCTTGGACCATAATAATATAGCAAAGCGTGATGCATCTGGCGTCTACAATCAACTTGAAATCAGACAAAATAGCATTTGTATAAATGTTAGGTAATTGTAGTTCCATAAAATTGGTGTTAGTCATTATAAGTGCAGAGATTCCTGTCTAAAGGCAAATACGAACACTATCCATATAGATTGACTGGCCTGTTAGCTTAGTTGGTAGTGGCTCTGCCTTCTAATCTAGGGGTTGCGGGTTCGATTCCCGCCTGACACAAGTATTTATGCATTTTAAAAATGTATAATTTCTTGTGTTGAGTCTGGTTGTTTGTATGTATAATAAGTATGTATTTACAAAATAAAAGTATATAAGTATTATATCCGTTATCTAGTACCCACGACACAAGCGTTTGCTTAGTGTGTGGCTAGATGGCGCTGTGTGCAATGTCCCGAAATATTTATTTATTTATTTAGATAACCGAAACGTTGTTGGCCATTACCATGGTTCTGCTACATATTATTTATTCGATAAGAACCAGCTGTTACCGCACTGTTATTTGTTATGGCCAATATTAGGGACAAACTAACACTTATAGTACGTATAATGATGCTTCTAGTAGATATAATGTTTCTAAAGGTTTTTCTTATCATCATCATCACCATCATCAACCAAAACTCTTGGGATCCCACTGCTGAGTATAGGCCTTATAATACAAACAGTCAATGTAAGGTTTTGATATTGTTACATTCTTTTTACGTGCAGATAAGTGTGCTGCGACCGATCATTACATAATTATCATTCTTGTTTCATATTTTTTTTTACAATGTACGCTACTCTTGCTTTGAAAAGCAAAGAGCTAAAAGCAAAATCTTACCACTGACTTTGCACCTCACTATATCTCGTTTGGGTTGAAATGCACTTACAAGCGAAACCTTATTAGCCAGATAGTTTCCGGTTTCTTCCAGAACTTTCCTCTCCGGCACAATAAAGTGTGTTTTTTATTTCTACACTCACCCGTGGGAAAACAGTTATAATCTCGGCACATTTTCTTGGAAAATAGCTGGGAATTGTAAAATGCCTGCACAACGTTTATTCTATACAAGCTGGTGCCAGCGACTTCATCCGCGTGGAATATACTGTTGCAGACATTTTGTTAGATCATTTCAAGAGAAATAATTCTTTAATCATATTTTTTTGATATCTTGAACCGTTTTCGCAGCGCACGCAACGGAAGCCCTCAAAGATGAATAATTTTCCACGTTTTTTTCACATTTTCCATTGTTTCTTCGCTCCTATTAGTTGCAGCGTGATGTTATATAGCCTAAAGCCTTCCTCGATAAATGGTCTATTCAACACAAAAAGAATTTTTCAATTCGCATTTGTAGTCCCTGAGATTAGCGTGTTCAAACAAACAAACAAACAAACTCTTCAGTTTTAAATTATTAGTATAGATAGGAGTAAAATGTATAGTTAGCTAGTTAATTTGCTAAAGTATTGTAATAGCTATATTATTATGGTAATGCGAACGACAGATATATGATTTTGCGTCGACAAAAACGACGCTCGTCTCAGAGCATTCATTCACATAAGTAAGTTACAGTAGAATGCCGTCGATGAAGGCTGCTACACATTGGTATAAAGCCGGACTTGTATTTTCAAGTGTGGATTTGCATTCGCTTTATGGTGAAGGAAACATCATGAGGAAACCGACACGTTTGGGGACCACAATATCCGAGGACATGGGTATTCCGTGGAAGGACTTGGGAGCCCACCCCGATGTATCAGCCCAAGAGAACTCCCCTAACGAAATATAATATGCGAAGGAGTCACCCTCAGTTATTAGGAAATACGACTCAAGAGAGTACTAAAAAAGGGAATGAATGAAATCATCATATTTTTTTCATCCCTACCAAATGAGCGACACAGCAAGGCATACCTAGTGTCATTAATGTGTTCACCGAAGCTCGAGACCGCCCTTTGATGTTTATCGAGGCTCGTTTGGCCGTGTTTGCTTCATATTCAATCGGACCTATTTTTGCTTCCTTTCAATGCTCGGACGCTGTTATGTGAGCTAGATTGATGTTGGTTTATTTTGTATGTCTATCTGTTTATATATGTATATGTTATTGTAGCTAAGTATGGGCTTAACTTGTTAAAAAAACACTTACTAAACTCTTTTTTAATAACGCAGTTCAAGGGGGAAAAGATTCCGACATACCGCAGTTTGTCTAAACGTCGAATGACATGAATTAATATATTTGTGCATGGAAGAATGAGATTGTACACGTGATTGAGTTGGTAATCATTTCAAACTGTTCTGTATGTAGGGTACCTCAATTAATGATTGTTATAGATAATTCCCGTATTCAAAACAGACCACGAATGAAGGAAAAATATATCCCTACATTCACTTGTTCTTATAATATATATAGCATGAAACTGCATAGATCTTCTTATTCCTACTATATAACCTTCACGCTATAAATCAGAGTAGGATATTACCATCTTCCCTATAAGCTCCAGAGAGCTTTGCACGCCTCCATGTCAATTCGTGACTTCCATCCTGTTGATCCATTCTTACGTCTATTTTTATCGCGTTCATCCCAAATAGGATAATTGGAATCGACTTATGCCCCGGAAAAAGAATATTCCTTTTAAGGGAAGTTTTATTGTATGGGATGAAAGGGTTAATGGATTTTCATGTACTCCTTTAATACACCTACGCTGCTAAAGATCATGGTCTTTATGATAAAAGCAATGTTTTTATATTCACAGGGAAAATATTTTAATTTATTTTCCGTGTACTCTATTCTACAAAATAATTTAATAGGCGATAATAATTGTGTACCATAATTAATATCATATAGGTTTTATGAACATTATTCTTTTAGTTTTTAATAATTTTAAAGCCTGACTCTTTCCAAAGCTTCAGATTATGTAAGAATAAATATAAAATGTTACTGTCGAACGTAATACATTTTTAAATTTTAGAATTAATTGTGAAATGTTATAGAATCTGCAGACCAGTTAGATCTACAGTCAAAGTTATCATATTTTGTACAATTTCCATGTACAAAACTTTATCCTGAATATATTGAATAATATTCACAAATAAGAATGACATTTTGGATCCGGTTTCAGTCGTTACGCGTCTGTACCCATCATGCTGCAAGTTGAAATAACGCGAATATTTTCTAAAGGTGGGCAGATTCCCGCTGAAGGCGGTTGCAAGAGACATCTCTCCTCAGAAACACCTCATGATTTTTTTAATCTCATAGTTCCTCTTAGCTTATGTCCTATATTTTTCGTTCGTGTAGAATACCGTTTTTTTAACAGAAAACTACGAGTATAATTTTACGTCGAATAGCGTCCAATCTTCATATTAACCTGAAAGTAATATGCGGTATATTTTAAGCAAAGCAAGTAAAACGTTTTCAGCGTAAAAAGTATTCCACGTGATAGATATAATTCTATAGATATCATGCCGTTATTGCTATGTTTATAGATCATCATCATCAGCCCGTTATCGTCCATTACTGAGCATAGGTCTCTCTTCTGAGTGGATGCTGCGTTGATTTAATTCACGTGCAAGTAGTTCCCTGCTGTTTTCTTATGTCGTCAACCCACCGCATTGGTGAGTGACGATTATGCTCATACGTCCGTATGATATAAGCGTGAAACGATTAAATCTCGGTGCTGATTAGTCCGTGTAAGCTGATAAGCGTTTCTTATTTAGGAGTCTTTGCGTTATATTGTTAATGTAGACTCCCATTAGAATTCAACACGACCGGTGAAGGGAAACGAGTGTTTCTATGTCCTGTTCTTTTTATTGTTTGTATGATGAGAAGCGTTCATATTTTTTTTCTGTAAAGGTGGTCACAAATCGTGTTGAGCTTAAGAATCGGGATGGGAGTTGATGAGTTATTGTTGAAGATAAGCATTTCGATTAAAATCCCTACCTAGATAGCTGACTAGACTGGCCTGATAGCTTAGTTGGTAGTGGCTCTGCCTTCTAATCTAGAGATCGCGGGTTCGATTCCCGCATGACACATGACCAGTATTAATGTATTTTTAAAATTTATAATTACTTGTGTTAAGTCTGGTCGTTTGTATGTAAAATAAGTATGTATTTACAAAAAAAAGTATATAATTATTATATCCGTTATCTAGTACCCACGACACAAGCGTTTGCTTAGTGTGGGGCTAGATGGCGCTGTGTGCAATGTCCCGGAATATTTATTTATTTATTTTATTTATTTAGATCCCGTTGAGTAAAAATTATTGTATCATAAGTTGTATTATCCAGGTTGAATACACATTAGCAAATATATGATTTTCTTTATGGTTGCTTAGTAAACTCAGATGGTATTTAAAAATCAGGTAAAACACAGATATATACGTCATAATCTCGCTAAAAATCTTGCTGATCAAATTTATACATTTGTAAAACTAGGTACAAGGAATGAACCTTTTTCTCACTTATAAATCAAAAACTCGTGTTTGTTGTTTATTATTTATGTCTATTCTAATAACAGTAGAAACATACAAAACGCATGTATTTATTGAGTTACACGCTTAAGAATCCGTATATGAAACATACGTCAAATACCGAGCGCGTAAAGGATTATCTACCGGTTTTATTACTTCAGTGTCTCGCAGGTGGAAGAAAAGATAATATTTTCAATAACTGACGTAAATGGGTCACGAGAAATGGGTTAAAGACATTTCCGTGTTACGATAATTTTAGAGACGTGAGAAGATCCATTATTTATATCCGGTGGATTCGGGGTTGATTATCAGAATGTGAAATGGTCAAAGATCAAATCAAATATACTTTATTGTACATCAAAATAATGAATACAATTTACATAAAAAGGTAGAAGGTAATCAGGGACATTGGGCAACCTTATCACTTAAGTGATCAAAGATGTGAATATCCACTCCTTCTTAGGCCTCTTTGCTTATCTACAAAATGGATCTATTTTAGTTGTCCTATAAAGAAAATATTTATTTTTATTTTATTTTTATTATCATCAGGCAAACTATGGTCGAGTGCGAACACGTTTCAGTTTAAAAAAACATTTGTTCTCGTCTTGTGTTCGTACTTGAAATAACCTAACAAAACTCTCATTCATTTTTATGGAATTTGAGTTAGATTCAAGAAGGAGCTTTTAATATTATAATGACAAATTTAATTCATGTCGCGATTTATACGGAAACGAAAAACCAATTATGTCAGTCAATCCCACTTCCCATTAATATGATAAAAGACTTCCCAAAAGCGGAAGTATATGCGTCTGTTAGTAAAAATAAAAATAAAAAAATATTTCAGGACATATCACACAGCGCCATCTAGCCCCATACTAAGCTTATGCTTGTATCATGGGTACTAGATAACGGATATAATACATATATACTTTTCTTTTGTAAATACATACTTATTATACATAGAAACGGCCAGACTCAACACAAGTAATTATAGTGTTTATTATTTTTCACACACAAACGACTTTACCGGTTCAGATAAATTTGGCATAGAGAAAGATTAGAGCCTGGGTACATACTACTTTTCCGAATTATTTAGTGTTATTATAAAGAGTTATAAAAGGGAGTGCCTCTGGTAAATTATAATGTAAATTTAAATAAAATAACACTAACACAAATATAAATTATCAAATTATTATTTATTTTCCAAAACCTCTCGGAGCGCTTGGTTGACGCGACGCATGACCAAAATGCTGGCCTTTTTCTGGCTCAACGTATCAGCATTGCCATCCAGCGTGGTAATGCAGCCAGTTTGCTGGGCACGCTGCCCTCTGGTAGTGGGCTGGAGCACTTAGATTATCTATAGGCTTTTCTTAAGATTTTCTAAGTGCCCCTTTTTTGTAGTAGTTAGAAGTAGTATGTTAAGTATTTCTTCTCTTGTTTTTATATTTTATTATTGTAAATAAATAATTAAATTATCAAATACTGCATTAAACTAGCTTTTTGGAAAATGAGTGCATCCCAAAGTTTATTCTGTAACATTTTCAGCTAAAACTAAACAATGCTACTTACCCGGGCCAACTAATTACCTCTCTGGGGCTTTCAAGCAATCTCTACGGAGATAACAGTTCAGATTTTAAATCTACTGTATTACTTTTAACACGCTTCTGGTAAGTTATTAATATTTCGGGACATTTTACACAACGTCATTTTTTTTTAAATTCTTTTAGCTTCTCACTCAGACATATATGCACATATTTGCATACCCTATCAGGGTCATTGTTCAGTGTTAAACCTTTACAATTTGCAATTTTTTTTTTTACGTGGGATAGGTTTACGTTTGACTACAGCCTGCCTGATGTTAAGCATTGCTGCAGCCTAGGGTGTAACACGTTTTTGCAAATAAATGTTATGACTATGACTATCTCCATACTAGGCAAATGCTTGTGTCATGAGAGACTGATATTATGATTATAGGAAACGGATGTAACGATAACGTTTTTTATAGCACTTACCAGTGGCATAGATAGTTCAAACTTCAAAGTGTGAATGCTTATAAACTTTGATTCCAATATTTTTTTTGTTTGTATGAATAATAAATAATAAATAAATAAATATTTCAGGACATATCACACAGCGCCATCTAGCCCCATACTAAGCTTACGCTTGTATCATGGGTACTAGATAACGGATATAATACATAATATATACTTTTCTTTTGTAAATACATACTTATTATACATAGAAACGACCAGACTCAACACAAGTAATTACACATGTTAATATTCATAATTACTTGTGTTATGCGGGAAATAAACCGATACCATAATTTCTGGGAGGGAGAGTATCATAACCAACCCTTGAACCTTTGATATGCTTCAATGGGCGCTGCACTTTAAAATCAGTCATAATCTACACATAATATGAATGTATCTCCACTAAAGTGCCTAAAATACTTGTGTAAGATTTTATTTTCATGTTTCCATAGTATTTTTTTAGATTCTTATAATTTGAAACGTGCTTAAAACGATAATAAGAGTAGAACAGCTTAGTTATGTAGAAGATGCGGTAAAAAGAATTTAAAGCCTTCAATACAGGATCCGACTGGATACCTAGTGTAGGTTCTGCAAACTGTACAAAGATTTAAGTATTTCATGAATAAAGTTTTTTATTTATTTGAGTAAAGTTGAATATAGTCGTTATAGTTACTATATCGTAAGGTTTAATCAGTTTACTTGCGGTCCCCGTAGGCTGTGGAAATTAGGGCGGTCACTTATTAGCAGGGAAGGCTGCGGCTGTAACCCGTTTATCATATTCCAGTGACCCATAAATTACCTTAGATGGCTCTCGTATTGTGGATACAAGGCCTTAGCGGAGAAAGCTGGATGGTGATTTATTTGAAACCGATAAACCGATGTACCTACATGGGAATTGTTAACGCCCTAAATATATATATCTATATATTTTTTAATCAAGATAGGCTTACGCTTGACTACAACTTGCCTGATGTTAAGCAACGTTGTAATCTACGATCTAGCTTGCTTGCCTAGAAGAAACCGATTCACAAGAAAGAAACAGAAAGATATGCTATTAAGTAGAAGGTACTTTTTACAATTTCAATGGGTACATAATACTAAGGAATGCTTAAATAATGAGCTAAAGTCAAACGAGAAAAGCAGAAAAAACTAATTACTTCATTAAAGTTGTGCTTGCTCTACATTGGAATACAACATTTTCTTGTGCGGGTATCGCTTCTTGCATAAAAATTCACACTCATGTCACGAGCTGAAAATCAAATGCACCAGAATAAAAAAAAAAAAATAGATTAAATAGGTTTTTTCTAGGCAAGCGTGCTACATCTTAGACTATAGTGGTGCTTAACATCAGGCAGGCTATAGTCAAACGTAAGCCTGTTTAATGTAAAAAAAAAAGAATTAGGTATTTTTAGATTTTCACGCTTTTGCTTATTTTAATATATTGATACTTTAGCCTTCTAGTATAATAATAACTACATAGGTAGAGAGATTCCAAACCACTTTATTACTATCATTATATTAGCTTGTGTCCACCCACTGCTGAAGCCTCCTCTCCACTATAAGCACGCTCCATCTTAGGCCATAGCCTTTGCTTGCTATCAGACAAACTATGGCCAAGTGCAAACCCGTTGTCGTTAATTTATACATATATATATAAATAGATTATACCCTAATATAGACCAGTTATGTATACAGAAAGCCCTAACGTTGCAAACAGAATTGGGGCAACTACTCATTAAGGAGGAAAGTGGGCGTCCTGTAACTCATTCAAATTAGACGTGGGAACCTAGTGTAAAATGGCCTATACATTATATGAAGAAAATTAGGGTTATATGTTTGTATGTAAGGAAAATTAAGATTTTGAATGTAACTTTTTGTTTAAGGTGCCTGTTTTAGATTAAGTAAAAATACTTTTTAATACGACTTGATATCTGTTACGAAATAATGAATATTAGTTACAACACATTTTATCTAAATATCCTTCTCCTTGCGTCGTAGTCCTCATTACTGAGGGTCGTGAATCCCCCCACGGGATATTAGTTTTTCCTTAATGATGTTCTTCCATCTGCACCTGTCCTTAGCGACGTGAAGAGCATCATACAGCTATATCTAAATATAAGCTTACCTAAAATATGTATTAGAAACTAGTGCTCACCTGCAGATCTACTTAAGACTGTTTTAAGGATGTTGTAGAATACTGTGGTAAGAATATTTCATGACCCCGACTAGCTTTTCATAGATTTTTTCTGTAAACCATAGATATTAAAGTCACATATACGAGTATAATGATGACGGACTAAACACCATACTACTGCAAAGAGTACTATCGTATCAGTATAAATCGTAATCATAAACTTTACCATCTTTTTCCTCCCGACTACACGGTCGATTACCTATGCGATTTCCGGATACATTTCTCAAAAGGCAGGTTTAACGTGGCACCAACCTGCGGTCGCTCTCATTACACTGAGAATACAAGATTGCACTGAAATATTAACACTATGGGGCAACGAGAGGAAGGATTTGGTAGAAAATGTGGCGTAATAATATTATTTAAACTTCTTTTAGTGAGGTGATGTTTGACTGGTTTTGATTAATTGTACACCCAGATTATTCACTATTCGGACACTTTAATATCAAGCTTTATATTGATTAATCAGCTATGTGGCATGTCTGTTTACTTTATTATTCTAATACGTTTTATTACAATTATAAATTATGAAAATTGCGTAATCAAAATCCTAAATTTATTTAGGTGTTTATTCGCGACGTTTCAATGGACTAAAAAAACATATATTTCTCCTTTCAGACTAGGTATTCAACTTTCTCGTCTAATACTATGATCTAAAGCTATATAAAAGAAGAAAAACCCGACAAACAAACACATTGGCCTCTTGGAAGAGGAATATAAAGACCAAAACTTAATTTTTTTATGGGTAGGCTTGTGTTAAAAGATTTATATATTATATGACTTTGCCAATTTTGCTGTGAAGGGCGTATAACGTAGTAGTATATAAAAATAACCCGGCAGTACATTTCAAAGTATAACACAAACTCATTTCTTTTTTAGTTTAAACTTGTCCTGAATAGCAGGGACATAATAAAGAGTGGCCCGAGGCTTCGGAACGTCGAGATTACGTTGTAGTAGACAGTTGCCCTTAAGGTGTAGTTACCTGGAGATAGTTTTATAGTATACTCGTAAACTGTTTTAAGGATCAACAGTATGAAAGCTTTCATGTTGACATTGACATTTGAATGGTTTGTTATGGTCAGTGTTAGGATGTTAAGGTGGGAGCCACAAACGTCAGACTAAAAAAACGTGTTAGTAAAATATTGTTTTAATTATGTACATAAAATTTTTATAAAATAATTCCATTGTTTCTCAGTAAAGTTGTAATTTAGTTGTGTTTTGTTTTAGTGAAACAGTGCAAGAGAGGATCGACGGGCTGAAGATAGGCAAGGACTAATAATTAATAATAGGAGAGGGATTTAATTGTCGATTCTCTATTGTTTTAGGTAGATACTTCATCACTTCATATTTTGTTCAAACCTAGTAAATTTACTAAATGAAACTCAAATGTTTTAGATGAATCACATTGTGTTATTGCTGCCCCAAGTCCTCATCTTATAAATCGACAATATAGCTTTTGACATAAATTTGAATAGTTATAAATAAATCTGAAGAATTGAGAACCTTCTTATTTTGGAGTGGTTAAAAATATGAAAATGTAATCTCATAATTTAGGTATCTGTTGCAGTGCTGACGTGGATTTGTTTTTTTTTTGTAAAAACTCTTTATCTGTTTTCTGATAAAAAGTATAAAATCATTGTATCATCGTCTTAAAAAAGGAGGAAGTTATCCATAACAATTTTTATATATATATTTATATTGTTCTCTTTTGCATTTCTTTCTGTTTTATGCGTACGTTTTAATCTTTTACTAACTATAAAATAACATCTGTTTGTATCAAAGTTCCCTTGTACAACTACAACTTAAATGTAAATATTCCGTATTGCCAACTGTATTTCATTTTTCACGACGTCTTCAGTATGAAAAACGAGACTTGAATCTTTGGCTTAAAACTTTATTTGTCGGCCTTATTCAATTGATGTCGAGTATTAAACCATCATTGACTTGACTGCTCTGTTAGCTTAGTTGGTAGTGACTCTGCCTTCTAATCTAGGGGTTGCGGGTTCGATTCCCGCATGAGACAAGTAATTATGAATACTAAAATTTGTAATTACTTGTGTCGGGTCTGGCCGTTTCTATGTATAATAAGTATGTATTTACAAAAAAAAAAAGTATATAAGTATTATATCCGTTATCTAGTACCCACGACACAAGCGTTAGCTTAGTGTGGGGCTAGATGGCGTTGTGTGCAATGTCCCGGAATATTTATTATTTATTATTATTATATTATCATTTGTCTTCTTCTTGGTTGAATGCAAAGAAATCAATAGGAATTACTTTTTATAGCGGATGAAAAATAACAAAACAGCCATTTTTAATGTAGCTTAAGTAAACAGTACAATACCAACCAATATTCCAGTAAACTGCATAGAAAAAGATAGTGTCTTAAAATCTATTTTGATAAGATTGATTGTTACGAAGTTGTAGAAACCTTCACAGATAACTGTGATCGTAGTTTAATAATTGGAATAAAAACTTCTAACAGAGAATTGAACAGGAAGGCCTGCATGTAGTAGAAATGATGTCATCAGTTTCTCGATGTCTAACGAATATCTTGCATTGAATCTTGGAAGCAATTTGTATCAAAGATTTTCTTTTGCGTCTAGTTTTACACTTAAATGCATTTAATGCAGCGCTTTGTGCCTACTTTTATTGTACGGACGGTAAAACTTTAACCGTCTTATTACAAAACTAGGTGTAAATGTTAGTCTAGGACTTAGAAAATTAGAAGTCTGTTCTGGTTGATCAAACTTCACGTACAAGCAATCAAAATGTCAACTTCAAATTGGAACTTCGATTTAACATTAGTACATTTTGACAGTTTGATAATTATGACAGCAGACAGTCAATTTTAGAACAACGAATACGGACTTGGTCTAGACTTCTATCTAATCCAAGTTTTGTAATAAGGCCCTAAGACACTTAACTAGGAGGTGTGCTTCTTGCGAACTATAATCCAGGGTTCTTCAAATGTAGAGTTAATAGGTATCTTCTAGGTAAGCGTGTTAACCATAGGCTGCAGCAATGCTTAACACCAGGCAGGCTGTAGTTAAACGTAAACCTATACCACGTAAAAAAATAATGCCTAAGGTACAATGATTATGGTATCAATAGTGTTTAATGATAAAACTGAATCCATCGTAGCACTACAGTGTAATAGCATTGTGCTACGACCTCGCTACGACGTAGAGGCTACAGTCATAAGCTACGAAATTACTACGAGAACTCTGCTCTTTGATTTTATGTTCATTGAGAAATTTATTGCTTATTGCGAGTGCATTACAAACAGTGAAAGACCAGTAGTTACAATTTTACATTTTATACGACCTTCATATAAGTAAGTTCGTATGGGAGTGGCCAACTCTAGTGTCAGAGTTTTTATTATCGCGCTGAGGGCCTCTGATATGGGTTCATGACTTGACGACAACATACAATTTCCTAGCCTATTTGAAAGCATGCATTAATGCATTAATGCATTAATCAAGAATTAATGTTTTTTTCATTGAACTATGATTTATTAGTCATATAAAGTAGAGTGTTAGTTAATGTGGTGAAGTGAAATGATACTTGCGTGAATCACTCACAGCCATGTAAATACTCAAAGCAATTTCTATTGTGTTTGAATTGAGTCAGCAGTTGAGTCATATTAATATTTTATCGGATCAATAGCCGGATCAGTAGCTAGTAGTTAGCTAATGCTATACAATTTATCAATATGATTTACTGGATATGTTATTAAACTATTCGTAGTTAAAACCTGCGTTAATATAGTTGAAACAGTGTTTGATTTGTCAATATGAAATGTGGTTTGAATACAACAAGACAATAATAACATTTTGTAATTTTTCACACTCTACATTTTTATGGATGCTCAAGTAAAAATAAGCTCACAAACGTTCGTTTCCCTGATACTGATATGTTGATTTGGTTAAAAAAGAGTACTTGCGATGTCTAAGTTATGAAGATGCAAGACCAAAAGTCGAGTATCACCATCACATTGACCATCAGACCTTGGAGTACCCCAGAAGATCTTAATAAGTTTCAAACATAGCGGGTTTTTAAATTGAATTTTATAATTTAGTAAAAAAAAAACCATAGTAACTTGGTTTCTACGTACACACGACAACTTATTAAAACGTCAAGTAATTTTTGCAACAAATACCTAATGGGGCTAATCATTTTCTGGAATAGAATGTAATACTAGTAATGACTATTTTTCAAGCATATCATTGGAAGTTGTAAACCATAGGTTGTTAGCTATTTAATCATAAAGCCAAGCCTTGGTTCAACTGCCATAAAGAATGCGTTTTTTACCCATAGCTAACTATGAACTGTAATTGGTAGAGAATGATTAGTACAATGCCTGTTGCTACTTTCCTCGGTCCTATTGGGATGCCTTGTTGGATGAAATAACAACGAGTTGGTATGGTTTGATACGAGTGGACTGTATATTTTTTTGTGTTGCGCGTGCGCCGTGCGGTGCGATAGACGGGGTAATCTGTTCTGTTGGCGCGCGGGCTGCCCCCTGTCGACGTTGGCGGGAACCTCTCCAGTTGGTCGACCTGTCCCGCCGTTATGTTGGCAGCGGGATGTGACGCTCCAACAATGCCCACGACTGTTTTCAATTTAAATCCATCTGTAGTATATTTAGTCTCGTAGTTGAACTTCCGTTAAGTTTCAGTTAAAAAACAGTATATTCTCGAGTATAGAACGGTTTCATTGCAATTTGAAGATTTTTTTAAAATACTTAATGTTCAAGAATAAACTATGAACTAATTTAAATTAGCGTCAAATAAATTAGTTAGCTTATTTACCAAGAATAATATTTAAAAATGCACGAGCACTAAGATGTATCTACCCAAGTGATCTCTTCTAACGAACTAATTCAGCGGGAGAGTCACGATCCTCAAGCATGAGTAAATACGATTTAAAAAGTAAGAAAAAGTAATATTGAGCGACTATCAAAAGAAAAATAGTCGCCTCAGATGTATAGGTTTGCACGTTTAATTAGTAAGGTCTGTGTATAAATCATTTTCATCAATCATTTTCCAGTGAGATATTGCTCCCGTCAATCTCACCATTAGAGCTACGCCACTTTTAATATGATAATTTTGACCTGAGGCAAAAAATACGATAAAAACCAATCTTGCCGCACCCTACTTAGTAAAATGGTGTGGATGACAGTTTAAGGGTATTTTTGGTATGAGATATCTTGATAATATCGTGGGATCTAACATTTAGGAAGATGTTACTCTTATGTGATAGCTGTCAATTGTCATCATACTATGTTGCTTGTTATTTACTTTGAGTAATTTAATTATATGCATTTCGGGTACACTGATATTTGAGTATCATATTTCAATATATACATTGTGTTGTGCTCTGTTGTCATCTCATAATTTGGACGTTAAAATACAATGCTTATCAATTGCATTTTAAAATACGCGTTTGTTTTAGAAGTTAAATATCTCGGAAACAAAATATATTTTTATATATTGGTTTAAAATCTGGTAAGGATTCAGTATTTACTTAATTCACCGTTATACAAATGAGACATAAAATATCATTGGCGTAACATTTAATACTGACACTTATTAATGTAATAGGCAAGGCTATAAAAAATATGATTTTTCATAGTAAATACAACAACAGACCTTGAGGATTCCCAAAAAGCATTTAATTTTACGATCTTAGTCCCATGATGGCGTATAACTTTTGATGGGATTATGAGTTACGAAGTCCTTTTTATTTATGTTAGTACTTGGACTGCCGACCGACTAACGTGGAACGATCTGTGATGGTAAAAGTTTGATGGGTTCTGCTTCTGAAATTTGATGTTTTATGACAATTTTTACAGACTGCTTGGTTTGATTACTTTTTATTGTGTCTGCGTTGGAATATTAATAAATGATAAGGGGACGGCTTTTAATCTATGTTGTTTATTATATTAACAAAGTAGGTATACCACTGCCGGTATACCACTTCAAACATAATTAAATTGTCAGAATATTGTAATTGATATATTTTTTCTGAATTACACAGATGACACCGATGTTTCTTCAGCTTCTAGTTACTTTAAAAGAACTATACGTTGAGCTTTATTGCTATAAACAACATACAAATGATATGAATTAACAGTACCCGGGAAAATTAGGACCAAAAATCCTCATAAAATATAAAAATAATAAGTAATTACTTCAGAGAAATAAAACCTCCTTTGTTTCGCACTCACTGCTTACGTAAAAAGTATTTAGTATTCAAGAACTATGCCCAAATGCTCATAATACCCTTGGCAATAATACCCCGTGTTGGCACTAGGGAAATAAATTTAATCTTAGAAATTAGGTCACAGGAAGACTGTATTAACCAAGCTAGATAGGTTGATGATTGGAGCTCTAGCAGACTTCAAATTGAGGTTTAAAAGCCCAGTTTAATTTAAACAGGAATTTTGCTAAGAACGGTCATTTGTTAATTCTATTCATCATATTATAAAGAGACAATCAAAGTATACTTGACTGGCCTGTTAGCTTAGTTGGTAGTGGCTCTGCCTTCTAATCTAGGGGTTGCGGGTTCCATTCCCGCATTACACAAATATTTATGAATTTTAAAATTTATAGTTACTTGTGTTGAGTCTGGTCGTTTGTACGTATAATAAGTATGTATTTACAAAAGAAAAGTATATAAGTATTATATCCGTTATCTAGTTCCCACGACACAAGCGTTTGCTTAGTGTGGAGCTAGATGGCGCTGTGTGCAATGTCCCGGAGTATTTATTTATTATTTATTTATACTTGGGTCTGGAAAACAATTGAGCTTGATCAAGAGGAGGAGAAACGTTAGAAGGAGGAGTCCTATACTCTGCACTTGGTCTCATTAGGTTGATGATAATCATGACAGTAACAAACAAGTCTAACTAAGGAAAAACCTTCTTTTTGTTACTTGGGTTGCAGTGTCTTGCCATCTCTCCAATAACTATACTGGTGGAGTTCACACTGCCTTATATTCTCTGCCTTCCCCTTACTTGCCTTATTTTTTGCCTTGTCCAGATCATAACAAGAACACGATGTTATTTGATATGATATTACTTAAACCGATTACTCTCCCTTTCCATCTCTCTCTCTCTTTGAGTCATATATTCTCATGACTGAGGGTCGTGACCCCCAGTGGGCGCCCAAGTCCTTCCACGGAAGACACATGTCCCCGGACTTTGTGGACCTCAAACTTGTCGGTTGCCTGACGATGCTCTCCTTCACCGCTAAGCGAGTGCAAATCTACTCATATATTGAAAATGATGCTACAAGTAATAATTAATATACAAGCTTGATGATTGAAAGCGTGACCTTATAAAAGGCAGACCACCAGCCAAGATCATCTTTAACTAAATAATAAAAAAAAAAAAACGGGACATTGCACACAACGCCATCTAGCCCCACACTAAGCTAACGCTTGTGTCGTGGGTACTAGATAACGGATATAATTGAAAAAACTTAACCTATATATATTACAATTCATGTTTTGGTTATTACCTATCTAAACTATGTTACATTCTTAACTATATCATGCATATAAGTGGGTAGGTACGTTAGAATTATACTATAGATATATATACATATACTACTTCAATTAATTCTTGCTTTACAAATTGCTGTTAAAAGATTGTCAAGTGAATAAATAGTTAAGCTGTGTGCAATACAGAATAATTAGTGGATCCCAAACTAGGCTATCAGCCTGTATCTTGGTGATCCGTATTAGAGTTTGACAATTTAGTGATTCGCACCAACATTTTACAATTTCATTTCATACATACTTATATACTTTTTTTTTGTAAATACATACTTATTATACATAGAAACGGCCAGACTCGACACAAGTAATTACAAATTTTAGTATTCATAATTATTATTATTATTCATTTATTTTACTATAGCAATAACATACACGGACTGTGTAAGTGAGGGGATAGATGGCGCTGTGTGTTATATTCCGGAATACTTATCTTTTATTTTATTAATTTTATGTTATTTGTGATTCCAGATGCAGAAGGCACGGCGGGCGCAGACCTCCAGCGCAAGCTGGATCTGCTCAATGGCACGCTGGCAGACGCCGAGCGGGCCGAGCAGGCGCGCCGGCAAATGCAGTACATTGCTCATTGTGAGTAACGCACTTATTATCCTCCTCGCGTCATGGTCCTCTTTACTGAGGGTCGTGACTCCCCGTTGATATTACCTACTCATTGAGGATGTTTTATTGGGCAAGTAGAACGTATTGAGCGCCCAGACCCTTCCACGGGAGACATATAGACGGAGACTATGTTATACAGTATGTCAGTATAGGATTTAAAAAAAATATATATCACCAGCTCATTACTTTTTGACGCTTTTGAGGGTCAGATTGAATGACAAATGGCTCAAAAAAAAGGTGACCTGGCTCTGAAAATAAGGAAGCTTGAGAAACATGAGGCTTAACTTTCAAGCTACTATAGCAAGCCAGTGCTAGTAAGTACGCTAGTAAGCTAGGTCACAGAAACAACACGCAAGTTCTGTCTTTAAGGAATGAAGCTTATTTTGTAGACATAAAACTAGAAACACTAGATTGCTTGTTTACTAGCACTGGCTATACTTGCTGGCTATATTTTTGTATTTGTAAAATATTTGTAGGTACACTTTTTACACATGAAAGTGGCACTGTAATACTACGTTGACAGTTTTTTTATGAATGTCAAAGTTTTAGTTTGTAAACAAGAATTTAGTTAACTTTATAAAAGTAAATAAGTTTATGTTAAAGTAATCTTGCCGCAGAAGCTATTAAAAAAAAGTTGAAGTTAAATAATTTTGTTTCAAAAACATCATACCGTATACCGTAACAAATTGTCAGCGAAACAATAACAAACACAACAAATCCAACATTCCCTTGATAATTAACATTAATCTTGTATTCTTCCAGCGGGTTACTCCGAGGACTCCGACTACACGTCGGACCTCAACTACCCGGTGGGTCAGCATGCTAACTGCAGCGCCTCGCAGTTCCGCAGCGCAGCGCATCAGATGCACACTCCACAGGTAAAATATATGTTATTAGATAAGATATTGAAACAGGCGTTACTTTGCGGAAATCCATTGTAAGTGAAACTCTGGAGAAATGTGTAGTGTTTTTCCGCTGCGACTGCTCCTTAACCGACATCAACCAAAAGACTTGATGGTTTTTAGGTGTGTTCCTCCATATACCACTGCCACCCTCACCTCCTAACCAACGTGGCCTCCGTGGATCTCAGGATCTTACCAACACCGCACCTGTTCTCTCCTGTGTTGTGTGTGTGTGTGTGTGTGTGTTCTGTTCTGTGTTCTGTTTGATGTCGGTTAAGGAGCAGTCACAGCGGAAAATCACTACAAATATCTCCAGAGTTTCACTCATATGTTATTATTTAATACCTAATAAAATAAATAAATAAAATAGCCCTTATTGCTGAACTATAGCGAAAGATAAGAAAGAGTGGAAATCTTTAGAAGAGGCCTATGTCGAAAGACAAGCTGCAATGGAGAAACAACCGTTTACTGATATTTAACATATGTTTAAAAAAGAAGAAACTGTCTTCAAAAAAATAAAGTAAACATATTTGTAAAGAAAAAAAAACCTACTGAATACTATATACGAGTAGGGTACATTGACTCCTTTGTTAGCTTAGTTGGTAGTGGCTCTGCCTTATAATCTAAGGGGGTTCGATTGCCGCATAACACAAATAATTATGAAGATTAAAATTTGTAATTACTTGTGTTGAGTCTGGTCGTTTGTATGTATAATAAGTATGTATTTACAAAAAACAAGTATATGTGTATTATATCCGTTATCTAGTACCCATGATACAAGCGTAAGCTTAGTATGGGGCTAGATGGCGCTGTGTGATATGTCCTGAAATATTTATTTATTTATTCAACTTTAGTCACGGTAAGCTTCATACGAAATAAGTCATGGGTTGACCCCGGATAAGACTGTATTCATTGATAAAACATTCAACTACAGTGTACACAGTGCTAGTAAACCTACACGTAGTATTTATTGAAGACACGATACAATCATATTTCGTCACTGGGTATCTCCTGATAAATCGGATTGATACAAACTTCTTCACGTGTTGAGTCCATAATATATACTTAATAATGGATTGGAAGGTGTAGCACCGCCATGGAGTTAATTTTGGATGAATACATCTTTCAGCACTGATCGAACCAGGATTAGAATGTATTCATCAATTATTCGTGGTAAAACCCGAATAATTAGATACATAAGTCACACGTTGAATCCGGATAAAATTGAATACAAACAACACAAGGAATGAGTTGAGTATCGTAGTCTACCTGTCTTATGTGCCGGATAAGACAAGATTCATACAACATTCATCATCTATTAAATTCGGATTTAACTGGATTAATTGACCACCAAGATACAGGCTAACGCCTAGTTTGGGTTCTACTGTTAGTACTATAATCCTATTGTATTGTAAATTAACTAAAATATGAATATTGTAATGTGTTTAACTTTACTTTTACTTTATATCGTATACTTTGAGCTTTGAGCGATAAGGTTGCTAATTAGAACACTTATTTTAAGTTTTGTGTGTTTTATTGTATATATTCTTGTTTGTTGGTGTTTATAATAAAGGGTTTTCTATCTATCGATATATACTTAAAATCATTTTGTTTATGATTCCAGCGATCGCTAGAAGTATCGAGAGAGAACTCGTACGAGAGAGAAGAGTACCAACTACACGGAGACACAGACCCACTCTACTACAATAGCCAACCGAGGAGTAATAGGTACGATTAAATAGATATAGTGAGTATCTACCCAACTAGACTGTTTAGAGGAGATTCAATTCAAATTGGAGATTGAAATTGTATAAAAATCATGAATGATTTTTGTCTCACCAAATAAATACCTAAAGTACCATAAAGTGTTCACTTAACGCCTAGCAAACGCAAGCCAAGTTTATGTGTTTGACTATTTTCGTACATAGGTACATATTGCCGCCACGCAAAATTTGCATTATTTCCATCAACTGACTAGCCAACTGTTAAGTTTAATTATGATATAATGTTTTCCAGGATAGACACATGGTCACAACTTCACCAGGCAAGCGTTGAGTCAGCGATATCATGGCGGACCGCAGCTGACTGGCAATCTGGAGGTATGTTTAAGTATTTAAATATTGAGGCTGAAAATGTAAACTTTATACTTATTATTTTGGCTCAAGTCTTGCTTTGCAAATTCTAAAGTATGGTAGTTGTTGAAAATAATTCTTGCAAAACAAACATCGACTGCAACTGAAAATATTCGACTGCTTGGTATAAATACTGCTGAAAAATCAAACTGGTGGCGCCATCTAGCCGTTTCATGGTGAACTTTTATGTCAACTTGAGTCGTGAGGTTCAGATGGGTTTCATTATTTCTCGGGTTGAAATTATTTGTTCGCAACGCGAATTCAAATTGAGCAAACAGCAGGCACAATAACATTTTTCTTACAATAGAAAATAATAGATAGCACTTTTGCAATTATTGTTCTACTCTCACAATATGTTATGAATAACTTTAAAAATGAGTTAGTTCTCTATTTCTCTCTGTTGAGTCGTATTTGTGACTGAGGGTCGTGACTCCCCCGCAGAATAATTCATTTTAGGAGAGTTCTCTTGGGCAGATACATCGTGGTGGGCGCCCAGGTCCTTCCATGAAAGACACATATCCTTGCATATTGTAGTCCTCAAACATGTCGGTTTCCTCACGATGTTTTCCTTCACCGCTAAGCGAGTGCAAATCCACATATAACTTGAAAATACAAGTCATTGGTGTAGGGCCGGATTCAAACCAGAGTGCGTCTGGATGAAAAGCAGACACTAGAACCACTGAGCCACACTCGCTTTATTTTTTTTCAATTTAACTTATATAATTTTTTTCATCATGTTTCAGAGGAGCAAAGGCGGCCGAGTCTCGAGCGACAGACGACGTTGTATGACGACAACATGGGCTACGCATTCGATTCTTACACCACTAGCACGCACATTAGGTGACTAGCCTTTGTATTAACCGACCCTATCTCTCTCTTTGAGTCGTGTTTACTCATGACTGAGGGTTGTAGCTCCCTCGCAGAATCTATTCGTTAGGGGAGTTCTCTTGGTCAGATTTTTAAAAGTGATATAACATTCCCATGCTGGGATTAAAGTTCATAACCTTCGGTGTCCTTTCTTCGAGAGCGCTACATTACATTCCTGTGCCGGGATTAAAGTGCAAGAACCTTCGGGGTTCATGTTCAATGTTGCCTGTAGGACTTCCACATTTATTATATCTTCGCATGAAACTTAATCATATAATATTAATCGAACTTCACTTTGCAAGTTTGTTTAATCATATAAGTACATACATATTACATATTAAATTATTTCTCATTCTTTTCTTATTCTCATTTCAGGGACCATTCACAAGCACACATTTCACAGCAGCACAGTTACGAAGAATACTTTGACTCGAGTAGCTTTCCTTACCAGACATCGTATTTGGGCGATGAGACCAAGCAATGGGATAGCGGAGGTCAAGCATTGCCGTACTTCTACGACGATGGATACGGCATGACGCCGACGGAGTACGAGAACATCGTCAACAAGAGACGGTCGTCCGTCGTTCAGCTGCCTCAAGTGCCACCTAAACATGTAAGAATTTAAATAGTTTCTAAAGCTGACTTCCTAATACAGGCTATAATAGTTCAATGAATGATCGGTTGTGACTCAGTACCGTCATAATGTGCCGTATCTGTGAAATGAGACCAAGCGATGGGATAGCGGAGGTCAAGCATTGCCGTACTTCTATGACGATGAGTACAGCATGACGCCGACGGAGTACGAGAACATCGTCAACGGTAAAAAAAAGTTCCCGTTAGGTATATTATTTATTTCACTTGCGTAAACATTAAGGATTCGATATTAAGTGTAACCACAGAATATGGTTTACCTCAGTTTCGGAGCACTGAGGGCTCAATTACGACGACCAGAATTACAAGATGGCACATAGGTTCTGATCAGCCACCTCGGTCTGCCAGTTGGTTAGTACGCCTACAATAAAATAAAACGTAGATCTATTCTGAGCGGTGTTCTTCCTTGGGCAGTTTTTTATCTTTCCTCCTCCACCAAACACCCTCTGCGTTGCAGAGGCCATTGTGTATCTACAGTTGAGTATATCTATACCTATATCTAGTTTTAATAAATTTAGATAGATTTTATATTACCAAAACGAATGGTTGTCTTTAATAATATAAAACAATAAAATGGTGACAAGCCCATTTTTTTTGTAATAAGTACCATGTGTGTTTTTATACTGGTAAATAGCAACCTAAATTCACGATAGTTCATAGCCCTGAAAAGATCTTGACTCGGATGGATAGCACTTGTCTGAGCTCCATGCCATTTGATTTTGTATCTTACATACTGTTATATTTAAACCGAAATGTGTTATTCTCAGATGCCGCTTTCCTCCCGGTACTCGGACTACAACGAGATGGCTCCTTACAGACCGAGACCGAGACGGACAGCTGCCAGTCTTCCAGGTAATCTCACTCTCTCTCTCTCTCTCTCTCTCTCTCTTGAGTCGTATTTCCTCATGACTGAGGGTCGTGATTCCTACGCAGAATAAAAAAAAACCGTTTAAGCAGCTGCGAATAAGCAGCCTTGAAATGAGATGAATGATTGGGCGTTTATGAATTCTAGGTAATAGAAAAAAAGCTAGCGTCGTGATTTTCCTTGCCTTTCTACGGATTTATGGTGCTCAATGATTATGCAGCCTACAGTTCATTAAGTGAACTGAAGTGGCATAGATTCTGTTTGTTGTGAACCTAAATTCTTTTAAAAGGTGTAGTCACTATCAAACTTAAGCATCTATAAAAAACAAGTAAATTATTTCAAATGAAAACATCTTTT
>OZ026821.1:8366816-8454040 GCA_964023185.1 Macaria liturata
GCCTTACATACCTGGTACGTTGTTTGTTTTGTAAATTATTTGGCATTATTAAAAAAAGTTCACATGAGAGGCCAACTCTGGTGTCAGAATTTTTAAATTGTCCTAAGGGTTCTGACTTGGCTGAAAGTCTGGCGTATTATACCAAATATCTGGAGCCTATAATTTTTAGTGTCATATGATATGATACTGACCTATAGCAGTGCCCAAAATGAAATGCTACTTTTTGTTTACCCATCTAAGGAATTACCACCAAACAATAACTTCTTTATATCTCCATATAAATTGTTATCATTATTAGGCATGTGACGATGCCCAGCATAAACAATGAGAGATGCGTTGTCAACTTCTCGCGAGTCTCGTCCTATCAGAGCCCAGGATACCGTATCAACCAATCAGAGCACCTGTTACCAACTTCACCATTTGGTCACCAGAGAGGGTGGTGGATCACCTTCCGACATAGCGTCGTTACTTCTCGAACTGAGCACACGTTCTTCGTATTAACGCTTTTTCAAGCATTCTCAATTAATTTTCAAAAAATATTAAATTTAAACGCTTGTTTTTGGATAAAAAATTTCAGTAAAGTAAATCGAAAGGATTTCTAAGAAATCTAAAGCAGAAAAATCTTCTGTGTTTTTCATGTAAATTCAGTGCAGATTTGTAGTTTTTTAAATGCAACGGTCTTTTCAAAAACCCAATGGACTATTAAGACTATTTAATAATTTATTTACCTTTATAGATTCTCGGGTCTTACGCCTGGTATTTTTAAGGTACCAGTGGGGCCGTAGCCTATACAGAGACTCCTTTTACAATATACCTAATACATAAAAAATAATATGTAAAATAATTACATTAAGTGAATGTAAGGGTGCCAAAATAACTATTGGAGACATGGTGTTAATGCAGGCTTTTTGGTGTTGAGTTATTCATTGTCTTAATTTAACTAGTCTACTAGACGAAAAGGCACCCACTAGTTGTGCCTCATTTATATAAAAATGTGGCGGATGAGGCCTTATACTTATATGTAATTTAGTATTGTTTATTTGATATATTAATTGCTCCATATCAGGCTAATTATAAGAGCAAGTTTTTTTTTCATAATCCAAGAGCAGAAAAGCCCTTGGTTTGTGTATCGGATGGACCTTATTGGACCTTGGGCTGGGTATCTGAAAAGTTTTATTCGGGAGAAAGTATAATTTTAACAATACGCCTTTGATTCAATTAGGAGGGAAGGTGTTAAAAGGTACGGATAAGATGTGTGCCCGGTATACTGAATTTGAGAAGTTGACCAGCTTGGCACCGATATGCACACAGTAGATTGTAATTATGCTCTAGGTGCCACAATTAGAAACAACTATATGGCAGCGTCGCTCCTGGTCGTAAGTAAACGGATTAAGTCCACGAGTTTAAAGAACGTGGGTCACTTCTCTTAGTTGGTACAATAACTTCACTATTGAGGATATATTAACTCGGAGAAAATGCCGAAGGGAAAGTATATATTCTAGTATTTCAATTTTATTACTGCAGGAGAGCAGGTAAACTAGTCTTCCCCAGGTAACGTGACTATTACGAGTAATTTCGAGCCAGTTTTATGATGGAGTATCTATTTTAATACTCATGTTTATATAGGTGTAGTCAAAAAGCTAATTGATGAAGACGGTCGAAAATCAAAACAGGAATTATTTGTATTATTATTATTTCTTCTATTGATCTTATAAATGTAACTATTAACCAAGTATTCAATCCTTGATCGGATAAATCGTCCTTCATTTCATGAACCAACTCAATTCTCACATAGCGTCGTCTTTGGTCACCAGGAGTTACAAACACATCTCTCATTGTTTATGCTGGGCATCGTCACATGCCTAATAATATGCAAATTTTACACAAAAATAAAATTTGTATTATTAGCAGAGACGATGCCCAGCATCACCTTAAGGGCTCCGCTGTGAGAGACTTCTATGACGGAAGGTGATCCACCACCCTCTCTGGTGACCAAATGGTGAAGTTGGTAACAGGTGCTCTTATTGGTTGATACGGTATCCTGGGCTCTGATAGGACGAGACTCGCGAGAAGTTGACAACGCATCTCTCATTGTTTATGCTGGGCATCGTCTCTGCTAATAATACAATTTTTATTTTTGTGTAAAATTTGCATATTATAATTCTATTAGTCTTAGTCTATCAAGCTTACTATTATCAAAAATTCACAATTGGAACATGGAACGTAATTTAAAAGTAATATTAAATTACGCTTGGAATCTTATAACCCACTTATGTTAAGTAAAAAAAATATTTTTTTTATATTCCAGAACCCGAAAAGATTGTTCCCGAAGTGAGTTACGGTTACGATAGTTACGGGTACCAGCCGGAGTACCGAGACACTGCCACTGAACACTATAAGGAAAATAATTATAATACTAGGTCAGTACCCATCAAGTTACTAACTTGTGCATTAAAACTATTGCTACTCTAGAAATACGCATGTCCCAAGTGGCCCCAAGCTCCGCTTAGAATTACGATTGAACTACATACGTTGTTGGTCACACTATAAGTTTTGCGTAACTAAAAAAACAATATGTTATTAACAAAATATTATATCAATATTTATTGCTTTTCAAAATACTTTCCTTTAAATTACTTTTTTTGCGATCGAACCATTTTTCAAATAGTTCTGATTAGCTAGAAATGCAAAACTTTTAGTGTGCCCCATGTACATATGTATGTGCGTTTCAAATTGGCTTACTATAAACTTATGCGTAATGTAAGAAAAACTTCTGTTTATTTTGAATTGATGTGACTGACCGTCTATTTAAGAAGAACTTTTGAGGACGGTTTAAGACATCATGAAAACGTCAAAAGGTAAGATCTCCTAGATAAAATGATAGATTTAAAGGGCTGGTAGGTAATTATTGATGGGCTAGAGATGTTTTATTCAAAGAACTGATGAGCAAATGATGAACTATTCAAAGAATATTTATTGTACAGCATTGATATTAGAATAAAAGTGTTTAGTTTATCTATTTTTTTATTTCAGTTATGACGAGGACGGGATGCAACCTTTCTTCGACGAAACGCCTCACGCCACTCCGCCTGCAGCCGGTAATTACACTAATAATCATTTTTGTTTTGTCTTATATGACCTATTTAACGTACTCTTGAAACTAAATATGAATCATCAATCAGTTCATATTTAAATACAGTCGTTGCATAAGTGATAACAGCATCCGGTTTAAGCATAAACATCTCTCAGTTTTGACATTGAAATCATTACACATTAGCACACGCAAATGGCTTGCCGTTTCATTCATACTTTGTATGAAAATTTCGCGTTTAATATATTCAACGTTTTCTTCAAACTTTCAGCTCAAAAAACCCCATGGACTGAACCAGAAACCACCACACAGTTTTCATACCCAGTGACGAGTGAAGAAGACTCTTTATTACCTAAGTCAGTGCCATCAACTATATCATCCTACTTACCACAACCGCCTGTAACGAGCCAACAAGACACGTACCTAGATAAAAGCTTTCAGCGGTATGACTTACAATATGAGGACCAAAAATACCAATACGATCAACTTGACCAAGGCTACCAAGACACGCAGTATCAGGAAAATAAAGACTACCAGTATCAATATGATCAACAATATCAGGACGACCAAAAGATTCAACAAAGGCTAGAACAAGAACAACAATTCCAGTTTCAACAACAACCGCTATATCAACAACAGGAACAACAGTATCACCAACAGCAACAGCAGCATTTGTCACAACATGAGATTGAATTGAAACAACAACAGCAATACATTGAAGATGAACAGCTCAAATTGCAGCAGCAGCAATATCATCAACAGCAGCAACAGTTGCAGCAGCAACAGCAGCTTCAGCAACAACAACAAGCAAAACAGGCTGCTCCTGCGGTTCAACTTCAAACTACAGTACTGAGTGGTGCTGCGACGTTAGGGTCCTTCATGGCTGGTGGTGCCAAGAAACTGGGAAGTTTGTTTGGTGCAGCTGCGGCAGCTGTAGCAGCGCCCGCAAGTCAGCCTACGACAATCCCCGCAACAACCGCCCCTGTGAATCAGTTCTCATCATCAGTAGCCCCAGTCACGCCTTTCTCAAGTACAACTGTTCCCACGACAGCGTCCGTGCCAGAAATGTCACCTGCAGGCCCCGTGCCAGCCGTCACTACATCAGCCCCTGTTATGTTGCCCCGAACTCCTTCTTTACGAAGGCAGGAGTCGATACAGAGGCCGTCGGTTCGTCGAATACGGACACTACCCGACGCGCCAGAGGATATGCAATCGAGTTTCGACGAAAGTGCCTACGATGACGAGTATCAAAAGACTGAATATGATCAATCTCAAGACAGGTCCTCTTTGGACAGGTACCGGGACGATGAATACCCTGAGACCATTCAAGAAGAGGTCGCTGAGGAGAGAGATAGGCGTTTGTCAGAGCTGCCAAGTCCTAGCTTGCAAAAGACGTCACCGACACGAAATGGGTCGGTTAGGAAACCCTCAGTGGACAGTTATCAGAGCCATATAAGTCAAGCACCTTCCATTATTGACAGGAGGACGTCGCAAAGTTCTTATCATCCCGAAGAAAAACAACTGTCTATTCCTACGACACAAGACGGTGAGTTTTTTTAAAAATAAAATACTATTTAAATTTTACTTATATACCGAAGTAGCTAAACGTTATTATGTATTCCGTGACATACCAGTATAAATTAGTAAAATATTTTAATAAGTTAAAAATCGAAGAATTTAAAATATGGCAGCGAAAGATTCGATCAAACTATCTCATAAATCACAATTCACAGAAATAAGATAAAGGTGAAAGTGCATGTATGTGAAAATTGCGTGAATGTGTATATTTGTTATTATGGTAGTAAATTATTAACATTGCCCGTATGTTCACCACAAGATCTTTTAATCAATTACTATACCGTTTTTTCCACAGAAACACTAGCTGAAAAATCAAAAGTCAAATTCAAAGAAGAAGTAAACAACAAAAAGACAACGTACCACGAAGTACCAGAAGAGCCTGCTCCAGAGCCTTACGATGATAATGAGGAATACAGAGACGATAATTACCAGGACGAGAGTTTTAGAGAAGATGAAAATGATGAGCAATTTGAGCAGAACGACGAGCAGTATCAGGAGGAAGTGTTCCAAGAAGAGGAGAGGCAAGAAGAGGAGATCCAGGATCAGCCGAAGTTGACTCCGAAGCAGAGGTGGCATCGAGCGTACAACAAGATTGTAATGCAGCTGAACGTGAGTACTTATGAACTAGATACGATGAATTCAGATTTTTTTTATACAGTAACTATATGTACTTTTGAAATGAAATGTCATGTCTTTAAAATTGATTATTTAATTTATTTAATTATTTTGGTTGTCGGTTTAGTTTAAATATTGAAATATTGATTTGTTTCTTCGATTCAATCGTTTATAAAAGGTTATTTATTTATACACGTGTATGACAAATATTTTGTTTCTAATTTTTTTCTTACATATTGTTCATTTGTATTTATTTTTGATTTTGTTTGGCAATGATACATACGTTGGAAACTATGGTAATCTGAATTTACCGTATATTTTATGAGGTTGTTAATTTTATTGAGAATTTTTCTTTTATTTGTGTACCACGGAGAATTAACGCTTTCATTATGGAAACAGGTGAGTGCTACTTAACTGATAAATATTCAAATAAGCAGTTTATATTCGTTTGAAATAAGGTTAATTATTTGATAAAATTGACGAAATAAATTAGAAAACGGCGAAATAGTTAAGGAAATATACAACCAAATTACACTGTTCCATTTTGTAGGAAGCAAATGACTTGTTATTCCACAAACTCCAAAAACTTTTTACACAAACAACTTGAAATTGCGTTTAACATGTTCATTTATTTTGGAACTTTTCGTAAAGTCTTTCGGTTTACATGTATACTTAGTAGAAAATATAAATGAAACACAACCTTTAAACCCAGAAAAGAAAAAAATATATTCTTATAACAATTACCATAAGCTCCGAATTTCTCTGAAAATTGCGTTCCTTTTTAGATATTGTCAAAAACAAACATCGCTAAAAATATTAAATACATGAATATCACACGGCCATTGATCTCCATCAGTACAAGGTAATGGAGGTCAGTGCACACGGCCCTTCAGGCGAAACATGCTTATGACTTATATTTAAGTTAGTGAAGTAAAATGTTGACTGGTAGGTAATTTTTCTCTCTCCGTTGTGAGCTTCAGAAAAACAAAAATAACTTTTTATTTTATTCGTTTTGTATATTTATTTGTATAACATGAAGGTTTATTGTTCTACAGTAACTATCTTACCTATAAAATAATCCTCTATGATTAAACAAGTGATAAGCTTACTAGTATTTGTTTCTTTGTTTGATAGTTTTGTCAAAGCGAGAGGAACGTAAAATACTGTTGCGCTGAGCAACTGTTCAATCATTAATGAGTTTATTTAAATATGGGTAGTGAATTTAACACGATATCCTTTACTTTTTGGTTGGTTGAAAACTCAATTCATTTAATGATTCTTTTTGATGATTTTTTCTGTTTTGTTTGTACTTCACTTTGAGAGTTTAAAAAACGAAGTGATTATTTAAAGCACTGATCAGTAATTGCCTTTTATAAGACTTTTTGCATTAGTTTTGATTCGATTTTAGCTTGTAAGTAGAACCTTACAAGTACCTAAGTGTTTTTTACGTTTAGCCATAAACTAGGGTAACAGCTAGACAGTGTCTGGCGCAGCATGGTGTCAGGACCCCTGTGATTATGGCCTAGACTATGGTTACGATTTAATGGCCAGCTAGGTTCGTCGTTTCTTCTCGATATATGATTAAATCAATTTATTATCTCCTTTGAAGGTTTTATTATCGAGTTTCGATGATACCGACGGATTGTACAATATCTATTTTCTAGGTTTAATAGTTAATTCGTACTAGCAAAATATAGACAATTAATAATATATTGACATACATATACCTCGTTCTCGGTAGGTACTAAGGCATAGCGAAAGATATCGACTATCTTTTGTTCTAAATAAAACCAGTTATTTTTCGATGCCATATTATTCATTACATTATTTGTTTTTTCAAAGTAGGCATATTATATATTCATCGGTCGCTACTGTAATATGAGTTTGAGACAACAAAAATATCTAAATATTGTATTTTTGGTAAATTCTTTGAAAAGAAGGTAACAAAATATGTGCTAAATGTTATCTTTAGATATTAAAATATTTTTAACTCCTTTGGGGCCTCACTTCAGCCACAAATTCAGGGTTGATTCCTTACCTTACGTCACACCCTCTTGTAACACTGTTTCTGGTTACTTAAAATGTCATTTGCAACCGGTAGAACCATTCAGCTATCTACTAATGGTTTGATTAATTTATTAACTAGTTTTACTCGCTTAATAACTTACACAAAATTTCGGTGTTCTTTGTTGATAGGCTCACAAAAAGCTTATTCAAAACTTATTTATAATACTTAATTGTAGTACTCTGTAATATAAAAATATAACAAAAATAGACGGACTCGTGTTTAACATGTTTGTACAATATGAATAAATTAGATTAGGTCAAATAATATTGAATAAATAATTAGATATTTGTATTGCATTGTTTACGGATATCCTAAAGATACAGTTTGTAATCTTACATCCGAGTTATGATAAACCAAATGTATACAATTGTGGCATAATAGCCACAAACATCACATTATTACAGTGCTACTAATTATCATGATTATTTCCTATTTTTTTTTTGCCCTCCATGAACCAAACCCTCAACCAAAAAGTCTTGACAAGGTTTAGTTGTGAGTATACCCAGAGCCAATAATTTGGTTTGTTAAATTTGTTCATGCTTTTATTCAAGTAAATAATTTCAGTAAAATAGTTCGGTCTGTTAAAATTTTCCTTACAATTTCCGTAAACCTTTCTTATAGTAGTTTATGCAACTGTCATATAAAGATGGGTATTAAAACACGAGTGTGAGTTTATGAAACGAGCGCAGCGAGTTTCATAATAGTAACGAGTGTTTTAATACCCGTGTTATATGCAGTTGCATACACTACTTTATCTTCAGTAATGTTGTAACATTTCAACTTTTAATTTATTAAATTAAATTCACGCGTACGTGTATTGTCACAGTGATTTTGCCGCCATTAAAATCATACCAATGAGAGCGCAGCTGCGCGCCAATCAGCTTGGTCGCGTTTTATTGATTAAAACGCGACCAACCTGATTTTGGCCCTGCAATCAGGTTGGTCGCGTTTTATCGATGTTATAATGAGCTATTACGATATCGATGTGGATATTATACCATCATGTGAAATTGCTTAAATTGAGTGTTTTGTTGTCTGCGCTATAACAGTAGTAATTATAAGTCAAGTATTGGAAACATAAGTAGAATGTTACAACATTAGTGTAGATAAAAAAAATATTGCATCGTTTCCGCCTCTGACAGGAATATATATTTGCTCATTATAATTGCTGACTTGCATTTTGTCCTTCCATATATATATTACATTGAAACCAAATACGTTTGTCAATATAAATCTTAAACAACTCTCCAATTACTTAACGGTGTGTTATCACAGCCGTTTCAGAGCTAGTTTCAATCTAGTAGTCAAATGTCTAGATGGTAAATATAAAAAAAAACATTATCAATAAATAAATAAAATGTGTCATATAACCCTATATACCACCAATATAAAGGCAAAGCGAAGCAGTGAGATCCCCTGTGGGCTAAAATGGGCACAACACCACCGCCCGCTGTGTAAATGGGAAAATGCTGTTACCACCCTGCGTATTGACCTTCTTAGAACTCCTACCGTGAAAGAGTTTGTTGAATTGTTATGGGACTCTTTGGTGCGTTTTGAAAGTATTTATTCTGATTGTAAATGGGTAGTTTGTATATCGATTCGACGGTCTTTAAATATGGAATGTTTAGTCAACTTTTTTGTGTTATTCTAAACTTCTCAACTGGATCACGATTTAGTTGATTTTGATAATATTTGTTATCAAGACCACACATTTATCAACTAACCGCAATTTACTTACCTAAACCAAACAAATGAATATCGTCATGTAACTTGTTCTGACTCTCTACAAATTTAATAGTAGGTACATTACATGTGCCCAATGTGCAACACTTTAATTTAAGTATGTTTATTTCTGTTTTGTAATTTTGTGTACATTTAAGTTATATTCTATTCTATTCTACATAATTTTATATACTCATAATTAACAAATCTTCTCTCAAAATCTTCTGTCAAAACCTCCCTAACTTCTTTTTCATAATGTGAGAAAATTTGCATGGAATTTTTATACGATTTCATTCTTTCGACTCTTGAGGAAAAACTTATGAGAAACGTTACATCAAACATTCAGCAGCGGAATTGTACATGTTGATTAAAATATCGTACGTTTCAGTACAAGGAACGTACGCAACGAAATTAATTTGATTTTGTCCGTACTTTGGTAAGTCAAGCGTTTTCTCTAGTACCTACTTTCAATGTAAGAAAGCTATACAAGAGTGCGTGGGTGCAAACACGGTAATTTGTCGTAGATTACGTTTATATCGTTAAGGGACTATAAAAATATCAATCTTTAGAGCACATTTTAAAAAATAAAAACTTTAAACAACAGATTAATAGTTTTTTTTTAATTTTTTTATCAAAAAGGAAGAAATATAGTCATCATCATCGTTAGCCTAATGAGACCCACTGCAGGATATAGGCTTCCTCCCTCTTACGCCAATACTCAGTCTTGCGTAAAAATAAAATATACTTAGTACATATATATATTTGTCTTCTTATGTTCCTAATACTTAGTTATCCTGTTTAGTATGCGGTGAGACATGGGTTCAGGTTTAGCCGGCCGTGATTACTTTTGTTCGCCTTCATAAAAGTTTATAGACAAACCTTATTACGGAAAACACTACAGGTTTTTTTTGGGGCGTGGAGAAATCGCATCTCTAATTAGTTTAATCTTCTTCTTTTTATCGAATGAGAGTGGCCAGCCTCTGGTGTCGAGAGTTAATCAAGCCGCCCTAATGGCCTCTGACTCATAACGACTGCCGTACTATGACAAAAAGCCGAGACCTACAATTTAGCGTGTCAGTTGTCAATTTAGGTGTCCGACCCACGGAAGAATGGAATACCACTTTTTGAACACCCATCCAAGGACTGACCGCGTCGACTATTGCTTAACTTTGGTAATCGCATGCGATTGCCTCCGCTAGCTGAGCTACGGGCGCTTCATTAGTGAAGCAACTGTACTACATTCTCTTGCAAACCCACACAAACACGTTACTGGAAGCAACAAAGGGCAATTATTACATCACTGGTGAAGCTTAAAGTTCATTGTTCAAGAGTTTTCCGATAATCCTCAGCAAACAGTTGTTATATAGTGGCCTAGTGTACAGGGTTAATAAACTTATATAATAAACACGTTTAAGTAAAAGTTATATAACTAATACTTATACAAATATTTGAGTGTTCATTGGTGTGTTTGTTTTATATTATTATAATGACATGTATTTATTATGTAGCTATAAGTACTTACTATGAGTAAAATATATGTCGTTGAGATACGAAAGCATTTGACACAGACATTAAAGAAAGCGGATGCCAGTTTTTCAAAACTTTGTTTATACAGCTATGTTTAAACTTTATGAAAACTTGGTTTTGCTAACACTATTTCGAGTTAATCGTAAAATTCTGAAGCTTATTCATAAGAGAAAAACGTTCAATATAAAAATCTAAAGCGTCGATTACAATAGGTCCTGTAAAGTTTACGGGATTATATAAGTATGTAGGTATACGCAACTAGTAAGACTTTAATCGCTCTAGTTTCTCATAAGCATTGTAACTTTTTACATATATTACATCGTATATGTTTGTGTACCTAAGTTTTAGATAGCAAACCAGCTAAAAGTTATGGTCTATTTTTCTTTTGAACATATAAAAACTTTTGATTTAGGACAAAAGTAAATGTAGTTTTTTCACCGACTTACTATTTATTTTAACTTTAAAACGTACTGGTTTTACTATAGGTACATTCTGAAGTTATAATTTATTTGAGATAAATCTGATGTTCAAACGATTTAGGTTCACTTGTCAGAAATAATCTAATTAAGTTGTTCACTAGTTTGACTTTGATCGTAAACTTGGGCAATGAAATAATATTTGCGTACAATATTTATTACTTAAAATTAGTCTTAACGTCTTCAGAGTAACCGGAGTGAAAATATTAAATTTAAAATATTATAATTAACATTAAAGTTTGTGTTTCTTTACAAAGGCCGTACATAAATCATCTTATCCTCGCCTCGAGCTAAAACAACAAATACCTTGACATGACATAGAAACCCTCTCTTCAGAAAATACAAAACAAATATTCTGTTGAATTAAGTTTTGCAATTTTTTCACTTTCACTTGTGTTGCAATAAATGGCGATCGATTTAAGTTAGTCGGGGTGTTGTTCTTAGTTTCGTATTTAGCTAAGTAGCGACCTCCTGTTGCGTCGGTCGCGTTTGTACTCGATCGCCTCATTAGTCCAGCTCACTGCTCCAGCCACACGCATACGAAACCACTCAGTCTACGATCAGACATTGCTCCGAACGCACCCCTTTACGAAATTCCAGAAAAAGTTGTAACTCAACGCTGGTTAGGGTAAGAACTGAGAACGTTGCGCAAGCGATGGCGACGGAAACGCGCGAGGACGCGATAGCGGCATCCTGCGGGCGGCCCTGGCCCTATTGATATCGGATCATTTGTATGCAAATCATCTTCAATTCAGGTGTGAACGTTCAGTGTTTTAACAACGGTTACAGTGAAATGTTGTGAACATGTTTCGTAGTAGGAAAGTCCAGGCGATAAGCGAGGCGGATGTACGCCGCGACCAATCGTTTCAAAATCGCACCGTTCCGAGCGGTTCGCGGCTTCGCGTCCGTCGCGGTTCTAGTTTGACAGATTTGGACAAGTTGAGATGCGGTGGCGGGTCGAGCGGAGGCGGTTCAATTGGGGATTTGATGAATATTTTCAGTGGCAGTGTTAATTCTGTAGGAAGTGACACGTTGGTCGCTCGGACCGTGCCACTGGAGACTGTCCGCCGGAATGTGCAGCCGGTGGCGAGCCCGCCCCCGCGGCCGCCCTCCTCGCCGCTCATTCACGTATCCCGGCCCGTGGGCCCCCTGACGATGGCCCAGCGAACCCTAAGGTTCAGCAGATTGCTCAAATATCAACCTTGTTCCACCGACGTACTCATAACTCTGGTGAGTGAAAAGTTTACGAGTTTGATTTATTTCCGATACCTGTTTATTTACCCTTTTCACGCGTTACGTGTAGCGGGGTCAGTAACATTGTGTACTTTTCTAAGGTTTCTTATAGTGAGATGTGTTAGTATTGCGCTTATATGCCTGTTAACTGGCGCTAACGGCTCGTACAAAGCCCTTTTAATAGTCTCATAAAAGGTTGCAACGTTATCAGCACTTATATGAATGATCGTAACCATATCACACTATTAAGCGAGTGCTCGTTTTTAGATATGACATAACAATAATCTTAGTGAAGTACATCAACAACATTTAACATATTAATTAATGAATACTGGCAACGATTTCTCTCTGTTTGGAAACGTAAATCTTTGGGGATAAGGGATCTGTTTAATAATTCATTGATTTGGAATACTCCCCAAGTTAAAGTAAATAGCGTAGTGTTTATCGAAAGGTAGAGCTATTTAGTTGGAGGGGGCAATGAGTCTCTGTTTTACGACACCACTTAGCCTAGTTGAAGTTGAGCGAAAACATCAGATGCTTTGAAAAATATTCTAGAATTTTCTACTCTATACCTTAGAAAATTTCTAATATTTTCCACTTTACTTCTCAGAGTTTTATCTCGCATCACTTATTTTTTTAAAGTGAAGTGTATTGTGACAATTTTATCTTAAATAAATAAAAAATACCTACATATTGCTAGATTGTATTGTATTGTATTGTATTTGCATATTGTTATGTATTGTTAGATTCAACACAAACAGGATTCTATAAGATCAATTTAATGTAAGGCACAAGAAAGCAAGTACTGTTTGCTGGATCGTTTGCAGTTGACGTTTTATGCATTTTCAATAGCAATGAGCATTTTTATTTAAACGCTATGATTTTATAGGACGAGATATTTTTCTTGCAATGCTTTGACGTGCGTGACGTTTTGTATCTAATTGTACGAATAATTCAAGTATATTACAGCTATCAATTTAGAAAAAAGATAGCTATCGGCAATAAATATAAATCGTATTTATAGTTACGAAAAGAAAACACTTTTTAGATACAAAATAAACTATTTATTAAGTAAAAAATAAAAATATACATAATCCAACTAAAATACAGTTATTACGCACGACGAAAACGTATCTATCCTGAAAACTTTTTGGTTATCAAAACATAAAATAAAATTGGTCGCCTTTATAAAAACACTGAAACTTAATTATTATTTACAATTAAATAGAACTAATTGATACTGTTAGGCCACTGAAAAAATAATCTTACGTTGACGGTTAATTACACAAATAATTAACTACATATTGCCGATACTTTTTTATCAGGCGTATTTCTTCATGAACTTCAGTAGGTATTTCAGTTTAGGCATTTCGATGTTGTGGATACACCTGTTGAAGTCTCCAATGACCTTTACAGAGTGGGTCATCATACGAGAGATGATGTCTTTGAGACACACGCTGAGATCTGATACTTCTTTGAAACCGTGGATTGCTATCTCGGCCATTACTACCGGGAACGGGGATGTTTCGTAGAGGAACTGCAAAAATGACATATAATAAATTGGTTTACAAAGTCTTACAGAAAATTTAACGAAGTATTATAATAATGTTATTCGATAACACAATACATGGCACAAGCGTTTGCTAAGTATGCGGCTAGATGGCGCTGTATACAATGTCCCTGAAATTAGTCTTGTATCCTATTTTTTTACAAGTTCATGGAAGTATGCTTCAGTTATTATTTAATAAATAATAATTAACTCAATTTTGTGGATTTTTATTAATTAATTTGGTTGGAATCACAGGACAAAAATGAATATTATTTATGCCTATCGTGAAAAATCTTGCAGAAAGTATATATTGCAACGAAAATCGTTAGTATTTTATAATTCAATCTTGCATGTAATTTTTTGCCAAACGTTTTAACATTTCTGGCGTACGAACAAAAAATAAACAAAGGTAAAATGATATTTTTGTATTGTTTTTCTACCATCTAAAGTACATGCAAAATTTAAGGTTACAATGATATGTTTGAGCTAGTTTATGTTTTATTACCTTCGTTTGATGCGAATACAGTTTTTTTAAAGTTTTGTAATGGGTGCTCAAGTTTCATTAACATTTTAGTCTGTAACGTAGTACGTTACTTGTCACCTAGGTCTTTGTATAATCTAGATTACCTTGATTTCTGGCGAAGAAAGTTGAGTGCAAATCACAACTCCTTCTTTTCACATCGCAGTTGCGTGACATAGTTTCTGTCAACTATATTGTTGGTAGGACACATTTGTCAATACACTGGTATTTATTTTTATTCACTACACGGCACATAATTCGTATTTTTCTAATATTTCCAAACAAATAAACAAAACTCGTTTGCAAACAGATAATTCCCGATATTTGCTTGAATGAAGCCGGTGACGTTGACTTTGACAGATCGATCCATTTGAAGTACGGTCTGGCAAAAAAAGATAGTCAACTCGTTACTAGGGAATTGCGGAACGTAATTTGCTATTAAAAAATCGGAATTTGTGACGTCTTGGATGGGTGAACATTGCGTCGGTCGAAACGTAGACAAAGATCACAAAATGGAGATCGCAAGTCACGATCAGCCTTTTTGGGCTGCGTCTTTCACTGTCGCCATTACATATCTCGTCAGACCCGGCGGATATTCCTCTTTACGAAGGAAGAAGAAATTAAACGTGAGTTCTCATAATTTAAAGCTTTTGCTAAAGAAAACAATTTGTGCTTGACGATCAAGACTCAAACCGCTGTTTTTCTACTGTTTTCCACAGCGGGTCTAATCGACGGGTTGAGCATGCGCCCATAGTCTTCTTATACGGCACCAGCGCACCTTGCCACCGACAACCCTGATCTTCAG
This sequence comes from Macaria liturata, assembly GCA_964023185.1. Lineage (NCBI taxonomy): Eukaryota > Metazoa > Arthropoda > Insecta > Lepidoptera > Geometridae > Macaria > Macaria liturata. Next base: position 8,382,001 of record OZ026821.1, read on the forward strand.
TCCATCCGCTCTTGGCGTGACACCAGGCACCGCCAAAAAGTCGGTATTTATGACACATTTTTTCCTCCGAAGACGTGCGCCATGAGTTGACTTCTCCAGCCTTATCTAGAACCATCATCATTGTTCAGCATCCGTAGCAGGTTGCGTGGTCGTGTCTATCAGGCCGAATTATATTTACCAACGTTCTAGATACATAAGATTCGCAATATATATTTTTCACTAAATTATTTTATGAAGAAGGCGGCCATGCAATTACTAACTACCGTTCGAATTTCGGATTAGATTTAATTAATCGTGACGAGTCCTTAGTCATTTTAACCTATTGTAATAGAAGTCGACCTGTATAAATCGGAATTGTTGTGAGAATAAGCCCTAAGATTAAAATTAATCATAATTAAATTAAATTGAATCGAATGTGTGTAACCCGTAACATTAAAATTTAACTTTGAGTGGCCATCTGCCTACTATTTCTGTGTATATAACTTGTTTGCTTTAAAATATAACCTTTTTATGTTGAATATGAAATTGTTGTTTATTTATTTACACCATACAACTCAATACCAGTACCACAATACGGCACGGTCCTTGAAATAAAGGTTCCTTGTTGCTCCGGCTTAGTATATCCCGGTAAGTCTTATTAAAATTTTGTAACGAAATATTTTATTCACCTTAACCCTTACATGCTAACTTAGTACCGTCCGTCACTTTTATATACCGGTACTTAGTACCGGTTTTGCCTAATTCCGGTACTAAGCTCTAGTCGTTCCAACATGCATTTTATTTCAATTTAAATTCATTTTTATTGCAATTTAAATTCATTTTATTTTATTTTACACACTTCAAATTTTATATCGTTACAATGGCGCCCGAATTATTTGAATTATTTAAATCTGGTTATTGATTGTATTGTGAAAATAAATTTTATGTTTGGAAATTATATGTACCTTTGCAAAATACCATACTGCGATAAATTTTTATGACTATTGTTTACAACTGTTGCAAGAGAGTGCCACAGCGTTATTTGTAATACCTTTAAGAACATTTAAGTGTACATAATTGTAATTTAGTAATATTTAGAGACATTTTAACATAGTCGTTTGTGAACATGTCGGTCCATTCTGATGAACGTTCTGATAAGTCAACGGAATTTTCCTCACCACACCACATCGTTTCAACTCCACGCTGCGATATAAGCACTGCTTTCACGCAACGCTCGCAGGAAGTTCACATTCCTATGGAGTCTATAAATATGAGACCACGTACCAATCTAAACTTTGAAGTTGAACAGCACGGTTCTTTGCAACAGTCAACAGTAACTCAGTCAACTTATACGTTAACACCTACGTCCACGTCATACGATCACGGCACACGCAATGTGCACACCCATCCGACGGCTGCACTACCATATCCAATTGCACACACGAGTGCAACCCTACCGCGACCAAACAAAGTTAGTGATTATACTAGTCAAAATTTACCACAAACACATAATAAATTTGAACATGACGTGCGGCCACACTTAGCAGCTCCACCGAGTGCTAACGTTTACTATAAGTCACTTAACTTAGCATCTTTAAATTTGAAATTCACCGGTGAGTCCGATGTAGACGAATTCTTGGTGAGAGTAAATGAAACTAGATTTGCACGACAGATAGATGAAGCCACGCTTGTTCAAGGGTTTTCAGAACTACTGTCTGGTACGGCATTAAAGTTCTATAGAACGGTTCGACATAGACTAGTCAATTGGGCAGATGTCTGTTCGGAATTCAAGAAATATTTTCAACCCAAGGACTACAATTACAACATTGAGCGTCAGATTAGAGAAAGAAAACAGCAACCAGGTCAATCTGTATCTTTCTATGTTTTAGATATGCAAGACTTAAATGCTAGGTTAGATGATCCAATTACCCAAGACAATTTGTTAGAAATTGTGAAACATAACATGCTCAGTTCTTATGCACAGCTTTTAGCGATAAATGACATAACGTCTTTTGATCAATTAATTAATGTCACCAAGAACTATGAGGCGTACTCGTCCGTATTGCAGCAGACGAGACCTTCGGAGAGTCGGGAAGTCAATGCGGTAGCAAGCAACCCGGTGATGCGACCAAATAGTATTCCATTAACTTGTTTGAAATGCAAAAAGAGTGGTCACAGCTACAAGGTTTGCAGGTCAGTTGCAGGCGTAGTTTGTTTCAACTGTGGAGCCAGAGGCGTGCTCACTAGAGATTGCTCGGCGTGCAAAAGCAGCTCTCGTTGTCCGTCACCACAGGTTTCCACCCAAAAAAACTAATAACGCCCCAGAGAGTAGCTGACAGTAACCAAACTGTGCACCAACCTGAAATATCATCGTTGGTCAATGATAATCGTCTGTTTGTCACTTTTACAGTTCTTGATATAAAGAATGAAGCTTTACTTGACCCAGGGGCACATATATCAGTGTTAGGTGCGGGACACCACAATTATTTTATACAACTGGGATTTGAACTTAAGGAAGAAAGCTCCACAGTTTTATTGGCTGACTTGTCGCCAATCACCTCAATAGGTACTATGAATTTGCCGATTTCGTGCAATCATATTAATAAAATCGTCACTTTTTTAGTTTGCCCGGACATCCACCACAAAATTTTGTGTGGAATGGATTTCACGGAAGATTTTAAAATGATAGACATCTTTAAATTTGGAAAGTTTCTTCGTCGAGGTAGAACCAGCAACAATACGGCTACCGTACATGCAGAATGCTGCGAAATTAAAGCATTGATTCCGAGGGATGGTCTCACTTGCGACCAGTCCGAATCTTTAGAGAAAGTGATAGCAAGCTTTGAATCAATCTCATCAGAGAAAATTGGATTAGGAAAAACCCACCTAATCAAACATAGTATTGTTACAAAGGGAGATCCAATCAAACAAAGATACTACCCTTTATCACCAGCCAAATTGACAGCGTTGAATAAAGAAGTGGACGAAATGTTGAAACTTGGTGTCATAGCTCCATCACGGTCACCATGGTCAAACCCGGTTGTTATGACGCCGAAGAAAGATGGATCATGGAGGTTTTGTTTGGACGCTCGTAAGTTGAATGATGTCACGGTGAAGGACTCTTATCCACTTCCTTACATTAATTCGATACTAGACAATTTGCGCGGAGTACATTATCTTAGTTCAATCGATTTGTCCTCTAGTTTTTGGCAAATTTTATTATCAGACCAGGATGGCGTTGATGGGAAAGGAAATTCTTGTGAAAAAACGGCTTTTGTTGTACCGAACCGGGGATTATTTGAGTTTAGACGAATGCCGTTTGGACTTTCCAACGCTGGCGCAGAATTGCAAAGATTAATAGACTCGTTATTTCAACATAAGTATGACGGCAAAGTATTTTGTTACCTAGATGACCTTTTAATCGCAACGCCTACATTTTCGGAGCACATCTCGATACTTTCAGCTGTTTGCAAAGCACTTAAAGAGGCAGGCCTCACAGTTAACCTGAAAAAGTGTGATTTTTGTAAAGAAGAACTTAAGTACTTGGGTTATATTATAAATTCCGAAGGCTTGCGTACTGACCCAGAAAAATTAAGCTGCATAGAAAATTTCCCCCAACCGAAAACGGCCAAGCAGCTGCGAGGTTTTATAGGACTTTGTTCGTACTATCGGAGGTTCGTTAAAGACTTCTCTTCCATCATCGCACCGATGACACCATTGGTTGGAAAGCGAAAAGGTAGTCAAAGCATCGAATGGTCAGAAGCAGCCGAAGAGTCTTTCAAAACTCTTAAGCTAGCATTAATCACAGCGCCACTGTTAGCATCGCCAGATTTTACACAACCTTTCACAATTGAGTGCGACGCTTCATCAGTAGGGATAGGAAGTGTGTTGTTACAAGAAATTGAGGGAATCCAGCACCCGGTAGCATTTCACTCGCGCTTGCTCACGAAACCCGAAAGGAACTATAGCACGACAGAGCGAGAATTGTTGGCGGTCGTTGATTCCATCAATTATTTTAGAGCATACATAGAAGGCTCGAAGTTTACGGTCGTTACTGATCACATGAGTTTACGTTGGTTGAAGTCGCTGAGCAACCCATCGGGTAGACTCGCGAGATGGGCAATGCAGATATCCTCTTACAATTTTGACATTTGTCACAAACCTGGGAAACTAAACGTTGTTCCTGACGCTTTATCCAGAGTCTCCATTAGTGCAATATCCTATGACGGGGGCATTCAATCAAGTAATGATGATTGGTATAATAAAGTTTATACCGGATGTCAGAATAAACCATTGCGCTACAGAAACTACCAAGTGAAGGACAACCGCCTATATAGATTCTGCAAAATAAACCAGAAGTTATCAGGAAATAGTTGGAAATTAGTATTACCAAGGCATTTGATTGAGACGTGTATTAAAGAAAACCACGACTCCTTTTGCAGTGTACACCCTGGTACTTTAAAGACATACCTTAAAGTCAAAGAGCACTACTACTGGAAGGATATGTTTAGAGACATCAAAGAGTTTGTTTCAAAGTGTGAAAAGTGCAAAGCTTATAAGCATTCCACTTCACCTCCTCACGGGTTAATGACAAACCAAAAACAGGTTGATACACCTCTTAACACGCTCTCGCTTGACATAATAGGGCCCTTACCAAGAGCATACTCTGGCCATGTGTACATATTAACAGTCGTGGATGTTTTTACAAAATATGTTTGGATTCACCCACTTAGAACAGCGACCACCCAAACGGTCACATCATTCTTAGAAAAAGAGATAATATTTAAATGGGGAACGCCAGCTATCCTGATATGTGACAACGCAACTATTTTTAAAAGTGCATCCTTTAAAGCATTTTGTAACAAATACTCCGTTCCGAAAATTTTTTACAATGCTTACTACACTCCACAATCAAACACCGTCGAAAGGTATAATAAGACAGTAGAAGTCTGCTTGTCGATTTTGGTAGATCAGGATCAGCGCAATTGGTCGAAATATCTCCAACAGATTCAGCTTTCATTGAACAGCACAGTAAATCTAGCCACTGGTTATACACCGTACTTTCTGGCAACAGGTCGTGAAATTATCACTGACGGTACTTTCCATTCCATTATGAGGGATATACCAACATCAGTTGATGACTTAGCGATCGGTGACAGAAATGCGGCAGCAACAGCACTCAATGAACTGGCTGAAGTTTATGTGAAAGTGGAAGAAGCACTGACTCAAGCATACCGAAAAAATGCACAAAAATATAATTTACGACGGCAACACTTTCGAGCAAAGGAAGGAGATATTGTTTGGCGTAGAAACTTTGTCCAGTCGAATGCGGCACAATTTTTCTCCGCAAAGTTAGCACCTAAATTTGTAAAATGTAAAGTAGAGAAGAAACTATCGGATGTTGTTTATGAACTTCGTGAATTACATACTGGTACCATTGGTAAATATCATGCTAAAGATATGCTTAAGATAGATTAGAATTTATAAGTTTGTATTATAGTTGTAGGATTTGTTAGTTATTAAGATGGATTAGGATTTGTAAGTTTTGTAAGAGCCAATGATTCATTGCTCTCTATTTTGTAAAGTTTTAGTTGTCTTTACAAGTCTTTGGTTTAGACAAACATACGCGAAACTTGGAAGATAGTGAAACAGAATGATAGTTATTAGCTATTGTCTACAACCGACTTTCAATTACTTATAGGTTTCTTTTTTTGAAGTTTGATTTGGTGTTTATTTAGTATGTATTTTGATTTGGTGTTTATTTAGATAGTACTTTGCTTTTTTGTATATTTAATTTGTCGTTTGATTAGTAACTGGTTAGTTTGTTTAGGAGATTTTTGATTTTAGTTTTAAATTTTTCAATCAGCTTCCACTGCTGTTTGGACGGTTAACTGCGTTAACCTCTTTTCCGAAAAGGGGGGTATTGTAACGTAGTACGTTACTTGTCACCTAGGTCTTTGTATAATCTAGATTACCTTGATTTCTGGCGAAGAAAGTTGAGTGCAAATCACAACTCCTTCTTTTCACATCGCAGTTGCGTGACATAGTTTCTGTCAACTATATTGTTGGTAGGACACATTTGTCAATACACTGGTATTTATTTTTATTCACTACACGGCACATAATTCGTATTTTTCTAATATTTCCAAACAAATAAACAAAACTCGTTTGCAAACAGATAATTCCCGATATTTGCTTGAATGAAGCCGGTGACGTTGACTTTGACAGATCGATCCATTTGAAGTACGGTCTGGCAAAAAAAGATAGTCAACTCGTTACTAGGGAATTGCGGAACGTAATTTGCTATTAAAAAATCGGAATTTGTGACGTCTTGGATGGGTGAACATTGCGTCGGTCGAAACGTAGACAAAGATCACAAAATGGAGATCGCAAGTCACGATCAGCCTTTTTGGGCTGCGTCTTTCACTGTCGCCATTACATATCTCGTCAGACCCGGCGGATATTCCTCTTTACGAAGGAAGAAGAAATTAAACGTGAGTTCTCATAATTTAAAGCTTTTGCTAAAGAAAACAATTTGTGCTTGACGATCAAGACTCAAACCGCTGTTTTTCTACTGTTTTCCACAGCGGGTCTAATCGACGGGTTGAGCATGCGCCCATAGTCTTCTTATACGGCACCAGCGCACCTTGCCACCGACAACCCTGATCTTCAGTCCATCCGCTCTTGGCGTGACACCAGGCACCGCCAAAAAGTCGGTATTTATGACACATTTTTTCCTCCGAAGACGTGCGCCATGAGTTGACTTCTCCAGCCTTATCTAGAACCATCATCATTGTTCAGCATCCGTAGCAGGTTGCGTGGTCGTGTCTATCAGGCCGAATTATATTTACCAACGTTCTAGATACATAAGATTCGCAATATATATTTTTCACTAAATTATTTTATGAAGAAGGCGGCCATGCAATTACTAACTACCGTTCGAATTTCGGATTAGATTTAATTAATCGTGACGAGTCCTTAGTCATTTTAACCTATTGTAATAGAAGTCGACCTGTATAAATCGGAATTGTTGTGAGAATAAGCCCTAAGATTAAAATTAATCATAATTAAATTAAATTGAATCGAATGTGTGTAACCCGTAACATTAAAATTTAACTTTGAGTGGCCATCTGCCTACTATTTCTGTGTATATAACTTGTTTGCTTTAAAATATAACCTTTTTATGTTGAATATGAAATTGTTGTTTATTTATTTACACCATACAACTCAATACCAGTACCACAATACGGCACGGTCCTTGAAATAAAGGTTCCTTGTTGCTCCGGCTTAGTATATCCCGGTAAGTCTTATTAAAATTTTGTAACGAAATATTTTATTCACCTTAACCCTTACATGCTAACTTAGTACCGTCCGTCACTTTTATATACCGGTACTTAGTACCGGTTTTGCCTAATTCCGGTACTAAGCTCTAGTCGTTCCAACATGCATTTTATTTCAATTTAAATTCATTTTTATTGCAATTTAAATTCATTTTATTTTATTTTACACACTTCAAATTTTATATCGTTACAAGTCCATTTGGGAGAAATATGTTCAGTACCATAATAAAGTTAATCTATTTTTTTTCTGATACATTTACACAGGGTAAGAATACATAAAACGTCTAATTTTCAAGTTAAAATAACGTGTATTGGAAAAAGAATAAAAAAATAAAGAATATACCTATATTGGGTTGCGTAAAATTACGTTCTCAATTTGTTTTTCAAGAGCGCTACCACGACGAAGTGGATACGTTGAGAACTTTGTTTACCCAATTACATGGCAAATTTACAAAATCTGTTCGAATTGAGACGTTTGTGTATAAAAAATTACAACGGTCTTATGAGTATTTTTCATGATTCAGCCTTCCACACGTCATGTACTTCATGTAATTTAATATGGCTGTAATTATTTTGTATAATCGAACCAACATTATGCAGACTTAAATTAATAAGTTTTTTTTTTGGTCCACTGCTTACGAAATATGCCTCTTGTCTGAGCCTGTTGATAAACTATGTGTATAGTTTTGTGTATATACGAAGCCGCAGGCGTCCACTAGTAAATAATAAATTTTAGAACTAACCACAGTCCTCTCCAAGTCCTGGCTCTCATGAGAGCAGTTCCCGCCGACCTGTTGCTGTTTCTGACACTCGAACAACTTCGACGCTGAATACTTCTTTAGATTCTCCAGCGTTTCGAAGTGAACTTGCAGTTTTTCTGTAATCAGACTTGTTAGTTAGTCAAATTATAATATTGGGAAGGGTCAATGTAGCGGGGTTTTTTGTAGCATATTGTATGTGGATGCCCAGAGTCTGCCAGAATAACCTTATTATTGCGGATCATGTCTCAGAAGAATTCCGTTACTGAGGGATTTATTTTGACCACATACATACGTCTTGGTGGGCTCTCATGACTTCCTAGGCTGACTAAATTAGTAAAAAAAATCCTCAAATATTTTTTAGTTTATTTTCAAAATATGTCAGAAATACCATTAAAACGCGGTATAAAATTTGCAATTTATATTTTTGAGGAACGCAACAGAAGCACCCTCAACGCAAAAGTCTGGGAAATACACAAAATAAACTAGAAACGCTCTGTGTAGAAACGGTCGCCTCCTTTTAGTAAGAAAATATTTCAAGAAGATATTATATTCACAAAAGAAGGCGCTGTCGTTGTTCGGAAATGACCTATTTGTCGTACCTCTTTATGTGGCCTGCACAATCCGAATGTGATATGAATATTTTGGATATTAAACTTAAATATTTAGTTCCAGTAAAATATATTCCGTATGAAGTTTTTTTTTTTATATAATATAAGTTTGAAATTACTAGTAGAAGTGATTGTATCCGATCAAAAAACAGGTTTTTCGAATTGCTTATAAAACTTTTGCATTTATCACATTAGATCGTAAAGCATTTTGAAAAATACTGATATTGTTATAATTACAAGACTTGCAGGCATGCAACTTATGCTATGACTTTACCACAGAACAACGATGGGGCCACATCGCCCCCACACGCGGTCACATGGCGACAAGCATGGACTTTAAAGCTCTGTGGACTTTACCGATACTCTTTAGCTAATTTTGATAAGTACTTTATCTTCAATGAGTTTTTAAACAGTTAATTGCGAATTTATTCTATACGTTAAACTATTATACACAGCACCTACTATAGTTTGAACAAAGTTATCCTGAAATATTGTCGTGTCGAAAATACTATATCTTTAGGTATATTCGCTTAGTTACAATACTATGTACTTACTAGACAATCTCAGAAATAGACTGTGGTGTCGAGAATAATATCTTTATAATTTATAGAATACTATCTTTTTTTACATACTTTTTTTAGTTTTGTGTGTATATATATATTGTTTATTTGTTTATTATTGAATATTTATTTAACTGTATATTTCTTTATAAATCTTTATGTATATGAATAGTTTAGTTACAACACTGTGTACTAACCAGGCAATCTCTGCACACGCTGGTATCCCAGAGCCAAGCACAGGGTGACATTTTCGTCTGCCAACTGCAGGTTCTCGCCGAGAAGCTTTACTATACTCTCCTTGCAGTATGTGCCGTTCCGGGGCTTGCGGTCGTGAATTATCACCTGGGGAAATTAATATTTTGTTTAAAATCTATAGTCTATTTCTAATCTAGGGGTTGCGGGTTGGATTCCCGCCTGACACAAGTATTTATGCATTTTAAAAATGTATAATTTCTTGTGTTGAGTCTGGTTGTTTGTATGTATAATAAGTATGTATTTACAAAAGAAAAGTATATAAGTATTTTATCCGTTATCTAGTACCCACGACACAAGCGTTTGCTTAGTGTGGGGCTAGATGGCGCTGTGTGCAATGTCCCGAAATATTTATTTATTTATTTATTTTTATTAACTAGTGATTGTACTATACATTTACATACATTCAAATATTTAATTGATTTTCAAATTAGATTAGTCAGCCAAGAAATGATTGATTAATACAATTTGGGTATTGTGTGATATATATAACTTTAACAATTTTTTTTTTCATAAATATGAGAATCATCTTGGGGAAGTAAAGTTTACACAGTACAATGCAAATATCAGAGTAACGACTCTTAGTTGCATGTCTTGTTCGTCTGCGCTTTAAAGATATTTTATCTTTCCATTTAATTACCTAAATGATCGCTGCATTTTGCACAAAAATCTATAGCACACCTTTGTATGTTAGAGTGACATATTATGCTCGTATACTGAACATGAACAAGATACATAAGGACAAGTATAACAGAAAAAAACTACATACAGATTGAATTAAACTCTGATTATGTATAAATTAAATAAAATAAAAATAGCCTTTATTTTCTGCTAGGTACTCAATAAAATATGACAAAGATATAGGTACTTAACTTTACTATTTTTAACCACATTTAATGTAGGTAGGTATTACTAGGTATAAACTATAAGTGTTATTAAAAAGTGCCTAAACATGTTCCTTATACTTACAAATTACATATGAATTTACATTTTTCTATGTATAAATACCTGGAAGTACAATGAAATCTGTTCCAAATACACTGTCATATAGTTGATAGCCTTATCAGCCTCATTCTTCATCAGCAGCTTGATCTGTGAGACCAGGGTGTCCATGTCTTCCCTCGACTTCTGCGTCCGGACCTGGATGTCCGCGATGAGCGCTCGGTAGCCATTGATTAGGTTGTCTTGGAAATCTGTCGTCTGGGAAATGTACAAAAAAGGTACATGTAAAAATCTATAAAAAAACGTCTATACATATATATTGGTGGAATGGTTAAAATTATACATTAAAACCCATTCATGGTTAATAAAATTACAGAGAAATCAAGTAACACGTATAGGTACAATTACAAGAGAAAAAACGTTAGTCGAATTGAAAACCTTCTGTTTTACTAAAAATTCATAATTTTCTGTGTATCATTAATTATTACCGGTTTAAAAAAATGGTTATCTGTTTTAGGTTGTAATTTTAACACGCCTATATGTGAATAGCGTCAGTAAACAATTTTCATTTTTCATACAAAATTAAATTAAAATACCTAAGTTTAATTACTTGAATGAGAAGAAGCAGTAAACATACATATTTTATGAACACCTACGTATTGTTAGTGTAATGTTATTTCAATTCAAATATTGAGAACTTCAATATCAAGAAGTAGTTATACTGCAGAATCTGATTCGAAACATTCCGAAACAAGAGAACGTTTACGATCAATAAAAGTAATATCTAATTCCAACACCAAATACTTTTCCAAGTATAATTTATTCTGCATCGCTGAAATAATGATAGTTAATATCATAAATAAAAAGCAAAATATTTACCTGAAAACTTAAAGCGATAAAAACCGCGGACACTACAAAAAGAACTCTGCGACTCATTTCCGTTTATTTTGCTCACACATAATCAACTGTTTGCATTAGACATTTTCTTTAAGTACCGTCTCAATGAATAGATTTTTCACTATTTGTTTAATTTTATTATTAATAGCGAGAATAATAGACGATTGTTTTAGATTTGAATAGGAGATTTGTATTTTTGTTTATAATGTTTTTATCTAGTTTTTTGTTGGGTTTAGTTTGAGAGAGGTTGGGAATCGGTTGCTCGGTTGAAGATTGGTATCGAACTGTGAGGTTTGCTTGTTACATGTTTTGCTTTCCTCTTGTTTGTTTTGATTTTGTACCAAAGTGAGTCGGTGTGTCGATGACTAGCCGTGACCGAGTGTTTAACTGTTTATGATAACACGATAGATTGGTTTCATTTTCTTTTCATTCACGAGGTGTAGGGTTGCCGATGGTTAAAGGTATGTTTTTAAAAACCAATTATGAATGAAATGTGTTATGATATCAGGTTTGGCGTGTTTGACAAACAAACGAATAAGATTTGCTCAAATTTTTACCTTGAATTTGACATTTTGAGCAATACGTACAGTGTTTTGTAATAGTAAAGTGAAGACGTATTTAAACAAATTTCAAATGTTTTATGGATTTTATATAAATGTTTTATATAAATTTCAAATACCACACCAAAGAACTTTCAAAGTTTAATTTAAACTTTGGTAGTTAGCTATTCGTATATCTCCTCTGTTATTATAATTAAGGCTCTGCGATTGCAACCGTTTATTTTCTTTTGAATATAATATGTAGTTTTTAACGTCATCTACCCCACTACTCGAGCAATATAAACAGAACAAACACTGCATTAGTGGCAACCCTTGCAAGCGTAGTCATTGTATAAACATCCCTGATGTTGTAGGATGTTTATGACTCGATGTTGATGATTCCATCTTTATTACCTACATAAATAATGACATTATTTTCATTATCTATTAGTGTACGCATTCTTAGTCATTTTCTCTGTGTATCTGCATTGTTTTCTCAATAAGTGCAGCAGATGGTTTATAAAAAAATCGGTTCTAGAACCTCCTACTTATTTATGGAGGTTTTATTTTGAAATAAGTGAAAAAAGTTTGTTAAAATTATTTTGTACAGCGCCATCTATGTAAAACCGTTTGCATTAGCTCGAAGGACCAGTCTTTAAGGGCTAAAATGTACTGCATCCGAAAGCTCCAAGGCTCCAACCTATAAAGACAAAGTTCGCTTCAGGACCTTTCGTGTGAGTTTGATAGCGACACAGCTAGATGGCGCCACTAGTTACACGAAAATAAATAAAACAGTAAAACATTGAAAAAGGGTCAACAGATTTATGCCCCACATTGTTTTGTAAATACAATGCTTCTGTTCCGTGAGATAAAGATCGGAACTAAATTTTTTGCCATCGTCGAGCATTGTGGTCGAGATTGTATTGAATGATATCAATAAAAGTAGCTTTACAAAATGAAATGGCGTGCTCGCGAACACTTATTGAGCTGTTACTCTATGCAAGTACTCATAACTTAGTTTTTAACGTGAGAATGTTGAGTGAATTTAAAACGGTTTTATAAAATTACTGTTAAGGTAAAAATACATGTACTTCTTTTGACCGCCAAGCTTGATATTCAGGCTGTTTCAGGTTTGTTTTTGCAAAAGGATTGGTAATCAATATATTGTTGTTGTGCTCTTGAATCAAAATTAAAAATAAATATTATAGACTAGTGAACGCTCGCGGCTTCACCCGCATTATTTCAGTATAAAAAGTAGCCTATGACACTCCTAAGACCTTATAATACCTACATACCAAAAATCATGATGATCCGTTAAGCCGTTTTTGCGTGATGATCGTTTAAATAAACAGAGAAACAGAGACACATATAAACAGACGAAATTTCTAGAAATTGTTGGCATATCCTGCTATCAAATCGAAGTATCTCCAAAAAATATTTTTTTAAATATCTTCAATGTTCTAACTTTCAACCCTCTTCAGCTTAGTTATAGGTTTTGATTTGAGATTAAACATGTTTAATTCATTTTGAATTTTTTATGCACAAAGTTTAAATAAATTTTAAATAAAAGTATTCCTCACATATTTATTAGACGTTAAAACGGTACAAATTGTAGCTGATTCCACAGTTTGATAATTAAACCATTTAAATTAACTTGTTGCAACTAAACAGCAGTCGGAAATTAGTTTTAATTATCTGTCATAACGAATTTAGATGTGTTTTGTTGATAGAATGGAAAATTTAACTACTAAACCGTATTGAATGATAAATTAGTTTTAGATTGTCGCAATGCAGTTTAGACGATTTTTTTAGGTACCTACATGATCATATTAAAGATGCATGTATAAATGATAGTTTGCGAAACCTTTGTAGTATTTATATACTTACCTACTATTTATATATATATTTTTTAAATGAAAACTGACAAAAGTATTAATTTTAGTGGTTTTAATCGATGTTCTTTAATGTTACCTAACAATCTTTAGACGAAATCTTCAAATGAAATTTATCTTTCAAACATCTTCCAAATTATTCATTAATTCCTTCTAAGCTACGAAAGAGAGGCTCAGACATTAAATAAATTAAAAACACTCAGTAAAATAACTTCCAGTGCTCAAAGTTAATTAGCGATAACTGTTGAATTAAATGAATAATTTTCACTGAATTTATTAAAACATTCGCACCTTTAAAGTAGAATAGATTATGTTTTGTGTCTTTGTGTATGTCATTTTATGTTCACGAATATATATTGTGTATAAGAATACCTGTTTTTACTCAACGATGAGGCTCAATTGAGAATATTTACTGTTGATATATATTTTTCTATGAAAGTACTGTCAAAATCATTCGTTTACACACATATCTCTACATTAAAAAAAAATATATGAATCAAATAAAAAAATAGACACTTCCACAGAACGATAAAATGTTTAGAAACTAAAGTCCGCTGAAAAATCAAATAAAATCTTAAAAAACTCTCTCCCGGGAGAATAATAGCGAAGTCGGGTAAATGTCTAAAGTCGGACACTCCCAAACGTCCACTTTTGTAAACTCGTACAAAAATCTAACCGAAACGTGACAATTTCAACTTTTATTCGCGTATTTATCTTTTACAGGTTTTCTGCAGGGATAAAAACCCCTTTTAAAGGCTCTTCCTCGATATTGCAAGATCAAAATATACTAATTTACAGTTAGTTACCTACAAATTCTGTATAAAAAAGAGCTGTATATATTTTTCTGTGGCACTTTATAAAGACTAGCAATCACAACGCGATTCAATCAATTATATTCTAAGTACAATTATATAAGTACCTAGTACGAAATATATTAAAAAAATGCTTTGAAATATACCAGATGAAACTACTAACTATTATGAAAGAATTATGCGTTGAAAGATATAAGTAAAAACTATTGCAAAGCTTTCAAATTTACATGTTATTAAGATAAAATATTTCCATTTTAATTTCACTCTCCTTGCGCTTCATTTTACACAATTAATTATTACATAGCGCTTGTGCGCATTGCATTTGAAATCCAGCTACAAATTGGAATCCTCGTACCTTTGTGAACAAATTGTTTCCGAGGCACGATAGATAACAAACTTCAGAGACACCCAACCAACCACCATAATTTAATAATTATTATACACCGTTTCGAATATATAGGTGCATAGTGTTCTACTCAGATTAATTAGTGACAAGTTTTATTACACAACCATTTTAATATGACAAATATACAAGCGTCGTGGCAGTTATATAAAAAAAAATGTTAATTTGTTCCCAAAACTATTGTGCTGCGTCCAAACCAAAAAATCATAAGTTCGTTAATCGGTTGACAAGTCAAGGTGGAACAAACAGACACACTCTCGCTTTTGTATAAAATTCCTACATATTGTAAATCTACTTATTACGGTGCAGTAAGAAAAATGATTCTTATATTTCGGGTTATCGATCCAGAACGTTTCGCGAACCCCAGTCATTCGCCATGACTCCGACCAAATTTTTTTTAAATTTTGCTCTTTACTCTTCTATTAGTGTTTAATAAATTTGTTATCTTTTTATATGAATTGTTTTGTCTTCGTCTTTACTAATATGACTATATTGTGTTTATTGATTTATTTTAGATAGGCACTCGTTTCCTTTTAATGATGAGTCTATTAATTGTTATGTCATAGTTTCCCCCGACACCGACGCTTAGGCTAGGCGTTACGTTGTCCATGCCACTGGGCATTGTTGCCTGTTGATGTTGACACCACGCCTCGCTAGATGGCATCTTGCTTGATTGAGCTACGACTATGTCTCGCATGGATTTCTCTGTCTACGTCCATTCTAGATTGATGCTTTATGCTATTGTAAGTCAAGTAAGTGCTCTCTAAAACTGATTTGAAATTAAATACTTCTTTTGTTTTTATTCGGGTTAAGAGGTAAGTTTATTTGGTTATTTTTTTTATTGGAACAAAGCTTTTGCCAGTATTGTGTCTGTCTGTGTATCCTTGGTCCAATTTACGCTCAAATACCTTATTAAATTTGTATTAAATTGAGAATTTTAAACGTGTGGGATACTTTTTATCTCGATTTAACACGAGTAAAACTCCAGAACACTACTAGTTTGTACGTGACACTTGTATTTAGTTCAAATTGAACAATCACAATGCGTTGCTTGTCCTTCAATTGCAATTCCTGTTTAAACCATTCAATGGCTTAATTGTTTTTTAATAGTCAATTAAGGCAGCTCAATAAACTGTTATTACCGTTTCAAATGGAATTCAGGGCGTAATTAAATAGGTATGATTATATGACTAGATTTTAGTAAATTGGATGCGAGGTGGTTAGTTATATTTTCATGCTTACTACTAAATAAAAGTAGTATGTCATGATATTTAGCATTTATGCAACAATGCTATTTCTACAGATGGTTCTAAATGGGTTCATTTGCGGAATTGTTGTTAAAATGGTCTTGCGCATTGCATAATGTGATTCGTTCGGCGATATATTTCCTGGTCTCAAATCAATACGTATTGATTTAACACCAGCAGAGCGACCAAATGTTCTAATTGCCAAATGATGTGTTGATGAATTCTTCACTTCTTTAAGTTATTTAATTACCTTAGTCATATAATAATATCTCTTCGACAAATATGTAACTTGTTTATACGGGTTTTCCGTTTCAATATAAACTAACAAACCTTGATCGAATTTACATAAGTACTATATTATTATATTATACAGCCAGTCAAGTAAGTTGACTTAACTTAAGGTACTTTCACTATTCGACAGAGCTTTGTGCTTCTAAAAATCGCATTAATAAAGAATCGAGAGTCAACAAAATTTCCCACTTTCCCCATTTTTCATCAGACGTTTATAAAACAAATTTTACAGCACCGTGACCGGATGATAAACTTTTACCTAGGTCCTAAATTTTTTGTTGGCCGACATTTTATGGTTTTGCAAAACCGGTGTTTTAGTTTACAACGCAATAAAGTTTAGAGTGGCGTGCTTAAATTATATTTCAGTGGTCAGCGTTAAGGTCGATTTGATAAAAAGCGCTTAGGTTTTTATTTGGTTTGTGAGACTTTCACGGGTGAGAAAATGGATTTTAGAAAAAAGTAAATAAATCCCAATGGTATAGGTAGCTGACTTATTTGGTTTTGTTCTTTTGGAAAAAAGCAGTTACAGAGTGGTGGCCTAGAACTGGCAGGCGAGGAGTGGGTCGTCCGGTCGCGAGATGGGTCGACGACATCGTCAAAGTCGAGGGTCCAACCTGGATGAGATCTGCACAAGATCGACGCAGATGGCACATACAAAGGGAGGCCTAAGCCCAGCAGTGGGATCCCAAGGCTGTGGATGATGATGATGATGAATATGATGATGGTTCAAAACATCCCCATATCTTTATTTTCTTTTATGTTTATTGTTATGGACAAAATACGGACTAGATAAGCGACAGCTACACAGCCTTAAAAAGGTTTTAGAATTATTTGTCATCAACCTACATCAGTAATTCTGAGTCACAAGGGTAAAATTATGTTTTGCACATCTCTTCGAGGAAAAAAGCATGGGTTTACTTTGTTCCAAGGTCGAGGCCCTAACCAAACATTTATACACGAAATAATATTAAGTATAAATAAATACTTCATCAAAGGAGTCCATTTTACGCTTTTCGCGGGAATTTATGTAATTTATTATAGCTATTATCCCTTTTGAAATTTGTCGTTAGGTTTATTATACTGTTGTATCGGGACGTTTGTTTCTATATTTTGAGTGTTTTCATAATTTATTATTTTTTGCAATTTCAACAGTTTTTTAGAGATGATAATTAGTTCGATATCATATTCAATAATTGGGAGAAATAAAATGGTTTCTACGATAAAAAAAATATACAAATGCCTTTTCATTTCCTTGAAATAAGAAAATTTTCTTATTGTGATATATTAAATACCACATTAATATTTTTTCTGAGACATTAAGCAAAACACTCTAAGAAATCTCGTTTTGGTTGATAAATGTGTAAAAATATGTTAAGTCATTATTCTTCAGCACGTCAAGTAAGCGCAAACAAGACAGCCATATTTAATATCGAGCAACTTTTTCAGGCTGTGTTATAAAGCCTTAACGCTTTCAAGTTACCATTAGAAGTTGTATTTTTTATTTCTTTGTTTGTTGTACAAATAATACATTAATTTTATCTTACTTGTACAGTGTTGACCAGATAGTATTAAAAGACACAATACGCTCTTTGACTGGTTTTAAAATCCATTTTATGTTTTTATTTAGGGGTTAAGAAACCCAGTCTAAAGTGTATTTTTAAATTCTGTTACATATTTTCGGAAAAATATCAAATTAAAAATTCTATATTTAAATAGTCCGCCAAAACGCTACTTTGACAATATGGCGCTGCAATGGAATCGGTGACGTCACTAGCCTGTATTGAGATCTGTGGCACATATCATCCACATACAATTAGTCTTGCACACGTATTGCATAGCAAATATTATCCTCTTATGCTTCTAGAAATTACAGTGATTCACCTTCACCTTTGCAATAATTCTATTGCGTTTTGTTATTGAGTCCCCATTTAAGTTTTAAACATTATATAAAAGGCTTTGTAAATATTTCCTAAATTAATAAGCTACTACTATATTATTCTAAATATAAAAAAAAAAATGATAAATTAGAAAAAAATACGCAAAAATAGTAGCAGTACTAAGTAGCACAATGCCCAGATCTATAATTCTCATTAAACAAACGACAAAGTCAAGGAAAATAGAGTTATTATAAAATACCAGCCGTCACAAAGTTACGATCGCTAGTCACGCTGTTTCTTTGTGTATTTTTTGCAGATTTATACCTAAAATGATCTAGTATTTGTGTTTTTGTAGACTTTGCTACAATATGCTAGTAAATTATATTGATGACAGTAGATCATAGTACCTACCGCAGCGTCCTGCGGCGTTACCTACGTAGTACAAGATTTAAAAAAACATGTGTTAATCCAGATTCTAATCAACATCCGTAGCAAATTTCATCCAAATCACTCCAGCTGTTTAGGCGTAAATAATGAACACACACATTCAAACACATCTACCTATCATATGTAGCAATTGTTTTGAAATGGACGTGTGGCTTATTCAATCGGTTCGCATGTTTTGTGTCCTCTGTTTTCTGTAAAGCGACGGTTATTGCTAGAGCAGTAACTGTCAATACGATACAGTAGCGCCCTCTGACCCGGGAGTAATTCTCAAAGGGTTTCACCTCTCGCGTTAACTGTGCCTGTGACGGGTTTGACAACTATACGGGCTCGGTTGGCACAATTAATGGTTTATTTTTGTAAAAATAATGAAACAAGAACTTGATAACTGGGATTTTGAATTAAGTGTAGGTGCGATTTACAAATACGAATAAACTTACATATAAATTAAATGATCAAAATCTTCACAAATTTAAGGGCGAGGCCCTTGTATGTGGAGCATGCGCCATCTTTCCCGATCTACTTCCAAGTCCTTAACCTTTTTTATACGGCATGACACCCGCCTTCTCCTTTACTCCATATATGACCTTCTCGGCCTTTCTCTTTCTCTTCGTCTTCTATTTTAATTTTCTCAATTATGTTTTTCAGAAAGTCGTCATGTCGTCAATAAGGTGGCCAACCATCTTCCCTCTTCTGTTTCAATTGCCACTATTATCATTCGGTGTTCTTGGACCATGATCAACACTTCCTTATAATTAATCCATTAATTAATTATCAAACAGTTGATTATGTTATATTGTTAAGTATGCTTTTCTGTCGTAAATTTTATAAAATTTTAGCATGGAGTGAAATAAACAATATACTGCCTAAACCTCTATTTAATTCACAACATGGTTTGTCATAAGCGATGCGGGAAGTGTATACTTATTTATTTATTCACTGTAACGCTGTATGGTAACCATTTAATACATATTTAATTGACTTCTGATCGAATTTCAGCGGGGCTGTTTGTTTTTTCATGCAGCTAAGTAACGTGTTATTTTCTAATGAAATCTTAAAACCTTGACAATGTCATTTGTTATCAAAACTTATCCTAAATACCTTTTTAACATTCAAAGTTAAAATTTTATATGATATTACCGCATTGCAGTTATCATATAGGAAAGAGTGTTGGGCTTATTTTTGAAATACGAGTAACTTAAGTGGGCAGGCACCAGGCGCAGAACCGCAAGGCTTTGACGGAAATAACAATATTGAAGTTTATACCACAGAAACATCTTCAAAGAAATAACTTTGCAATTGTAATTTATTGAAGGATGCATGGTTTTACTAAGGATTCTTTCTTTTATTTATTTAGTTACTAATTTTGCGTGGTATCTGAGTATTTAATTTTTTCTGCAAGTCGTAAACGAAACGAATTGACTCTTTTTACCGTATACTCGTAAGAAGGGCTACCTGTAGTGTGGAGAGTAGGTATTCGAAACACCCAAGCTGCCTCTGATATGGCTTAGTGCCGCGAGCCCAACGTATTTCATTTACGTACGATTGTTATTCCGTATCATAAAAGCTGTAAGCTGTAAACTATAGAGGATTTTTTATTGAAGTATTATTATATTAATAGCTATATTGAAACACGCTTTTTAACCCAATTTATCCTGGTAACCTAACAGAATTCAAATTAAACAAAAACAGTTCACAATACTTAAAGAAATGAAACCTTATTTGCTTTAAATAAGACTTCTTCCTAAGCTTACAGATAAAACTAATCCAGCTTACACAGGAAGCGAGTTCACTATCCTACAATTAATCCCTTTGTTTAACTTCTTTTCCAATAACAGAGTTCCGTTGTGAAACATTAAAACCCTTTTTATGGCGCCACGGGGTCTGGCTAAGTGCAAATAAAGATTACGATTGAGGTTCCGAACGTTTACCTTTGAAAACGCTTGGTAGTTAGAGCTTATGGTTTGAAATTTCGGAATGGGTTCGCACTGAATCGGTTGTTAACTCTGTAGGGAGTCTAGATTGCAATGTATTTTTGTTAAGTGACGCTTTTCTTTTAGGGCTCGGAATAGGCTTTCATTTATTTTTTACTTTACCAATATTGCAAGCTGGAATGACGTCAACATGTGATACATCCACTCATAACCCAAATTGTCTGTTATAATTTTATTGTATGGAATACTGTGGTTACAAATGTCGAACCTTATTAAAATAAATAAATAAGTAGGTACATGTTTATATAAAGGTTCAGAGTCAAATGTATCTTAGATATATGTTTTAAAACATGGTTCAAACTCACCTTATATATAATATTATTATATAATAATCTAATTTCATCAACTTTAGTTCATTCGTTTGACAAACATTCATACTTACTAACTCTCATTTTTTTGGAATTAACTTCCGTTATATTAACAGATAATATTCTTGTAAGTTCATTAAAGCGGGGGATGTTACCACACCACATGGGTTAAAATATTTAAAAACTCCTAGCTATTGTTGCGGAATTTAATATTCCTGAATCGGCTCTGCTATTAATTATTATTTAATTACAGAATGACGCTAACGACGTTAATACGGCTCCGCTGACCTGGGACTGTCGTAATAGGTTATTTAATTAAAAACATACTGCTACTAGAGTTATTTATTAATTGCAAGCGTGGATGAGACTTTCCGTCTTATTACAAAACGCGGTTTAAATATTAGTCCAGGGCTTTGAAAATAAAAAGTGGCTTCGTGTTGTTCAGACATCACATACAAGCAATACAAATGTCAACAAAAAATTGGAACTTTGATTTAACATTGGTACATTTTGACAGTTTGATAATTAACAGACAATTTACGAACAATTAATGTCCTGAATTGATTTCAGATCTACGTGTCGAAATACTAAAATACTCGTAAAACCAAAAAAAAGCACACAACTTTCCATTCAACGTTTGTCTTCAACACATCACGCGACATTGGCAAAATTGCGGCCATACCGCAGAGGCCACAACCAAGATTAGAATTAGAATTAGAATTAAAACGGACTTGGTCTAGACTTATATTTTTAAGCCTAGACTAAGTCTGTTTTAGTTGTTCGAAAATTGCCTGTCTACCGTCATAATTATCAAACTGTCAAAATGTACCAATGTTAAATCAAAGTTCCAATTTTGGTTGACATTTTGATTGCTTGTATGTGATGTCAGAACAACAAGAACCCACTTTTTGTTTTCAAAGTCCTGGACTAATAATTTAAACCACGTTTTGTAATAAGACGGTAAGTGTTAAGATATTAGTACCCCGATAAATGAATGTAGTCAAATCAATGATAAAGAATGTAATGTGGTTGTGTTGACCACAAGTATTTTTTTTAACTCCGGACTTCTATAATTATGAAAACATGTTCCATCGAATGAGGTAAAATTAAAAAATTAAAACAATTATTTAGAGTTTAATTTAAACTCCTTCAACATTATTTTGGATTAATTTTCCAATCTTAAGTCTCATAAATTATTTGGTAATGCTCAACGTTGAACTGATATCAACGTTGAACACTAACGTTTAAAAATTTTAAGCGTCAAAATATTGAAGTTCTAAACTAGTTCTAATGTTATTATTGTTTGTTATTAATTCAGTTTATTATTATAAAAAAATTGCACTCCCAGATTTTTTATATTGATCCGTAATGAAAAAAAATATTTAATTAATTAATTAATTATTTAATTTATTGTTTTAAATTTAGGTTAAATGTACATACTCTTATTTAGTTTTATTAGTGTATATTATATGTGTATATATTATTTTTATATTTTATTTTTTTACTCTATTTCTATACTATAAAAAATGTAGAAGCATATTACAAAATGTACAAATACAAATATTAGGTAGATATTTTTTGTATATGAATAATAGTAATATGAAACCTCTAATATATCTGCGCCCCAATGCTTCAGTTGCCATTGTCGCGTTGCCTTCACAATTTGTAAGGCTTTCCTTATTCCTATCGAAGTGTCGTATCTTTGAGGAAACAGAATACCCTCCCTATCTTTGCAAATGTATTGCTTAGTTTTCTCAGAGCTGAATTTTAAGTTTATTTTTTTGTTTATTTTGTAACTTTGTTTATCTTATTCGATAGATTTGTCTTTTGTCGTTTTCTCGTCAAGTAATTAGGTACTATGAATTTCATAAGTTACGGAAAATGTTATAAGAGCGTTAACGTTGTTATGTTGTTACTTCTTTGTTATTGATGTTTTTGACGAGAATTTATATTATAACATTATGTATACTGTGCTTATCTAAGGTTTTTTTTTGTGTATTTGTTTTATGAAATTAGGAAATATCTTTACTTTTTAAGGTTATATACAAAGCGACGTTGCCGTTGAATGTGCAGTATGTGCAAAAATAGTACTGAACCTTAACCAGACTGCCTGCCGGTAATTGGTAACAGTTTTTCTTTACCTACTGTAGTATGTAATTGAAAATTATATTCATTATTAAAATGATGTGAGGTCTGCAGAAAATATAACAATATGCAGCAAAAAATAATAATTAATCCGAATGACAGAAAGACTAAAGACAATCCTTCTTTCACATCCCGACCACTCGTCTCGAAAATGAGTTTCTTTCAAAGACTATCTGCAATGTCATTCCATAGGAGGTATTCAACCTTGCCGTTTTGTCTTCTCTCAATGGTGTACAATGTAAAGTCTGGAATATTCTCAAATAGTCTAGATCGCAGTACAATGAACGGTCGCGATTTCTACAATGAACATCCCTCACTCTCATTGTGCGATCCGAGTGTCGCGATTTTAATTTCTTCAGAAATTTGAGTGCGAATTTGTTGAATTTGCGCTGAGATATAGTTTCGCACTTAGCTTGGTTATTGTGCTCGCAAGGACCAGTATAATTAACCTTCGTCACGAATACAGAAATACTACAAAACTTTTACAAGATTGTAAATTCGTATGTGAATGGCGAAATCTAATGACAACGAGTTTTCAAATCAAAGTATCACAGTAACGACTGTTGTATTATGATATATATATATATAAAGGTAATATATCTGAATGATACGAATATACTTGCTTATGTAGTTATTAATATTTGGTGTTATCAAGAAATTACTTGTATTAGTTATTATTGCGAGTCTTAGCTTCCAAAACTGTTTCTCACAGAGCTCAGGTGTATTTACAATGAGAAAAATCCTGGTAGTAAATTAAAAGTCTTCTTTCCATCTAAGTCTTAACTAGTTGAACTCTCAAATATACGGTACAAGTCAATTTTAAATATTGCCAGTTACATTTACTCAGAACAGAAATTCAACCATTGATGCTAATGCAAAGTGGAACCGAAAACCACGCCGGTCGATAGAGTGTCTCCAACTTTTGTCCCTCCCGACCAAACAAACATATAAATATATACCTACTGCTTGCATTCACTGAAAATGTCGGTACGTTTTAAAAGAGATAGCGAAGAGTCTTATTTGTAAATGTGATTTGTGTGAGGTTCTATGTTTATCTTGTGATAGAGGTGAGAGGTAAGATGGATTATAATTTATATTATTAAGAGCCTGTATTGTCCCATTGTTGGGCAAAGGCCTCCCTACCCTCTTTCCACTTATCTCTGTTTAGTGCTATTGCATTAAAAAAAAATAAAAAAAATTCAGGACATATCACACAGCGCCATCTAGCCCCATACTAATCACCAACCAGTCCTAATAACCATTCCAGTCTGGTTGGT
Organism: Macaria liturata; assembly: GCA_964023185.1. Taxonomy (NCBI): domain Eukaryota; kingdom Metazoa; phylum Arthropoda; class Insecta; order Lepidoptera; family Geometridae; genus Macaria; species Macaria liturata. The sequence goes on from OZ026821.1 coordinate 8,406,569, forward strand.
GTTTATCCAGGTCGTCCCTCCATCGCTTTCTGGGTCTGCCGCGAAGATGGATAAGTGAGATAATTTATTGGCGCTTAAAATGATTATATTAAAAAAGGTGAGTATTTTAAGTATTACAAATGGCTCATTTTTTTAAATTCGTATGGTAGATAGATAGACACGTAGAACGAATATTTTAAGTAAGATATGTCATCTTATTTTGAACAAGATTTAAACCTCAAATACATTGGGAATGTTTATTAAGTCGGAGTCAGATTGCTTGATTTTATACATTTTTTTATGGTTTTTTGTCAATGTCAGATAGTACTCAAGTGAACCATAAGGTTATTCATTCCAACTTGCACCAGCTCCCAACATAGGCATTCTACACGTGTTCCTTCTCGTCCGTACCACTTGTATTCATACAGATGCAGAAGTTCACAGTCTTACATTATCAAATTAAAAAGACTCTTATGTCGTCAACATTAAGTGCAATAATCGTTTAACCCGCAGTTAAGAAGTTGGTGATTTGTAACGGTTAGGAAAGGTTCCTTGAGCGGTTTTAGGAAGTTATAAACTAATGTAATTTCGTTACGTAAGGGGCCGGGTGTTTTATGGACTGTTTTTATGTACTGCTTCGGGTATTTTTGCCACTCAATGTGGATTAAGGGCTTTAAGTGTAGGAATCCAATTGGGGGTTGATGGGCTATCTATGTAAGCAACGTTTCAATAGGTTATATAGACCTTTGAATGGATTTTGTAGCTACAATTTTATGGGAAAGTAATTATAACCCAGGGGTCTTAAAATCTAAAGTAAATAGGTTTCTTCTAGGCAAGCGTGCTATATCTTAGTGTATATAGTGGTGCTTACATCAGACAGACTAAAGTCAAACGTAAGCCTATGTCGTGGTAAAAAAATCTATTTGAACACTAACAGTTATAAAATACTAAATTGTTTTTCTTTTGCCTCATAAAATATACTTTCATGGCATATTAGGACATTTTTTTTTAACTGCATGGTACTGTTTCTACAGATATCTCACTCATACTAGTGATCTGGTTACCTAAATAATTTAATTCAAATCGTTTCATCTGCTTGCGTTAACAAAAAAAGCATATAGATAGCATATCTGTAGTCGTTTTTATGTATAATAAGTATGTATTTACAAAAGAAAAGTATATAAGTATTACATCCGTTATCTAGTACCCACGACACAAACTTTTGCTTAGAGTGGGGCTAGATGGCGATGTGTGCAATATTTATTTATTTATACACTATACCCTAATATACTCCAAAACTTTTCCCCGTATAATATTAGCGTGATAGTTTTGGCACTGTCACGTAGATTGTGTATTCTATTCAGTGTGGTTGTTATGACAGCCACCATATGTTGTCACGTAGGCCTTCCTGTTGAATTTCATGTTCCGGTCGTGACGGCAAACGCGGAAGTAATACCTATACGTGAATATTTTAGCACATTATCTGTTTAATTTAATAATGATAACATATGTATGTGCATTAAATAATAATATTAACATAACAGTTACTCTGTCTGTAGATTGTATAGTTGCATAATTATGGTGTCAACGATTTTGTATTGAAGTTGATACGACAAACTTGTTATTGTATGATAAGTTGATTTATAATAATTTAAATTGATTTATATGTAAGTACATATTACATGTTTTCTGTATGGAGTTTCAGTGGGCAAATACTCATAGATGTAACGATATTTAAAATTTTAATATGAATTTATTTGTCAAAGTAGTTTGAAATCAAACTTTTTACATGGAATATAAGTAAAAAGATTGATGAATACAATTACATTGTATAGTTTAAGACAGATGTGTATGGGTTAGGTTCCTGTGAATTAAGATTTTGTATTTTTTTTATTGACCAAAACAAGTATGAATAACGAGCAATTAATAGCACATGACTGTGTTAAAACATTAAATGACATTAGGTACATGGAAACATAATCTACTTGTATCTCTTTTCGTTTACTAAAAGAGAATCTAATATCTATTTTAGCACATTTCTGTCATTTGCAGGACAATATCAGTTCTTATCAGAACAAATGGTGGCATAAAATGACACCTAAGTATTTGAGATAGCAAACATATATTTCCAGTTCTCTTTTAGAGATGCGCAAATTGCTTTTTCGATGTAAATGTTCATACGAGCATATAATATTTGTCTCTTGAGGTGTTTTCTGAGGTGAATAGGTACTTAAGTATGCATTTCCTCTGTATATATTTATATGCGAGTAAAGAATTTGTGTGAAGTGTATAGTTGTTATACAGTTTTATATGATATAGTTTTTGTTCAAGCATGAAGCCTTATATAGTGTTGATAAACACAAAATTGCTGACAAGTTCATAAATTAAAATATATTCACGTTAGTTTATTTAAACAAATAACAATGGTTTCTATTCATCTGAGGTCACTTACACATGACTCGAATTAGTTCAACATACAGCAGTTTAGCTTTTTTAGTAATCCATATTAGTATTTCACATACAGTGCTTACTCATTTCCAACTGCTTGCAGAGGTTTTTATACCTCGCTTGTAGTTTATGCTCAAATTGAATAGAGATTGAAGAAATGAAAACAAAATACTGATAAAATATTAATTTTCATCATCTTCAGCCTTTTATCACCTACTGCTGAGCATAGGCCTACTTCTTCTTTTACTAAATTAGTTTGCAATATATTTTTAAAAAATATGTAAAACTTTTTCATACTGCAAATTCTAAACTGACGATGTACTCAAAAAATGCTCCTACGAGTAATTTTGAAATTTACTTAACAAAGCTGACTAACATAACTCTGTCGATAATGTGTGTAAAAGCCCTTAAGATATAAATTTCGTTTCCCACACCAAGTAATTTGTTACATGAAATGGGGGAACAATAAAAAAGCGTATTTTTATTTCCCGGTTTGATAAGTCTCGCGTTTTTATCTCTTTATTTATAAACGGTTTATTGGTAATGCAATATCTTTGTGAAATAAATCTTTAAAGGTTATCATTGACAGATTTGATTTGTTGAAAAATATCTGATGACTAGGATAATTGATTGTTAGAATTCTTTCATTCAATACTTATTTTCTTATCAATTTGGTTATCTTCGTATTTAATGTAATAGTCGCGACGAAAATTCATCACAGGAAACAATATACTAAACTATTTGATTTGTTAGCTAAATCCAATCTATGACTACATCATTGACTGGCCTGTTAGCTTAGTTGGTAGTGGCTCTGCCTTCTAATCTAGGGGTTGGGGGTTCGATTCCCGCCTGACACAAGTATTTATGAATTTTAAAATTTATAATTACTTGTGTTGAGTCTGGTCGTTTGTATGTATAATAAGTATGTATTTACAAAAAAAAAAAGTATATAAGTATTATATCCGTTGTCTAGTTCCCACGACACAAGCGTTAGCTTAGTGTGGGGCCAGATGGCGATGTGTGCAATGTCCCGGAATATTTATTTATTATTATTATTTATCAATGTTATTGTTACCTTCAATGCAATTGTCGTGACGAAAATTTATCTCTGTGAAAAATGTGACCCTTTTATTTTTAGTATAATCCGACCTAAAAGTACATTAATTATTGTTGATAAATTTAAAACGTTATTTTAACCTTTTTTAATTATTAGTTTTGGTTCTCAGTAATGGTCACAAGCAGATTACTTTAATTATTACCTATTACTAAAATGTTAATAGTAAATCGTTGCTTAGACTTGTTATCACATGATAAAAAGTCTAAGCAACGACATCGAAAAACAAATTTTAGAAGTAAAGAATTCTTTATCAAACAGTACACGCCGCGGTAAAACAAAGAAGCATGAACACGTATGCTAAATGGTTGGTACTATTGTACTGGATTCATAGATTTTATCTCTTAGATTCGTTTTTAACCTTCAACAGTTTTTTAACTTGTTTGTATTTTCTATGTACTAATAATAACAGTTTAACAAATGATTGTTGTTAACACATACTTAGAAACATTGCTCAGAGTATTTTTTTAATTCAAATGGTCAATATATTCATACTGAGGTATTGTCCACTTTGTGAATAATATATACATCACTAGCAAATCTTTCTCAGACTGTTTATTATTACACCAATAATGTATTCTTCTTCTTGTATCATTTTGTAAAAAAAAAACAACAGTTGAAAAATTCAAGGCATGTTAATTTGCAATGCAATGATTTTTTATGCATTAAGTAAGGCAACTAAACCATGATCTGCTATTTAAGGAAACTGTTCACCTCAGTAACACTACAATCTCCTGGGTTACAAGATACGAAATGAAAAAAAAAGAAAACACTAAAATTAATGAGATAAGATTCCCACACTTCCGAACACTATCTATTTCGGCATCTACCGTGTATTACCTGCGACCCAATACCACCTATTCCATCACAAATCGATTTATAGCACGCTCGTGGATCGAATGCAAACAGATAACGCGCGATTCTAATGCGTTTTGACGTTTGCATTCATTTTGTAAACATTGATGCTTGTAGGTCGATTCGTTTTGCCTACTGAATGCACAAAACGTAAATGACTAGATTATGAATTGTGAAAGAAATTTCTGACTTATAATAATAAATCATACTCTATGATTATTTAACAATTAGCTATTATATGTTTTACTGTAACAAAAACTACACTTAATTTTGTATTCATAATATTAATTAACCCTTCATTAAATAATACATAAATAAATAATAAACGTTTATTTGACCTTATTAAAAAGAAACAGGTATAGCAGTAGTGAACATTTGAAATTGTACTATGAGATAGGGCTTAGGACTATACAATAGTTGGTGAACTCTGGACATCAAACTAAGTCAGCACCTGTGTGATAATGTCCAGTTATTTCTTTTAAACAAACAACAAAGCTAGTTGTAATATTAAGGAGAAAAGTTATGAAGTTGGTTTACATTGAGCAAACTTCACATAACACAACAACAATCTTCCCAAACGAAAACTTTCTAAACTAAAGAATGATTGTGGGCTTAAAACTAAGTATCTACCTGCAGTGTCTTGATTGCAATCCAGTAAACACTATAGTTATATTATTCACAAGTTTGATATCTCGTTTATTTCTGTCTAGTTAAAAATACTACGGGCAATAAAAAAGGGTATTGTAAAATTGCATAGGTAAGAAAAATACCGAACCAATCATATCAAGGTTAAACTAAATAGAGTCAGTGAATCTCAGATTGAATTCATTTAATGATAAGTGTGCGAGAGAAGTCAGTGTGAAAATGACAAGTGACGAAGTAAAATGCTGTGATGACCCCATATAGTGTAGAGGATAAGGTTAAGATAAAAAAAAAACTCAGAATGAATTCAAAGATTTCCCTTTCCAAGCATTATGGCCACTTTTTCATTGAACCACTTACACTTAAGCGTTGCTTTCACATGTGTACTTAACTCTTTTTCGTTCAAACACACAGTAAAGTTTATGGCACAATAAACTAAGTTAAAGTTGCGTACCCATGTTGTTTATAGTATGGTGAAGTGTTTCTTTAACGGAATGGACGGATTGGGGTCGTTTTGAAAGGTTTTCCTTTCAGTGTTATTTCGGTACATCATTTTGACAAAGGTAAGTGTTTTTTTTTGTAATTTAAATTCTCTTATGATTTTCACTGAAACTGTGCTTTTAATATTCAGTGGTTAACATGATAAATAGCATAAATCTGGGTTGCTATTTAAAGTGCTCGTAAATTAGTCAAGGAACTATGTCAGAACCTGAAGAGTGGTTTAAAAATTTGATATTCAAGTTTTCAGCCTTACCAAATAGTTCCATTAAGATAATAATAATATTTTTTAAAGAAGAAAAGAAATGCATTCATTCATTTATTCATTAATTCATTCATTATTTCATTCATTTATTCAGTCATTCATTCATTCAAGATATAATGTATGTGTAGTTAATATTGTTAAAATTTTTGCAGTGAAGTAAACCTTACAAGATTATGTGTTTATTTTTAATAGTAGGTAAATTTCTACAACATTCGCGACCCCCGCAAAATTGTCACACAATAATTCACTCCCATTTAATCCATCACATTCCCACTTCTCGCCGAAACTAGATTCGTAGAAAAACCGGTTTTAAACCAATTTAAACCGGGGAGGGTTGATGAGATTTTCATTTAGCTCCTGAATTACAGCAAAGAGCTCTATGATATTAACTTTGCGCTTGAGGCGAGACAGTGAGGGGAATTTAATCGTTCTCGTTTCCACTACAAGTGAGCTTTGAATGAAAGGGTGATCTGGGTGTTGGGATTAAATTAATGTGATGTTTTTAATTGATTTGAAAGACAATCTATTCGACCTTACTTACGTCTGACTTATCTGTGGATGTTTCTCACGACACTGTTTTCGTTCAGTTTTGCACTTATTGTGAACTCATTTAAATACTTCTTGTATATTAAATAATAAAATAAATAATAAATAATAAATATTTCGGGACATAATATTAATTGTAAATAATTTATTCTTAGATATGTATTTAAATTCGACTCGTTTACTTGCCTGATTTGATTTAAAAATAGGACGATACAACCTTTGTCGTGGTATTTGTTAAATCTCTACTAAATCGATGGTATTTTTATAAATAACAACTTTTTGTATCTATACACAACTTCTAGTAAGTGGTAAATTGCTTCGTTTAACCCTTTACAAACGAGTACGAGTTGGAGTAAAGGGTTAAACGAAACAAGTCTTTTGCTATAATTGCGTTAGTTTTTCATTTTCAGTAACCGCAGGGAATCTATTTCGTTCGTATTTTGTGAACCAATAAGATTTCTTGATTTATGTGGCGGCAACTTAAATTTCTTATCAACTTTAGCAATTGTTTTTTTCGTTTCATTACCCTTGGTTTAGATTTTTTTATAAAATGAGTATTAGTCGTATCTCACATTGCTAACAAATTACTACATAATTTATACTATAAGAAATGTCAAATGCAATTTTAGTATTTTCTACTGCAAATTATAGCCGTCTTGTGTAAACGATATCACATTTTTTATTTCTAATATATACCTATATGATATATCCGTTTATCTATATCCATGACACTTCACACATTTTTTCTTTGGTTTTATATTCTAGAACATTTTAAGTAGGTAGTTTATTCAGCCGTTTGATGAGAAACCAAACAGATCCACACTCAAACTGCACATGGGATATTAACAGAGTCATTTCACATCGTGGAGCATGAATCGAAACATTATTCGCCATTTGTAAGGACCATAGACAATAACATCCTATAAACTCCTTACTACGAATCTATCTTTTTCTATATAAATATTATTAAGAAGAAGGATTTGTATGCGTGTCTCTGAAGAGTTGGCTTAAAAAGTACCAGACCCATTTTAAAAGTTATTTCACCATTTGATAACTATTAATTAAGACTGTTTTAATTACAAGAGGCGTCAAATTTGTTAAGACATAAATGTCCACCCATGCGAAGCCGGGTTGGGCAGCTAATTGTATATTAACAGCTGTGTGATCATTTAAGCGACAGTTCCAACCTAATACTGTTTGATCCACCTTCCATCTCCAAAACTTAGATGTGTTCTTTTAACAGATAGTGTTTCAAGAGGACGGTTTGTATCTATAAAGCATATATAGAAGCCGGGTAGGGCCGCTAGTGTAATATAATCATAGAATGTCTGATAAAGTTACACAAAGTATGAGTGTATATTAATATTAATACCATGTCCCTACTACTATAGGTATAGTAATTACCCTACGTATGTTATTTACAAGTTAAGTTGTTAGACGTAGTTTGTATCCGGTTTTTTCCATAATAACACGTCTATTAGGTATGCCATCATTTGTAAGGGCCTATGTAATCGACGGCGCATCGTTTCACGCGATCGTTTTCCGATTAGAGCGGGCGGGTAACGAGGATGAAGGTGGGACCAGACTGGAACCATTTTGTTGGATGAAGTGACAAAGAATCTTAGTGGGTAGTAGACCGGTTGGTTTGAGATTTTGGCTAGGATCATCGTCTGTGGGATTTGTTAGATGATGTTTGACCTTTAATTTGGTTTTTTAATAAAGTATGGACTTTTTAAATTGGAAGCAAATTAAAAGTAAATCTTACTATCATGATAGTTTTGGAAATGAAACAGCCATAAGTACAATCGTCTTCTTCAATTTTTTTTGCGTATTTCTCGTTTCTGCTTTATATGTATTTTACTTACATAAATATTGCTGTTTAAAGATTTTGTAATAAAATATGATGGAGGAAATATAGGTATGTATGTAGGTATGTTGGTAAAGTAGATCAATTGGTTGTAAAGATACAAGTAGGTTATATATAAAACAAAGAAACAAACAAGTTCAATAAAAATATAACACTGTAATAGTGTCTGTTGCATACGCATGTAGCTGCAGACATATATATGTCTATACCACAGAGCTTTAAAGTGCGCGGGGGCGATGTGGCCCGATCGTTGTTCTGTGGTCTATACACATGAGAAAGAAAGATATTAAAAAATAAAATCATTAAAAAGATAGGCATGCATGTAACATACGGCATGCGATATATTTGCAAAGTTTCGTTCAGCTTTCAGTTCATGAGTTTGGCCAAAGTTCAATATTTGAGGGATTGTTCAATCGTATTATTTCGCCTTTGGGGTCCTATTTGATTGCACCTCGGGGAAATATCGCGCCGACTTTACTGGACTATAAACCTTATTGCTACGACTTGAGGTTCATTGTCGATTAGTTAGAGCTGGGAACTTTAGTATTTGAGGTACGAGTACCTATTCTTGTTGCATAACCATTCCGAAGCTAAACTCTAGTGTGAAAACAAGTTTGATTGCACATTGGCGACTCGGGTTAGGAACTAAGAAACTATTAATTTCAATGGCTTGAGTTGTTTAGACCGCAATATTTGTTTGCTACGCTATATGCTTTGTTATGAAACTTTAGTAGGTTAATCTCAAAAATCTCTCTGTCTTAATTAAAGCAAAGACTGCAGTGGCGGGAGTACTGCAGTTCTGCTAATCAAGATCCAAAAGATACCTATTTACCTACATAATTAAAGCTTTACGGATTTCCTCTAGTGTTGTCCAAACTAGGTTACCTGGAAGAGATCACTTTAGTGATAAGGTCGCCCAATGTCCCTGGTTACCTTCCACCTTTATGTAAAATATGTTCTTTTTATTTGGTGTACAATGAAGTATATTTGATTTGATTTGATAATTATGATCGAAGCCAAATATATTTCGACGATATGATAATTTCTTAATCATTTATTTAAATTATATGCAATTGTTCTCTGTAGCAGGATAACAATAAACTAATTAATTATATTTAAATTTATTAAAGTAAAACATTGACTTAGCTACTCTATTTCCGGTTCCTTGTTAGTCTAAGGATAATAGGGTCCGCGATTCTCAAGGGGATGCTGTAATAGAAACTGCAGGTGTAAACTGAACGTGGTAAATGATTACCGCTCTCTAAACAATGTAATTTGAAACTTCTTTCAAACCAGATATCATAATAAAGTATTTTTAAGTAAATATTTCCAGTTTTTTTTTTAATGTATATATAATTAAATAATATTTCGATTTATTTGTAAATTGAATCGTATTCTTCATAACAAAATTTGATTATTACTCTAATGAATTTTTAAAATAAATTGATATCATGTCGTATTGACATCATGACCTAAATATACACTATACATTCCCCATTTTATTTCCAAAACTATTCCGCGCCAGAGTGAAAAAGTTAACAAATGATGACCCTATTTAGACAGTTTAACTTTAAACCCAGCCTATTCTTCCCCCAACATACTTTGAGAGTCTTTGTCAAGTTATATTGAAGAAACTACAAGTTTCTCAGCCATAGGTAACCGCTGAAAAGCTGAACTTTTCAAATAAAATCCCGCTGTCGGTCGCAGTTTGCCTGAACGTACCTACTCTCGCTTGTGTGAGACACTCTAGGTTATATATTTTATCTAGTTCTTTGTAGAAAAATTAAAGTAGTGGATTTAAGATTAAATCAATCTATTAAAGTGGAACATTTTGTTAAATTATTAATCTAATTGAATTTTTGTCCAACAAATTTTATTGTTTTGATCATAAAGTTTTTAAACATAATTGTTACTCTAATCAAAATAATGCACATAAATGTTTGTTTTTTAACTAGAAATGCTCACGCTTGACTACAACTCGCTTGATGTTAAGCAACGTTATAATCTACAATCTATCGCGCGATATGGTAAATAATTTTGTTTCTACACGTACTCGTATGCTAACGAATGTAACATGTTATTCCAACAAAATAAACGAGAAAATAATAATGGTAACAGTTTCATGTACAATTACTATAGAATACAAAATAATGGCTCGGCCATTATTCTAATACCGTTAGTTCTTGTTTGACATTTTGTTACTAGTAATGTTCGTTATTTCATATTATATTTTGTATTTAAAATTTCTCAATAAATCTTTTTCGTACATGTCAAATTGTTTCATATTTATTCTTTCATATTTTTGCTAATATATTCAAATACACCGTATGATTTATTTTTAGCAAATCGGGTACTAAAGGACTCCGCGTGTAGGTTTTAGCTGTACCTACCCTTTCCGAGTAAGAAAACAAATTACTGATTCATTTGTACTCTCTAGATTAGTAATGTAAAGACGACCTAGAGTCGGGTCATGGCGACCCTTATTGTGTGGTTTAAATGGAAACATATCGCGATTTGGACTTATGAATCAAAATACCTATATGAACTTTCTGATACCAAAAAATGCCTAGAGTTTCGTTTGGATTGTTTCTGTATAATCTTCTTCTATAGATTTTACTCTGCCTTTATCAAAAATTATTGTCGTTACGCTGTTGTGGCGTGCAAGCAGATGAAACATACGAACAAAGACATATTTTTACTTCTTCATACTGTCAAAAGAGATAAAAATAATACGCGAACATCCTATGGGGCTAGATGGCGCTGGCGATGTACGATGTTCTGAAATATTTTATTTTTTTGGCTATTTGTCTATGTTCTATCTAAAGGTTCTATTCTTTCAGAAAAATAAATAAAATAAAAATAGCCTTTATTTTCCTTCATTCAATAATCACATCCAGAAAAAAACACTACTCAAAATATGGTTATATTACAAGTTTTCATCGTTGCAGGCTATCATTATTAAATAATGTCTATGCCGTACTCCAAGCCCTATGAGTCTTTTATGGATAAAACGGATTTCGGGCGAAATATTTCCTATCAGTGAAGCCCTCAAAGCGACAAATGGGTCGGTCGGAGCCGAGATAACTTCTACCCGGACTCGACCTAATTATTATTTGGGTATACTTTGTAGAAAAATGTTGACGTATCGCTGTTCGTTGTGGCTGAGATTGATATTATCTCTCTCTATATTTTGTCTCTCTTGTTATGTCTTTTACTCTCTTTTTCATGCCATTTCTCTTTCTCTGTCGTTATGTACTTAAAATAGTTTACATAATGTCGATTCTTTCCAAAAAGAAGTGGTTTTTATTCTTCAATGGCACAAGCTATTAAGTACTTCACCTCAAAACAACACAAAAAATAAAAATAGTAGTTTATGCAACTGTCATATAATGAAGGGTATTAAAACGCGAGTGTGAGTTTCATAATAGTAACGAGTGTTTTAATACCCGTGTTATATGCAGTTGCAAACACTACTTTATCTTCACTAATGCAATTAATCAAACAACAAGAGTAAAAGCGATGTACGTGTATTGTCACAGTGATTTTGCCGCCATTAAAATCTAACCAATGAGAGCGCAGCTGCGCGCATCAATAAAACACGACCAACCTGATTGGCCCTGCAATCAGGTTGGTCGCGTTTTATTGATGTTTTAATGAGATATTACGATATCGATGTGGATATTATACCATCATGTGAAATTGCTTAAATTGAGTGTTTTGTTGTCTGCGCTATAACAGTAGTAATTATAAGTCAAGTATTGGAAACATAAGTAGAATGTTACAACATTAGTGTAGATAAAAGATATTATAATGTTTGTGAAGTAAGTATGTTGGCATGGAGGTGGCCAACTAAGAAGTAAATAATTATGTTACTTTTAAGCTTTTGAAAACAAGGAGTAAGCCTAAATAAACTACTACGACAGCAATAGCATTACTCAGGGTAAGTAAGGCTTTATGTCAGCCCAATGTAAGATATAGTCGTGAGTTTAATGACGCCTATCTTAAAATATATATTATTGCTCTAAATTTAAGCTATCTCTTAATATTTTGCTAAATCCCTGAAGCTTGTGCTAGTAAAATCCCCGTTTAACTCTTATCTAGTTTATTTGTGTGATATGAAGCAATGAATATTCATGCGGTAAGTAAATCTTGCTCAGCCTAAAAATGTAGGCAAAAATGTACAAAACAAATGACGTCAGAATTTTACAGCAGACATGTGTTTATTTATTTGTACATTTGTATTTTTTTGGTAACGTACAAATGCGTAAGAAAACATCTGTTCTTAGTTCGTTTGGAAATAAAGAATATTGCTTAGGTCAGCAAGAATCGAGCTTAACCTAAAAAAAAACACAAGCAGCCTTAATAAGTTGCAGTGTCGAGAGTGTAGGCAAATATACTTGTCTTATTTATTACACCTCATTTACAATAACTATTTACTTTTTATGAGGAAACAACTTCAATAAATACGATGGAGATGTTTACTTTTGCTTGTATATTTATTGTTACCTGTTTTATTATGTCAATAAATATTTTTGTATTTGTATTTGTATTTTTTTGTATGTACAAAACAGATAAATTACAACGATAGCATATTTTACATTTATGAGTAAAAATACAATCCGAATCACATATCCTTTCCCAAATGTCAACTTTAATCAAATTATAGCCGTAACCGAAAAAAAAGAGCGCAGCAAATTGGTAGATACACATTCGTAGATAAATTTCCATCTGAAATGACAACACGTTTGATTGTAGCTGGCAACACAATGCAAACGGAATTATGCTTATGTTCGCGGTAAAAGCGGAATATTTTGGCAGCTGCCATGTGTACCGTTTTTAGCTACAAATATGAAATGCAGCAAACATTACGTTGCTGAAAAAGATGTCCCAAAGTTGATTATTTTGCACTATGTTGTTCTTATATTTATTAATTATTTTTTTCTGTAAAGTTTTTTTTTTATATATCTTCAATGTTCATACTTTCGACACTCTTCAGACCTACATTACATTTATTTGATTCTTGTTTAATGAACAGCATTCTCCAAGTCTTAAAATACCACATGATTTGTACCCTAAAACAGTCAAACAATCAGTTCTGACAGCCATTTAATTTCCAAAGCAAATCTCCCTGTCTCTCGTCAATCGTGCGTCTGTTCCGGTTAAATAATACCGGTTTTGTTTCTATTCCGGTTAAATGGTCCCAGTTCGTCCTTCGTCTTCAAGACAATGACGAAGCGATGTTTGTACTTGCTTCGAAATAAGGACACTGGGACACTAACTTTGCACAAACGCAAAGAGGTTTTTGTAGAACAGCCTTTTTGCAAGCTTGTGTTTTTTCGTGTATTCTCTGATAAGTATTAATAATAAGGTTTGGAGATAAATTATTAGAATCAACATAGATTAGGATACACAATAGTCGTGAGAAGACAATAAAAAAAGTAAAGCCATAGGGCTGTGTATAAGCTTTTATAAACAGTGATATGTAATTGTACAAATATAGGTTCGACACAAAACAGCCTAACTCATACCTTAATTAATTCAAACCAATTATTACCCCATTTGTAACAAAGTCATCATAATTTTAGCCCTACCTTAAATTACCTTTTTGCGCCCGTAATTGCGCTCTATTCAAGGGTCATTTGAAGACAAAAACGTAAAAAAGCAGAAAGAGTTTTTATTACGTAAAACAACAAACCTTTTCTACCAGTTTTCTACTTCAGCTGGTACGAACAAAAAGTCGGATGGAAATCCAATTCCACTAATTGTAAATAGCAATCAGGCCGTTTTCCTTTTGCCAATATTTATCGGTATCTGACCAGGTGGTATGTATTGGCAGTCTCATCACGTATGCCGGGCTCATTGTCCCATCCAATCCGGTGCCTCGCATGCATGTTAATGGCTGCAGGTAAATAAAAGTATGGCTTACGTGCGAATTGGTCGCTATGGGGTAAGGATTGACTGATTCGGAATAAAGCTACTGGCTAGATATGCCACGTTCCATTCTAGACCATAATAAATAAATAAATAAATAAATATTTCAGGACATATCACACAGCGCCATCTAGCCCCATACTAAGCTTACGCTTGTATCATGGGTACTAGATAACGGATATAATACATAAATACATTTTCTTTTGTAAATACATACTTATTATACAAAGAAACGACCAGACTTAACACAAGTAATTACAAATTTTAATATTCATAATTACTTGTGCCATGCTGGAATCGAACCCGCACCCCTAGATTAGAAGGCAGAGCCACTACCAACTAAGCTAACGGAGCAGTCATAATGTTTGCTTACATGGGAATGTACCAGATATACCACGTTTGGTCCAAGACCATAATGATTGCATCTATCATGCGGATAATGATAGACAGAGCAAACCAATTTCGTTTAAAAAAAATCCAGAAAATAAAAGATTGCTTATTTATATGAAATTAAAGAATAATATACTTATCTATAGCTATATGTATCAGATTCTTGCAACCTTGCAACATAGACTATACTTTTTTCAAATTGAGAATAAAGAATAAGGCTTTAAAGCTCATAGGTTTGCGGCATTACTTATAAATTTTAATAAAACATTAGTTAATTGACTAGTCTTTCTTGTAACAGATTTATTATGTGTAAAAAAGAAAGAAAATCATATATCTAATCAGTCATCACTAGGTCTGAGAAAACTGTACTGTCTTTTCCATCCAGTCTTGCAAACATATTAACTTGATTAAAGCACCTGTTTTTTCATCTGTCTTATACTGATATGGAAGACAGAAACAACGTTATTCTACTTTTTTCTTAACAAATTATCATTTGATTAAAGTCCTAGTTTGTAGAATATTTGTTAAGGCGTGCCTGAAGTTCCTAGGGCGGTTTGACAACACTCGATTCCACAGGAAGCTCTATTCACTACAAAAACATTTTTGAAACATTCTTTAAAAAAATTATGGGTGTAAATTTTATACGTAATTCAAGGCTTAGAAATATTAACCAAAAACGTACCTATCAATAAATATAACTGAAAAAGTATTGTTTTCAGAAAATTGTATACGTTTCCTGATTTTAAAGATATGGAAAATATTCTATCAATCAGAGCTACCAATTAAATGCAATATGCATAGGTATATTATCTTTATATTCTAACAAATGCTGCGCCTGCGGATTCGCCCGCTTTGTACCTATTTAACTAGCTTTACTTTTGTATGGCATGTATCAGTTTCGGTGCTGTAAAGGAAAAGATACGCTTTGCCAAAAAAGTACCAGTACGTTATTCTGTTGTATCATGAAACTAAAAACAAACTAATTCCATTTCCCTTTTATACAATTCATGGTAAGTACTTGGATTTCTAATAAAAATATTTTCAAACTTCAATCTACTTAAATACATAGCGAAGCGTAACGTACTCGTGTAACCATAAGCTTTGCTCCCGAAAGACAAACTATATCGAGTTTGGAACTCGGAATCCTAATCTTGTGAGAGCAAATAGCAATAATGTTTGCAATCTCTAAAGTGTATTTGCCGAATGTATTATTATTGTCGCTCACTAAACATAAAGTCTCATGAATTTGCATCGTCAATTGTGTTTGCTGTTCAATTTATTGGAGATTTACCAATAAGAGACACATGTGTAAGTAAACAGATTTACAATGAACATAAATATAAGTAGAGAAATGTGCAGAAGTAGGTATGAATCAAAAGGTCAAAGAGATTCAAGAAAAACATTCATACACGTATGACTAAAAGTTATGATATCGTTTCGTATATTTGACGCCATTTTTTTATTTTCTAGTTCTATCTCTCTTAAAGAAATCAGGAATTAAGTACATACTATCAGTCTAGTAAAAAAAAACAAAGACAAAATCCAGAAACAAATATCTTCTAAGTAGGCAATAATCATAAAATTTTACCCATTCCTTCATCATTTCAACACCTTTGGGCAACACATCTTTTACCTACTCATATTAGGTTTACGTGCTAGGTACGTATATACGCAGGTTTATGTTATAAAAATTTTATGTGTGGCTTACATGTTTAGCCTAAACTCGGCGTAAATGCTAAAATTTATGTTCGTGTCAGTTGCCGCCTCCTGTTTTAATTTTATTTGTATCCATTTAAAGTTTGTAGGTTTTGTATGTGTCACATTTGACAGCCAGTGTTAGCTTTGTCTGTGTGTTTTGCGTTGTCCATTTAAGGATGTTAAATTTGACGTTTTGTACATATAATATCATAATTAAGATTTTAATAGATAAAAATCTCTCAGTAAAAATTTATATTTGTATTTTTAAATATTTCTCTTTTTATTTCTAAAAATAAATGAGAAAATTTTATTCAATAATAAACAATATATACACATATATACACTAATAAAACTAAATAAGAGTATGTACATTTAACCTAAATTTAAAACATCTACATGTGGTATGGAGCCAAGAACGCTGGCTGCATTCCCACGCTGGATTGCTATAGAAATCCTTTGCGCAAGGAACCAGCCAGCGTTCTTGTCTCTAGTGATGTCATTCAACCTTTTATTCAATTTTTTTATAAAAGACTTCGTGCTTTTACCCCACGGACCAAAAGTTTCGAAGCCAAGCGGTACGAAAATATAATCAGTCGATAATGATGTATATTTTCGCCGCTTGGCTTCTTCTGCTGCATCCGCCGCGGCTCCTGCCGCTTGTACTGTTCCACTGAGGCGAGAAGGAGCTAGTGTATCGACGCAAGTTGCGTCCCATACAAGAGCCCTTCCCCGCTCCCAGGGAATCAGTGTGAGGCCGTCGGGACGCTTACCATCGTCACGGACCATGCCAATCGGTTCAAGAACCGATGGTACGTTGACGGTGGCAAGTGCCCGTCTCACTATGTCATTCAGCGAGCCGTGGCGGGAGAATCTGCCTGCACTGCGAAGGCATGAAAGTCCGTGGAGGCCCTTCCTGTCGACATCGCTACCACATGTGCACCTGTGTTGTTCGACAATAGCAGCTCCAATTCGCAAGCCGATAGCGATTCTGAAACTGCCATTGTCGAAAAGTGTACCGAGGTTGGCAGAAGGGAGGGCATGTAGCCATTGGCCAGATTCGTGTTGAGACACTGCCTGTAGCCTTGCGCGATCGTTGTCACCTATTAAATTTTGTTTTAAAAAGTTAAATTGCTTCTGTACCAATGGAGCATCCCAAAGTTTTTGGCAGAATGGTTCCTTA
Source organism: Macaria liturata (assembly GCA_964023185.1). NCBI lineage: Eukaryota > Metazoa > Arthropoda > Insecta > Lepidoptera > Geometridae > Macaria > Macaria liturata. Next base: position 8,423,982 of record OZ026821.1, read on the forward strand.
GGGATGTCAACATTGGTACAGAGAGATGTCCACTCTCTCACTGCCTCTGTCGCACAATTTATCTCAACTGATGGTAATTTCAAAATAGATGAACAAAGTTGAGATACGCCATGCACAGAAGACAGAAAGGCAGGAAGTGCAACACTAGAAATTTTGCGAATGCCGATACCACCGGTTCTAATAGGTAAAGTTGCTTGTGTCCAAGAGTTAATATCATTGTTTTAAATGCATAAAATGACAACTGTCAAGAAAATAATGATATAATGAACAAAGCATAGTGTTATGATATTACAAAAATATTATAAAATACACATTCAATATTATTGGTAAGGAAGTGATACATTTTGAAATATTATGATGCATACCCCATATAATACCATAATCTGTGTTAAACTGAAGACAATAACAAATTAAATTTAAAACACAACAAGTTTTTGTTCATTGAGAAGTGATACTATTTCATATCATAATAACATCATAAGGTCCAGATCCCTTCGAACATATATATATATATATACACACACACCTACTATAAACTATTTACAGTATCGTGTTCTATACTATAGTGGTGTTCATGTTCATTTGTTTTCTTTGTTTACACAGTATGTAATGAAACCGTTCCGACCGCGAATTGTTTCGTTATTACGCCGACAAGAGCCCTATATGTGTTTTTACACGTTGTACTTGTAGGGGATAGTGAATTGGATGCCTTTTGTTCTTGGATGTGTTTTGTTTTAGCATTATTCTGATAGACATAACAACCAAAAAAATAGGGAAATAATTATTCCTTGTGCCATTATCTAGATATTAGCTTCGGTAAAGCAAACATGAAAACTTTATGAACACAATACTTCGAATGTTCACGACAATGTAAAAAAATAGTTAAATATTTCTCTAGGTATTCAACAAAAGATATTCTTGAATTATGAGCACTTCAGAGGATTTTATTTTGAGGAAAAATGCCAAGATCTCTTGAAAACAGCTGTGTGTGAGCAACGTTTACGTCTATTATATTTTTGTGTATGTCTATATTATATTTTTGTGTACGTCTATTTTACAGTGGTAGTAGGTTTTATTTTGTCACTAATGGTAAGTTAGCTAGGTTCATCGTTTAAGGAAGCGTACATATCGTTATATATTTGTGTATTTAGTTATAAGTCTTAATTGTAGTACAATTCTGTTGACGAACTAAAAAAAAAAAAAAAGTTAAAAATATGTCCAAACCAAGAAGCCGCATAATTTCAGTAACTATTGTTATCATTTTTACAGGGCTGGAAACATAGAGATATGTTGAGGTAGTTTGATAATACGAACAAAAAGTAAATAGATATCTAGTACGCATTCACAGGCTATAAAATAGTGATGATTTTTGTTTACAATACGTATTTTTAAAGTGAAAATATAAATAAGTTACTAACTAAAATAATTATACAAACAAGTACATAACTTTGCTTAACTATTTTTTTTCTTAAAACGTAACTTAATTGTATAAATATGTCTATGCCAAATATAACCTAGATATAAAATAGATTTGTACATACCAAAAAGACAATAAAATTGAATTTTAAATAAATAATTGGGAGGTATCGAGGCGTCCTCCAGAACACTGATTAAACCAAGCGTGAATTTCTCGAAACGATATTAAGTTCTCAGTCCCAAGAACATCGTCAGATTACATTTTGACGGAACCGTATCTCAATAAAGCCCTGAGAGGTTACTTTTAGTGAAGGTTTGTTTTGGATAAGGTGTTGTACATCAAAGGCTGTTGTTGGCTTTAGTCATGTTCCTAATTTATAGTACTAGCTTTTGTTTTACATTTTTAAACATAATTTATCATTCAGTATTCAAACACGAGACTAAATAGATTATTATTTTATTAGATCACCAACCAACATTCCACAATTTGAATACATACACAAAGAAACACAAAAAGCTTAAAATTTGTTTCCTAATAGTCTACTTTTGTAGCTATCCTAAAAAGTATGTTAAAAAATAATGGAATTACAATAAATAAAATAAATAATTAGATAAATATTCCAGGACATTGCACACAGCGCCATCTAGCCCCACACTAAGCTAACGCTTGTGTCGTGGGTACTAGATAACGGATATAATACTTATATACTTTTTTTTTGTAAATACATACTTATTATACATACAAACGACCAGACTCAACACAAGTAATTATATTTTTTTTAAAGTACATTAATACTTGTGTCATGCGGGAATCGAACTCGCGACCTCTATATTAGAAGGCAGAGCCACTACCAACTAAGCTAACAGGCCAGTCAAAAATAGCAACTTATATTTAAATAATAAATAAATCTTTCGGTATAATAAATAAATAAGCCTATGTTTAAATTTATATTCAATCTTCGAACAGCGTACTTTGATTTCGGTCGCTCCATCAATAAAGTCAAATAATCAACCATAATAAAACGATAACTAGTTAATTCTAGCAAATAGTAACCGCTAAGGTTTGCTCGAGCGAAGCCAAGGACAGGTTCGTTAAGGATTTGCATCCAGCTGCAGAATTTGTATGAGCTTAAGTAGTTCAAGTTGAGCGCTAAATGTAACTGCACTTCGCAGCGCCAAATTGTTATTTGCGGTTCAAATATGCAACCTTTGTGGATGAGAATCTTTAAAATGGTGATAGATTTTAAATTCAGGGTAATATACATTTTATTCTTTATCTATGACTAGCTGGTGCCCGCGACTTCGTCCGCGTGGAATAGTTATTACCATAAAAACGGTTCTAGTGAGTTAACCTTAAAAGATAAACATATATTGTTGAGGTTTCCATTATTTCTTCGCTCCTTTTAGTTGCAGCGTGATGTTATATAGCTTAAAGCCTTCCTCGATAAATGGTATATTAAACACAAAAAGAATTTTTCAATTCGCACTAGTAGTTCCTGAGATTAGCGCGTTCAAACAAACAAACAAACTCTTCAGCTTTATAATATTAGTATAGATAATATACTAGAACGACTGGATTTAGTATTTAACTCAATGCCAAATAGCACTTGCCTTTCAATATTAAAAATTCATTACAAAAATCGTCACACATTACAAACTTACGTTTGGTAAAATAAGTAATCCCTTGTCAGAGGCTCTTAGGACGGTTTGAAAACTCTCGACACTAGATATGGCCACTCCATACGAGGAAGAAAAATCCTTAAATACAAAATATAAAATCCTTAATTTGCTATCCACGACATAGCAAATTAAGGATTTTATATTTTGGATTCAAGGACTTAATCATCAACCGATACAATCTATTACATAATGTATATTTACTCATTTACTAACTTAACACTTTTGAAACTAAGCAGCAATTTGTCTATTTGTCTCTTCACTAATTGCTTTCACCTTTATGAATGTCTAAGCGTTTGTTCTAATAGCAGATACAATATTCTAAACGGTTAGAACGTTTATTGCATTTCAAATGTTCCAAGTGTTTCCTACAATAGCAACACATTTACTAGATGCCTCGTACAGGCCAATATTCCGACGTCCATATGCCAAACAAATAAGTATGTGTTTTATCAGCTATAAATATCACACGATGCAATACATTTGCATGTTATTTTTATGATTATTCTTTACATTACTCCAATAAATTTGATTGATTGATCAGTTTCAAGCGGTGAAGCTATAATTTCATGGCGTAATTGAAATATTTATGATACGTACTCGTGTAGCGATTACAGAGTATGACAACATTATTTCTGGTACGAAACTCTCCATATTCCACGAGAAAACTTTATTTAGTACGTTGTGTCTTGGTTACATTGTCTATGGCATCCTATAACAGAATACGAAATACCAGTACGTTCCACTTTACGCGGGACATGTGAAATAGATTGAATTTTATTTATATTCACAATATGTGGCCGAAGTAACAGATGCACTCGCAGGAGCTTTATAGGTTTTAGGAAATATGAGCTAATATGAGTTAAGCTGCAATCAATAATATCTTTATCTTTCACCAGACACATGTATATTACAAAAAGGCATTTATATAATTGCGCAGTTTTATAATTTTAAGTGATCTTTTCTGACGATGTGGTAGTTTCAGTAATATCTTATTCATAATGTTAATTGTGAAATGAGCGATAATTTTAAGAAAACTTCAGTAGGTAGTTCTTTATATTTAACAGCAGTATTTTTGACTACCGTAGAAAACTTTACAGCGTTGTTCAATGTATATTGTACCTACCTAGCTTTTACAGTTATCAAAACCACTACCTCTGTATAAAACCGTAAAGAGTGCAGAACCGGACGGCGCGATGTGCGCAACGTTGCCTGCTTCAAAATAAAACCCGGATAATTTTGATAAATAATAGCCAGGTATTCCGGAGAAACAGAAATTATTGCACGCGCGAATTTTTAGCATTTTTATTTCTCAGTTTGCTACCGAAGCGAACAAAGGATATTCTTTGTTGAAACGAAAACCGGATGGCTTTCGAACTAACAATATTCATAAAACATTATTGTATTACGTGATTCAATATGAATAATAGTGAAAAGTCTGTTACATAAACATACAAAATTTATACGAGATAAATTCCATTTTATTTTCAACAATATTGTAACGTAACAAGCTGCAATACACAGGTGCATGAAACCGGATATGGTTGAGAAATAAACCGGATATTTTTATATAACTAACTGTGTCCACCGGATAGTGACTATTATATTAAAAGTAATTTATTATAACCGCTGTTATACATATATTACCGTTACATTTGTATCGAACATAGGTATGCATTTTAGAAATAAAAGAAGCCATTTGTTATGTTTTATAAATACAAATAACTCAACAACATGTTTGACAAATGTTATAGTAATGATATTTTCACTGTTTATAATGAGAAATATTTTATTAGACATAAGTTACTCAAGCTAAAGCAATTCTTCTATATATTCCAGTACCACGCATACAAATCGATTTCCATTTTACGTTCCTACCCAGGTGCAGAGGCGCCCGGATAAACGTGCCGCATACAGTTTTAAAATACAACCGGGTCTCAATGCAAATTTAATCAGTAAGCTTTGAACAGACTTGATATTCGCCCTTATGAAGGCAATTCTACCCGATTCGTAACAGAAAGGTTCGCCGAATATGCTCAAATGTGGTTTTTGTGTTAGGTGTTGAATTTAAGTTTATGGCATATAAGGATAGAGGTTTGGATCTCGGAATTGCTCTGAATGAAGCTGAAGCCATTAGCCTACTTTTGGTTTGAATGTGAACTTTTGTTTATTTGTCGGAGTTGGTGCTCTTTGATGTGATTTTTTAATCACGTTTTCTTGAAATCATTAAGGGTTTAGCTCTATTAAATATTGATCGAATAACTTAATTACTCATACCGCTAAAAAGTGCACTGCTTATGGTTAGAAATGTCAAACATGATTTTAAAAGTAACACTTGTATGATCTCTCTTGAGTCGTATTCCTCATGACTAAGGGCCGTGACTCGCAGAATTAATTCGTAAGGGGAGTTTTCTTGGGCAGATACATCCTTCCACAGAAGACACATGTCCTCGGATATTGTGGTCCTAAAAAACATGTCGGTTTCCTCAAGATGTTTTCCTTCATCGCTAAGCGAGAGCAAATCCACAACACTTAACTTGAACGTACAAGTCATTGGTTTAGGGCCGGATTCGAACCAGGGTGCGTCGGGATGAAAAAGCAGACACCGCTAAGCCACAATCGCACTTGTATGATAGTTAACATAGGAAAACATAAAAAGTTCTGATGTTCTATATAATTGATGAATTTTGCAAAACTCAAGAGCAATTATTTCTTGTGACAAAATGGCTTCATTGTTTACCCAAATAAGGGAAGTTCTCACTGATTCCCGCCCGTTGATTGCTCGAGCCACATTGTTAGGCCTACACATATACCTACTGAACAAACGACATAGTGCTGTAAAAGACTCGGCCTGTGACACATCTCTCAAAAAGCATACCACAAATATGACTTTTTAAAATTCAATTTAAATTCAAAAACAAACCAAAATTTTCACTTATTTTCTGAAAGTTCTAGAACATAAATGATTGCGTCTGATGTACTAAAAGCGTGTTTAAAAGGTAATGCTTTAGTTATCTGTACTTATGACTATATCTGTATACGACAGATAGCAGCGACGGATCATTGAGATTTTTGGTAAGTATAGCGATACTGACCAAAGAGTGAAATTGGGTAATTTGTTTCCCTAAACAATCCGTCTATTTCCGTACAGCTAGAACTGTTGGGTAGACAGTAGACAGTTATTTAGAAAACAATAAATCACATATTTAATGACAAAAAGGTGCGTTTAAGCTACTCCATTACATTTATATGTCGATGTCGATTATGTACTGAACCCCACCTTAATCCGACCCCAAAGTAATCGAATTGAACTGTATTTATACAGAAACCACAAGCCGTGGAAACTACGCTCAGTGCTTGGTGTTGGGATTGAAGATTGTAAGATATACGCGTTGATATGGACTTGTTAACTCGAAGGTATGAGGATAACAAAAGGTATAGACATCTATGTACATGTTACATATGTGTATGTTACATAGACATCTTTAGGTAATTTGCTAAAACCTTTCGAAAGCTGATGTTTCTATGGCAACAAGAATAACAATATTACAAATAGAAATAGTTATATTAATCAAATAAACAAATGTATAAACGTAATTTTATGTAGGTGGCATCAACATTTTTAACTTATAAGTAAACATGTTTAATGTACATTTTAGGTTCATGTATGACTGTTTATATTTATTTAGTAAATAACAGGTGGTTCATTGCTTATTTTGAAACATAAAAAGGTGGTTTGACTAGAAATATCATTTATCAGTTAACATGTTGTATTTACCTTAAAAAAGAGCCATTTTTATAAATTCACACGCTTATTCATACACACCGTAAATCTTCATAATAAAATTCAAAACTGCAGACATAATAAAAAATCCCAGTGAAGGATTTTGTTTTTCATGCAGATTTATCATTGGCTGTTTGTGACGTCATAAACTACGTGTTTACGAGTTTCACTACCCTTTAGGTATTAAAGGTAAACTAGATTTATGGTTAGTGCTTGAAATTGCTAATTTGAAGTGAGAATTTGCTGTAAACAACTCAAGTGTTTGAATAAGCTGATAAATAAATGGTTCGTTTTTTCCTTAAAAATATGTTTATTTTTATTACATCAGAGGTAAATTTTACTCTCTTGAGTCGTATACCCTCATGACTGAGGGGACTTCCCCGCAGAATCAATTCGTTAGGGGAGTTCTCTTGGGCAGATACATCGTGCTGGGCGCCCCACAGAAGACACATGTCCTATGGTGGTCCTTAAACATGTCGGTTGCCCAACGATGTTAAATGAGTGCAAATCCACACTTAACTTGAAGATACAAGTCATTGGTGTAGGGCCGGATTCGAACCAGGGTGCGTCTGAATGAAAAGCTGACTTTGGAACCGCTGAGCCGCACTCGCTTAGGTAAATTTAAATGCTTTACAAATTCTACCTATATAAACTATCACAGTGTTTATTAATATATTAAAACACTTTTTTTAAACCTTAGTTATTACATCCAATTTCCTTGAAAATGTCACGTTTTATCCATTTCTGGCAACTTTTGCCATCTAATTAAGATTCTGCGATGGGATCCAAGGCACTGAGGGGCTATTTTCTTGTTTCTTTGTTGGCTATAACCACGGTGTTGCCATGTTACAAGATTACCAATGGGAAAAGAAACATAAAATTAAAGAATATCAAATCCAATATCTATCGTACGTTACCATTTTTTTTTCTGTATTAAGTAATTTGAGTTGCAGTAATTTTCACACAAATTATCACTTTTCAAAATAAGAGATAAATTAAGGTCTGAAATAAAATATCTTTTTTATTATTTTGCACACTGGGGTTCTTTATTTAAATTTTTTGGGAAATTTAAGCTTCTAGCCTAGAGCTGGCTACACAATTCAACGTATATGTTTATTTTTTACGCGCCAGGTAATCGAGTTCCCGTTACGTAGCAAAAATGTATTTTAACACAGTCATTCTGTGTGATTGTATTGCCAGTTTCGGTGTAATGAGCCACATAATATGTTAAAAAATGTGGTGTGTTTACATTATGCAAAGCTTCAATATAGCTAAATAGGCAATTTTAGAAAAAATGCGATAATAATAGCAGTTTGCTTTATGAATATAGATAATCTCGTTTTTGATGCGATACAGAAAACGGTTTTTTGTGAAAAAATACGGTAGGTACTGCTGAAATTCTTATGATAATAGCTTAGTCTTTATATATTATTGATTTAATTAAATTTAATATATATAAAAAAATATTAACAAATAAGTCTTAGTGATTCTATTTTATAGATAACGAGAATATAAAAAAGTAGACCAGTGCCCGATTTATTTATTCACATATTTTTTTATGATACGATACATATATTATATATATATATATATTACGAGTATTTTAAAATGAGTACAAATATACACAGAATTTACAAACTAATAGGTATTTAAGAAAAGAAGAAAGAAAGAAAACATTTATTGTGACAGATTTAACAGAAGAACACACACGAGTAAAAACAAAATAAACAAACATAAAATCTGCCACAACGAAAGCTACCAGCGCTGGTCTTCCGTTGGGGCTGGCTGTGACGTCACGCACGTACAAGAAGGCAGGCAAACAAACAAAGGCAAAAACGTATACAAAGAGGAGCAAAATTTTAAATTAGACATACTGGTAGTGGAATGAATGAACTAAAATTAATAAAAAGATATTATATAAATGCTAGGGCTACACTAATTACATATTACACACTGACTTGACAACGAGATCCAGCTTAGCCATTAACGCGTTTTCTAAAACCAATAAAAGTGAGCGTTCCATTTAGCCCTTAATTATGCCAACTGGCAATTAGCCCAGACGTAAATTGATTCGATGCATATCTTGTAGGCGTCGGGTGTAGATTGTGAATCAAGGAACGTAGGCGTAAACGTGAGGTAAAGTTTGTAAACTATCTCTATCTGTTGAGGTAAAGATTTTTATTAATGTGATAGAGTAAGATTTTTTGGGAAGTGTTCGATCCTATCATATTTTAAAAGGAAAAGGGATTTTGTTGATGTTATTTTCTTCAATCAAGCAGAAGGGAAATCAAATCAAATCAAATCAAAATCATTTATTTGCAGAATATAGGTTTTACAGAGCTGCTCAAAAATAATATATTGACCGCTACATTCTCACCCATAGGGCGTGCAAATTGGTTTCACAAAGTATGAATATAAATTTAAATTTAAATGCCAGAAAAATCAATCAAAATTAGGTACATCATAAATGTCAAATAGTTTCATCGTTCAAAAATAATTTTATGGAATAATAACAAAAATGGATGGAATAATAACAGAAATGGATTACTTATTTTATTTTTTAGTGGAGTTAGCGTTTATACGTTTAATACCATGGTAGTATATATCCGAAAAATGTTATGGCTTTCTTTTTATCTCGATGGCACGCTTGCTTGATTTAAATTATAAAAAGATACAGTGTAAACTCTTTATTACGAAACTCAAGGGACTGAGCATTTTTTGTCGTTATAGAGAGTTATCGTTATATGGAGTGAACAAAAAAACGCCATGTTAACAGTAGGTTTACGACTGATAATACGATAGGTACCCAGTATGCTTGGTCGAAGAAAATCACAACCGAGAAAACAATGCGTCATACTGCACGTGTTTAAGGCAATTAAGGATAACAAAAGCTAGACCGACCTCAGATGTTTCGGAGCTTCAAAGTCTTTTGTTACTTGATAACATAACATGATACCGATAATAAATATTTACTGTCTAAAAATATGAACACAATTCTTCGTAATTCTTTGTAATAGAGAGTGGCGTATATAGTGTTTCAATATGTGGTTGGGCTCACTTCACCGTTATAGGGAGTTTATCGTTATAAAGAGTTTACACTGTATTACTAATTATTGTCTATTTTGTCCTTCTTACATTATGTTTGATATAACAATACATAGACTTAATTTTAGTAACTAAATATACATATATTGTGACCTTATTAATCAGTGGGTCAAGTTATAAAATGTTAATCTCATCAATCTCTTTTTTCAATTCATTGTGCACTTTTTCACGTAATCCTGATTTTTGTTGGTCATCACCAACATTTTACGATATTTTCGGTATACGAGTAAAATATTGAAAACGCTCCATCAATATCCGGGTTTTAATATTCCAAGACAAAAAAAGGGGAGAATGAAAAAAGATTGCCAAACACTTTTACAGTACAAGGTGGAATATTTCGATGACTTTAAAATAACATAATATCGAATAACTTGTTTTAAGTTTTAATTAATATCAGCTTATAATTGATAAATTTGTATTAAAATAAATATCAGTAAAGCAGCTATGTAGATAAAATATACACATAAGCGCCCTAGATCGTAGATTACAACGTTGCTTAACAAAAGGCAAGCTGTTTTTTTTAACAAAAAAAAATATGTTGTTTTTTTCTTTCGCATGTTCATTCTTATTCCTCATTCATTATTTATCAGTATGTTTAAATGAACAATATTTACAACAGGTTTTATTTTATCCACGTTGTACTCCATCTATCCATCACGCCAAGTATACCCGTTAAATTAAATGCCCTTCTCTATGTTTGTGCGATCCCTTTCTTGGAAGAATTACCATAAAAAGGTTCAGATAGGTGGATGTAGAAAAAACAAGATCAATGGTGCATTTCTGTAACACTCACATACTCGTACCATATAAAATACTTACCCGTGTTGTTTTAGAATAAAATGTAGCCTGCGTCGCTATAAGTACACATGTTAACTGCTTAAGCATATTATAATATCAAATCTTTTTGTTTATTCGAGCTATTCAATTCATAGCAACTAGATTGAGTTTTATCCTAGCAGCTTATCCAACTAACTTTTTTTGTAAACGAGGTGACTGATAAAAAGTCGTTATTACGTGCAAAAGTGAATATTTCAACAAAACGTGGTATAAAACTGTACACTACATCGGTATTAGACCTGTAATCTCCCTTCGGGACCCTGTCTGCTCTATTTTCACTGATAAATATCTCCCTAGGAGGGTTCCCTTAAGGTATGAAGAGACTCGTATTTGACAGAACTGATTTTATTCGTCTCCAAAAAATGTCGTGTCATTTTGCTAGGAAGGCTTTTTGAGATGACCGTCTTGGTGAGAAGATCTGACGCTTGAAATATATTGGAAGATATTTGTAGGGTCGACTAGATTAAAGGGCTTTTAGTTTTCACTTGAATGTTTAGGGATCGAGTTCAAGGTTTCGAGGATATATTTATCTAATGGCATAGCAAATGGATTAGAATGATGCGATTAATGTTTTGAAAACGTAATAATGTTTGGTTCAGTGAAATGGAGTAAATCGATAATAAAGGGTAATAACTTTCAAGAAATATCATGTTTAAAAAAACAAGACAAATAATTCACACAACATTCAAAAATGTATGTCCAAAATGTTAACAAATCTGACAGTTCATGTATATTTTATATATTATTTTAATAAATGTTTTGAGGTTACAAAACGTCATTAAAAACTTTTGCGAAAAAAGCTCACGAACAATAAATGAGTTCACAAAGTTAAAGCTCTAAATGTATAAGAGGTGAAAGTTCAAATGCAACAAAACGCCGTGAATACCAAAATGATTTATATTGCCTTCTCCCTTGTTTCACATTTCTACAAAAACGAGCGCCTTGTTCAGAAAGTTACATCCTCAATGTCTTCTAACAAATTACTGTTACACATGAAATATGTATTTATATTTAGTACTGAAAACTTTTTATAAACTTTGAAACTAAAAAATTGAAAACAAAAAAAAGAATAGAATAATACAATCTGAAATGATTTTCCATGTCTTTATAAAATGGATGGGGGCGTGGGCTCCCACCACCATATATACCCAAAAGAACTCCCCAAACGAATATATTCTGCGGGGGAGTCGCGACCCTTAGTCATGAGAAAATATGACTCACACAAAGAGAGAGAGAGAGAGAGAGAGAAAGAGAGAGAATGGCTAACCTGGAGTAGAATTACTTACGACACAAAACATTGATCAATATTATGTGTTAGATAATATTAACCACAGCTTTATTGATTAGATAATACAATAAACGCTACTTTAAAAAGGCAAATTATATTTGAATTGACTTACTTTTTGCCTCTGCCATAAACTTCCAAAGCCTAGCTAATCTAACCTAACGCTAGTTATATCACAGAATACATAATGGTGCAGACATCCAAAACACAGATAGGGCAAAACCTAGACGTGATAAATGACCTAACTTAGCATTTCAAAATATTGCTCATCCAAATGAGAAGATAGGTACCATTGTTGCGGGTTTGACCTTCAGCTTAAGATGATAAGAAACTTTTTAGCTGATGTCTAGTGAGATATCTTAATACTATGCATAGTTTCAGGAGAAATAAAAAAACAACAATGTATTTTACCAATATGTTAACTAAACGGTTTTCACTCACGTGTAATTCGCTTAAGTTGTTAACCGTTTAGTTAACATATTGATAATATGTCTCACGAAAGTTTTGATATTAAAATGTATTTTATCTATACTAATGTTGTAACATTCTACTTAATGTTTCCAATACTTGACTTATAATTACTACAGTTATAGCGCAGACAACAAAACACTCAATTTAAGCAATTTCACATGATGGTATAATATCCACATCGATATCGTAATATCTCATCAGGTTGTACGCGTTTTATTGATGCGCGCAGCTGCGCTCTCATTGGTTAGATTTTAATGGCGGCAAAATCACTGTGACAATACACGTACGCTTGAATTTAACTCTTGTTGTTTGATTAATTGCATTAGTGAAGATAAAGTAGTGCATGCAACTGCATATAACACGGGTATTAAAACACTCGTTACTATTATGAAACTCGCTGCGCTCGTTTCATAAACTCACACTCGTGTTTTAATACCCTTCATTATATGACAGTTGCATAAACTACTATTATTTCATTTTGTCAGCTTCAATAGAGAATAATCAATTTAATGTTTTTCAAAACGAAGCTGTACTAATTTTAAGCAAATAATTTGACGTTTGTATAATTTATTTCACTTTTGCTGTCCAAATAATATAAATAAAAAAGACATCTTGACTACTTGGTTTACACAATATGTATATCTTTATTCGCAAGAGTTTTGAAGTAGCCCCCGTAATAATCTCGGTTTTTGCTTGCCACTTTATCTTATCGTATTTCCAAAGAACGAGAAAATATCTAAGCCCAAGACTCATCAAGTCCAAAATTGAAATGTAGTTGTATGGCAGCGAATTTTGTTATTTTTCATCATTAACACGCACTTGGATAAAAATCGCACGTCCGATCACTTCGTTAGTTGGAACGGAACCTATCTTGACATTCTCGTAATAGGACTCATATGATTTTATTAAAATTTTGTGTGTCATTCGAACTGTTTAGGGCATAAACATGGCTAAGTCTGTATAAAAATATTTTACTATAATCCTGTTTCCAAGACAATCTTCAGCATCCATTTAATATTTTACGAGTCTTTTAATTTATTTTATAAGTAGAAAAGTGTCTTGACTCAAGGTCGCTGTTTCTTTTACGTGTTTAAATTAAGAGGGAAGCAAAAAATCGGGGAGGCGTGACGTTATCAAGTGGCAAATCTTTTATGATGGGTAACTTGGTACTTTGCTCATATTCAGGGTTGTTGGTTTTGCTTTTGTTATTACATTGATATTTGGTGTTTAATTCAACCTTTCCTTGCGATCTTTTACTCAATAAGAGTATAATTATGGTGTTCTTATTGTAAGCTTGGCATGTTATGTTACAGTTACAGTATACAATTCGATACGATATCTTGAAAAAAACTATTTATTTTCTTACATTTACAAGTCATATGTCATTAAAATCTTGAACGAAAATATTTTAAAGACAGATTAAGTATGTACATGGTAAGACTAGTAAACACAGTTTTTAATATCTTAAACACCTCGTCCTATTCATTTAATTTGAAGATTATATCCCTGCCAGATTGGTTAAATGGAGAGATTGCTCTTAGCGATGAGGCCGCCAATTAAGACGCTAATTTTAATTTGTATGTTTTTTTGGATTATATTTTATATGTGGTGCTTTAATAAAGTATTTATTTATCTATCTATCATCTATCTCTACAGTCAACTACCAGCACTAATTGTTGTAAATTTAGTTTTAACCGAATTTAGGAAGTGTCTCGGCAAACCAAATTAAAGTAAGATAATCAGTACATTAATTAGTTAATTTCTGAACGATCAATTTCAATCTCGTTATAATTAGCCTTGTCTATAATTAATATCTAAGCTTGTTTAAGCGTACTGACATTGAATTTGTGATAAGCTTAGTAATTTATGGTCTATTTTAGGCAATTAGCAATTTAGTTCACCTCATCTGAGGATTTTGTGTTTTAGAATAGAGATGTTAATGTTTATTCACTTAATCACAAGACATTGGTGCCTATTATCAAAAAAAAAACATTTATGTTTTTGTTTTCCGAAAATCTTTATGTTTTAATAAATTACATATATTAACATTTAATAAAATATTGGCACTTTTCTGTAACCAGTAATTTAGTTCTAGTTATTTGACAAGATCTTAAAACGTTACAATTTTTTTTTCACACTGCGCCATCTAGCCTCATACTAAGTTTACGCTTGTATCATGGGTACTAGATAACGGATATAATACATATATACTTTTACTACAACACAAATAATTACAAATTTAAATATTCATAATTACTTGTGTTATGCGGGAATCGAACCCGCACCCCTGGATTAGAAGGCAGACAAATTATTACGTATCAAGATATTTAATATTGATTTAATTTGCATGAGTGTAGCAAACTGTGGTGTCGAGAGATTTCAAATAAACACTAAAATAAAATTTAAATTAAACTTGACATTTAAGTAATTAATGCTAAAACTAAGGACAACATTTTTAAAACTGATCTTCATTAATATAGCATACTCATAGAGAAAAGTAACTACACACTACAGTCTATCTACATATTCTACAAGCTATATGTACAAGCTATAAGCTAGAACATTTATAGTCAAAATGTATATACCTATATAGGTATATATATATTATGTATGCGAATGCATTAGACTTATCTACGCTACTACGCCACGATGCATTAATAATGTTTGAGCTGCGGTTGATCCCGTGAATAATGAGTATGAATTACAGCTGTTTTGTTCACACAGACACAGATTACACACACACACACACAGATTACAGGTTGTACAGATTATGCTACAGTTTGTATATAAACTAACGCACTGATTACTAAAGTATTCTACGGGGAAGAATGGGTAGGTACATTTGCTAAGGTGATTTTTTACTAAGATAGTAAGAGTAAATTAAGAGTTAATACAAAGAATATGAAAAATGTTGAAAACCTAATCAGTCAATAAATACCTGAGTTGTCACTCCTGCTATGTCTGGTTTTTCCAAATCATGACAGTTAATATCAGTTAATATCCAGAATATAATTTACTCAATTTTTGAACGAAAACAATCAAAATAATCTCGTACACTTTATTTGGTTTTTCAATCAAAAACGATTCATGAATCTAAAATATACTTTTAAAAATTTGTGTGATGTCATTCAAAAATACTAAAAGATTTTTTTTTATGAAAATTTATTCTATTAAGTGGAACTTAAGGTTATTTTCGTTGAGTGATACTAAATATATACGTAGGTAAACTAGAGTTCGCGTGGAATAAGAAATTACATGTGCTGTCGCAGGATTTGCGACTTCAAACGGAGAGCTTAAATTAAGCAATGGAAGCAATTATGGATAGATAGACAGAGATATTTTCAGTAGAAAATCGATTGTTTGAACAGATTTCTATCCAATTTGTTGTATCAATGACCATTTAGCATTCACTAATCACTTTTTAGTAATTATTTTGGAAGGTACTCACTTTTAACCGTTTTTAGAAGTAAAATACTAGTGTTTTAAGTTTCTTGTTACTTGAATTTTATAATCCGACAAAGAAACTGATATAAGCTTTAAAATTGAATTTTCTTATACTATTGATAAAGGAATACATGTTTGTTTTTGTACCTTAAAACACTTTTAATGATATATCACATGAATATTATTAAATTATCGGCTGCCTTACTAACCCCCATTTTCTCTTCCATGATCATTATACCTCTCAGTAAGGTTGTTTGGTGGTAAAACGAAAGTTCACGTCAAAACTCATTAATAGAGCGATACTTTGGACTTAATGCAACAGACTATTTAGCGCAGATACCGCTCTGTGTAATGCACTTACTTAAACAAATGAAACTTGGTACATTGCGAGTGTTACAGAAATGAATTTTATAAAAAAAAACCGGCGAACTCCGTTTCGCCACCAGATGGCTTCATTTTTTATAAACCTCACTGAGACCGAGACGTTTCCAACGAATGCAAAACCGTGGAAATCGGATCATGCGTTTTGGAGTGATAGCGTCAGGAAGGAACACCCGACTTATTTTTTTTTATATAGTAGATATATTTGCGGTAAGATCATAAAATTACAAGTAGTTATGAAATACTAGCTGTGCTCGCGACTTCGTCCGCGTGGAATAGTTATTTTGGGCATCATTGATATCTTGAACCGTTTTCGCAACGCACGCAACGGAAACCATCAAAGGTGAATAATTTTCCCCGTTTTCCACATTTTCCATTATTTTCTTCGCTCCTATTAGCTGCAGTGTGATCTTATATAGCCTAAAGCCTTCCTCGATAAATGGTCTATTCAACACAAAAATATTTTTTCAATTCGGACCAGTAGTTCCTGAGATTAGCGCGTTCAAACAAACAAACAAACAAACAAAAAAACAAACAAACTCTTCAGCTTTATAATATTAGTGTAGATAATGTAAGTAGCTCTTAGATTAGAACATATGTACGAGTTACATACTCGTTCATATGTTCTAATCTAAGAGCTACTTACCTCGTTTGTTATCTCTAATTCAATACCATGCTATTTCATATTTGTTTGATACTGGACAAAGGCTTCCTCACACCATATCCAACTATCTTTAATTTAATCCATCAAATTCTTGACAGTCAAGCTAGCACTTTTTTGCCTGGAGGATATCACTTTTAGCGATAGAGTAGACTGTTAAGATTCATAACATCTAAAGTTTTCTGTGTGATGATTTAAAAAAATATTCAACTATATATTTAGCTCGAGCTATATTTGTTAAAAATCCTTATCATATTATGGAATTAAGCGAGTGTGGATCAGCGGTTCCAGTGTCTGGTTTTCATCCAAACGCACCCTGGTTGGAATCCGGCCTACACCAATGACTTCCATTTTCAAGTTAAGTGTGGATTTGCACTCGCTTAGCGGTAAAGGAAAACATCGTGAGGAAACCGACATGTTTGAGGACCACCATATCCGAGGACATGGTGTCTTCCGTGGAAAGACCTAGCCACCCACTACACCGTATTTGACCAAGAGAACTTCCCTAATTACGAAAAAATTAATTCTGCAGGATAGTCACGATCCTCAGTCATGAGAATATACGACTCAAGAGAGAGAGATGGAATCTATTACATTGTTGGTAATCAACGTTGCATGAGTCTGAAGGCTAAACCTTCAAGCGGTACCTTTGTGCGAAACGCAAAGTTATAAACGATGGCTGTACCGTCTCAAATTAGTTGTAAGACTTACGAGAGATAATGTAGTTAGGAGTTTGTAAAACTTGTTACTACTTGCTTAACTAAGTAGCAAAGCCGGATTTAGAGCTTAAAAAAGCTCCGCTTCTTGATGTAGTTTATTATGGTACTAGAAATCTGGTTTGCTGGTCGAGTGAATGTGACATCTAAATGTATAGGTTTTTATCAGTAGTTTTGGAAAGACACAAATAAACCTTTGCAAAACTGAGAATTTCACCGACCACAGAAAATAATGTCACTCCATGTTATCGAGAGATCTAATATAAATGTTTTTGTCAAAAATATAATAACAATACAATGCATTGGAAAAATCTATATTATATAAAACTCAAAGGTGACTGACTGATTGACTGACTGATATAGTGATCTATCAACGCACAGCCCAAACCACTGGACGGATTGGGCTTAAATTTGGAATGAAGGTAGATGTTATGACGTAGACATCCGCTAAGAAAGAGTTTTTGGAAATGCCACTTTTAAAGGGGTGAAATAGGGGATGCAAGTTTTACTTTTAAATGCGAGCGAATCCGCGAGCACCCACTAGATAGAGATTTTTAGAAGTGTTATATAATTGTAAAACAAATATTCTTTAATGACTCGCAAAGTGCTATTTAGGACCTTTAAGTGTTACTCGTATAATAAAAGGTCCTTACAAAATAACACTAAACTAAACTATGAAACTGAGTCCTTTTTACATCCTGTCATAAATTAGGTGCTATCTACGTACCTTGGCTGGCGAACCTTTGGGTGTTTCCGGGCTGCCTGGGCCACAGGGCTCATTTCAAGTGTATATTTCAAGCTGGGGATAAATCTAGCTTAGAATGTGTACTTAGCTTTGTAAATGGGTGTGTCATAGAGAAATTCAAAATGGTTACGTAGTGAGAAACAAGTTTGGTTTAAAACTAATTTGGCTAAGAAATAATAGCCGTCTTAGTAGCAAAATTTTAATTTATTCGTGTTGAATAGAAATAAAATTAGTCTAGTAATTTAACACTCAGCATTTAAGCATAAGATTCGACACACATTGTGTTTCTTCTTCACCACTATCTAACAGGCAGTCGAGGTAGAGTCACCCTTAAACTCGTCTACGAAATGTTTGCAAAATACTCTCCCAAACTTTATTAGTATATCTTATCTAGCGCAGGCGTACAATATTTATTTTATACCACTCAAAACATTAGGCTATGATTTAAATACGTAGTTTACTAATTAAGTAAATAAACAACTAACAATTAACATTTATTCCTATCGTACTAACAGACACCGTAATTTTACAGTTATTAAATGATAAAAGTCCCTAGAGCAAAGTGAGCTAGTGTTCAAAACCCTTTTCATTTTATTGTTATATGCTTATTCTGGAATTAAGATTTTATTTGCTTGTATTTAAAATTTCTCTGAATGTTATGTTAAATTAAAAATCGCTTGCCAGTAATTTTATATTTATTTTTACAGACCTGCAAATACAGAAGCTTTCTTTATTATTATGATGTTATTTCAATTTGTATGCGAGAGCTCTTTAATAAAATAATGATAATAGCAAACATGATTTTATATATGTAATATTTAGCTTATTATTTTTTATAAAATAATATTTTATATACATTGAATTATTTTGACTGTTTGTAATGTCTCTCGTGAGCGAAGGAAGAAGTTTCTTATAAAGTGTGTAAACCAATCAGTAGATAATTCTTAATATTCAATAATAGTCCTAGTCGTGCTAAAATTGGTTTGAAAAGGCGATTTATCCTATTTAGCGAGAGCCGACAGTGCCGCCGTCCATTTGGACAGGGAAATGTGTCAATTTACTCGGATCTATACCGCTTCTGTGATTTATTTGCTCTCTCGACGTCAAAATGTACGAGCGAAATTTGCTAGAAATTCAAGAGTCCAAAAACTTATCGTAGTATTATGTATTTAGAGCTTCTTTTATAATATAATATTTTAATTTGCTATAGGTAGCAACTGCACAGCAAATTCCTCGTAAATTATGATTATTATAAAACTCAACATTAAAATAACGAAAAATTTTACCTAAATATAGAGTTCTGCCTTGTTTAACTTACATTAACTAGGTTTAAGCAACAAAAAGAGCCGCGTCAAGAGGGATAAAGTTAGAAAATATGAAATAAGCACAGCGCACACTCCCCGCCGAGTCCTAGGATTAAAATTTAAACTAAGTTGTGCAATATTTATTCATAAAGTTCATCTTACACTTTTCAGTGGATAAGTTTCCACTCTAAGAACTCTAGGTGGTAATATTTTTGTACTGATTTGCATAGTTTTTGTTCATTTTGAAAAGTTTATTTTGGTGTGTTGGGCAAATAATGAAAGCACTTTTTATTTTTGATGACTGGCAATTTTAGTAATGTAATCGTATGAATGTGTAATGTATTCATTATTTATCTACTCATTTAGTTCAACGTTTTCTATGCATATAGAAAACACAAAAGATAATATAATACAAGCTTATAAAACTTCAAATATTCACATAATTCTTTCCCAGAAAAAGTAAATTGTGAGAAATCTTCAGGCAAATCTAAAACCTTTTAAAGTTATTGGAGACGAGAAGCAAATCCGTGATTAAATCGCTCGTGTAGGGTCCTAAAGGAAGTTGAAAGTCAACCGGTCGATCATATATTGTTACACAATTTACAATTTAATATCCTAACAGCTAAGAGTCATTTTCGACTGAACATAGTCGCTACGGACTCATCGTTTCAATAATTCATAGTATGGGTTTTAAATCGTATGGATTTTGGGGATGGATATTTTTGACAGCCTTGAACCCCATTCTAGTTTTGAATTAGACTGATATTGATGTTTTTCATTGCGTGCTACAGTTAGTTATTTTTAAAGACTTGATTGGTTTTTTTACACGGAATAGGCCAACGTTGACTATAGCCTGCCTGATGTTAAGCATCACTGTAGTCATAATTTTAGTATGAAGTAGTGAGTTTTTTTAGTTTTGCTATTAATCAATAAATAATAACACCTTAACTTTATTAAGCCACGAGCGTGGCTGCAATAATAGTATGGTCGCTACATAAATCATCTCTTGTAGATGAAATAAGGCTGAATATGGTGCTGAAGTGTAAGTTTTCGTTTATTTTATACAATAATAACCAATTTTTAAGTATATTTTACATAACTCTTCAATAACCTTGCCCTTGAGACGACAACCTATAAAACGACATTATCATTCCATGACAGGTGTCGCTGACGTTGGCCAGTAAGCCTGGCGTGAGGAAGCCTTCGACCGAGACCCATGGAGGGAGTTGGGGGAGACCTTAATTCAGGAGTGCGACAGTATAGGTTAATAAAAAAAAATTCGTCAAGAAAGCGGAAGTGAATAGCTGTTTGTTCAAACTTGTTTCGCCGCTATTTGATCGGAAAATAATTAAGGAAAAGTCTATCCCAAGCCAAAACTTTTACTGTTCCTGTTCTGAAGGGAGTAAATATGTATAATACACGTGCTTTTAATTAGTTGTGAAGTCAAAATATTGTGCGTCAAAAATATTTAACAATTACTTAAACCGTAGGAAAAGTAATTCCGAACGTACAACGTTCTTGGCAAAATTTGTAAACCATTTATTTACTATTATATAATAATACTGTGAGAGTTCGTTTAGTGCGAATGTTTTGGTAAGCAATGTCTAAAATAACAGTTTAAATCGGGATAAAATTTACTTAAACTTTAGTTAGAAAAATACCTATAACATACATATTTTTTGGAAGTGTGGTTCACAACACAATAAAATCCAGCTTATAATTTATCTAGCCTGCCAACAATACTGGCGTGCTTTAAGACGGATAGTCGAGTATTAGACTATCCTCCATCATAAGGTGGAGACATTGTCATGCGTAAACACAGTTGTGTTCCCGACAGAACACAACTTTGCTATGCAAGACCCACAATGCTCACATGGATGTGAGCATCGTTATCCAAATACAGACACCATATGCCTAAGTAGCAATTTTTACAAATTAACGCAACTATGTATTTATATAACACTCTTAGATTCTAAGCTTATTTACTAAATATATTATATTCTATTGTATAATGTTCTATGATGATTAATATTTACAGTTGCTTATTTTTTACTTATATCTAGCAATACAAGATTGAGTAAATAATTGAGTTGGATGTCTCCATGCAGTGTCACTACCGCATAGGTAACATCCCCTCATTTTATAAACTATTTTTTTTTACCAGTTTTGTTACAATCTATTTTACAAATATTATGCTGTGATATATACTCAGTATATATATTACATAAATCATTTCTTACCTAGAACTATTACTTTTATTAAAAGTTTTTGCGATTTTCTCACAATATTTTATAAACAGAGGTCTAGTATACTTATGTATTATCTACAATATCTTTTATACATTCTTTTTTTAGTGGTAGGTATATCGAATGATTGGCTTAGATTAAAACGCTCTATACCAAATCTTGGACATTCTAGTAACAAAATGTTCAGACAACAGAATCAGACAGTCTCGAGTAGTTTGGGCAGTTCGGCGGACTCATATTCTAATATAATATGACCGGTACAGTCGACGTGGCAAAAGCATTAGTCGAAAGGAACGGCTTCCAAAAATTACTTAATCAATTACTTAATCAGGAGGTAATCGGGATAACATATATAAAATGTTTTCCAATAAAATAAATCTTGCAGTTTGCGTGTTTTAAGTCCATACAGCGCCATCTAGTTTATGGACAACGAAACTGTTAATTCTATTACAATACTGTCATAAATTTTATAGGAACCTTGGCTACAACATGGTTTGTATTCAGTTAAAATACAAATACATTATGATATATTACATAATTAAATAAGTTGCGTATTATATATTCACAAAAGTTATCTAAGTTCTTCATCACTATCACTACATAGTGTAAAGCAAAGTCGCTTCCCGCGTCTGTCTGTATGTAATATGTATGTTTGCTTTGATCTTAAAAACTACCCAACGGATTTCGATGCAGTTTTTTTAGATAGATAGAGTGATTCGAGAGATCTAGGGAGGTTTATATGTATAATATGAAGCTGCATGCAAGAGTAAGTTATCACTGAGAATAGGTCACAGCTAGTGAAGACATTACGGGGCTTTCCTTTGTAAAAAATAAACTGTAGCAAGCACTTCAATACATATTCCCTAAAAGGTTCAGTTAAAGGTTTAAGCTGTAAAAGTGACATTTACGTGCAATAACAAGTGAGTTATTATCATCCCACGGTTGGATCTACGGATTTCTTCCTTTAATTTTTACGAGTTGAAATTTTAAGGGTTTTTTGACCGTGCCAAGTGGATTCGTAAATTTTGTTTGTATTGTGGCGGTTTTATTAACTAATTTATGCCATAGTTACTATTAAGTATGTTGTATACTTAAGCGTATAGAAAACACAATTAATTTACATAATATACATACCTAGTGACAACATCGTCAAAGTCGAGGGTCCAACCTGGATGAGGTCTGCACAAGATCTAAGCAGATGACACATACGAGTGCAAAGGGAGTCTTGTACCCAGCAGTGGGATCCCAAGGGCTGTGGATGATGATGATGATGAATATTTCAAGAGCTTCAATTTTGGTAGCTTTTTATCATAGATACAAATTTTGAGAGCATATATTTTTCTAGTCAGAACAACTGGAAGGTCATACAAATTGTCAATAATGATAATCCTTATAATCCTAGTAAAAAACTTGACTTGACTGCTCCGTTAGCTTAGTTGGTAGTGGGTCTGCCTTCAAATCTAGGGGTGCGGGTTCGATTCCCGCATAACACAAGTAATTATGCATATTAAAATTTGTAATATAATTCGCGCTACATCGTAGACTATAACGTTGCTTACCATCAGGCAAGTTGTAGTCAAGCGTAAGCCTATATCATGTAAAAAAAAAAAAAAAAATATTTATTGATTTATTTATTTAAAAATATGTGTATACGGTCTACACTTACATAATACGTCTTCAATAAGCGATGCGGTTCGAAGCGATACACACACACACCCACACATCAAATTAATAAATATGGCTTGCGTTAGTTTACAAAATGAGGAATCCTAGTAAATAATATAAATTTTTTGAGGAACTAGCTGTGCCAGCGACTTCGTCCGCGTGGAATAGTTATTTTGGGCATCATATTTATTTTTACAAACCACCTCTTCAGCTTTATACATTATAGCTGTTTCCCATGAGTTGAACCGTTTTCGCAGCGCATGCAACGGAGCTCTCAAAAATGAATAATTTTCCCACATTTTCCATTGTTTCTTTGCTCCTATTAGTTGCAGCGTGATGTTATATAGCCTAAAGTCTTCCTCGATAAATAGTCTATTCAACACAATAAGAATTTTTCAATTCGCACCAGTAGTTCCTGAGATAAGCGCGTTCAAACAAACAAACTCTTCAGCTTTTTTAATATTAGTATAGATAAACTAGTATACCTTCTTACCTAATTTCCCTTTATCTTCAAGCCAAACTCCTTACAAACTTCTACAACGACTCATCAATCTTGTCTGTTATGATAATGACCAGAAGCGTATGTCTGACCAAGCGTAGGCTTAGTTCACCTTTATCAAATACAAAACTAACTTTTCTGAAGAGGCGACACTGGTTTACGATATAAGTACGTTGTGTATTTCCTTATTGTAAAGAGTAGATACATATTCGTATATTACTTTACTGATATAAATTGTAGCCTATATTTTTTAAAGCCTTATTGTATAAGATTTTTTTTTTAACTTGAACGGGTTTGCACTTGGCCATAGTTTACCTGATAGCAAGCAAAGGCTATGGCCTAAGATGGAGCATGCTTACCCGATAAGAACCGATTCACTCTCGCTTTGAAGATCGCTGGATAATAGTGCGTGGGGAACAGAGAGAAAATTAGGTAAAGATATTTCTTTACTGAAATATTTTAAACCGAACATATGTAATATTGTGTAATTGAAAACTAATACACACCAGGGACATGATATGATATAAATAATAGTAGTTTTTACACTTGTTTCACAAAAACAATACATATCACCAATTTTAATAATGAATAAATAAATATTTCGGGACATTGCACACAGCGCCATCTAGCCCCACACTAAGCAAACGCTTGTGCGGGTACTAGATAACGGATATAATACTTATATACTTTTCTTTTCTAAATACATACTTATTATACATACAAACAACCAGACTCAACACAAGAAATTATATATATTTTTTAAATGCATAAATACTTGTGTCAGTCGGGAATCGAACCCGCAACCCCTTGATTAGACGGCAGAGCCACTACCAAATAAAGTTTAATAAAAAAATGTAAACTATAATTCAATCCATTTCAAAGGTTGTTAATTGTAACATTTATGCATAATACGAGATAATACTGGTATCCTATCCTCATCATCTTCTGCCCTCGTCAATCCACTGCTGGGTGTTGGCCTCCACCCCTAGGTGCCATTGGTGTATCTTATCTTTTGTCATTAAGGCTAGATGGCGCTGTATAATGCGCTGTCCTAAAATATTTTATATTATATATTTATTTACAAGGGGACACCCGCGGCTTCGCTCGCATTATTTTACGATAAAAAGTAGCCTTTGACACTCATAATACTGCATACTACATACACACCAAAAATCATGATGATCCGGTCAGCCGTTTTTGCGTTATGACCGTTTAAATAAACAGATAAGCAGACAACATTTCTAGAAATTGTTGGAACGTATTCTGCTGACAATTTGAAGTATCTCCAATGTAGGTATGTGTAAATATCTTCAATTTCCGATTTTTGACCCTCTTCAACTTTATTATAGACTAGTGGGTGCTCGCGGCTTCGCTCGCATTAAGAAGTAAAACTTACATCCCCTACTTCACCCCTTTAAAAGTGGCATTTCCAAAAATCCTTTCTTAGCGGATGCCTACGTCATAACATCTACCTTCATTCCAAATTTTAGCCCTATCCGTCCAGTGGTTTAGGCTGTGCGTTGATAGATCACTATATCAGTCAGTCAATCAGTCAGTCACCTTTGAGTTTTATATATGTTACGGCTAATATCCGAAGTGCGGCTACACCCAGTTTTAGCCGGTTAGAACTAGGTGTAGCCACTTAGTCTTGGTTAAACCCCGAATCGAGACATGTTTTGAAAGAAGTTGGTTCCTCCTCGCTTCGCTCGTCGTCGCATGTGCGTGGTAGAAAGCAACCTAACGAACCTAATCTACCTTCTGTCACAGACAAGTGACTTCGAGTCCAACACTTGCACTACAACAGGACTTGAGACCTAGTTTTACCCGAAAACAATCGGCTCGTACCTACTAGGTTTAACCAAGACTAAGTGGCTACACCTAGTTCTAACCGGCTAAAACTAGGTGTAGCCGCACTTCGGGTATTAGCCGTAACATATACCTATATATATAGAAGATTAAAAGTATTATATCAGACACATCCAAGATCCTATCCTCAATCAATCTGGTATCGCAAACAGTAATATCAGTTTCCAAGTACCTACGGGGCAATATTGCATCCTGAGGCTCTAATTCAAAGCACTTTGACGCTCGCTGACCTATAGCTTCTAGACTGATTGTGGTTAACATTGCAATACGTAGATTTAGTATACGGTACTGTACATTTAAGTTCTGACTTTGATTTGTAGAAGCTGTCTTGTCTGAGAATTAAATGGTCTTTGGTTTTTACTGACCCCAAATTATGCTTTATTTTTTACCCTTGTTGATTTCACTTTAATGTAACAGCGTGATATCAAAAAGATGAAAATTCAACTCGTGATACGTGATATCATAAAGAGATGAAATTTCAACTCGTAATAAAAACATAAAAATGGTTCCTCGATGTTTAAACAAAGCCCAAGAGAAGGAGTTTCAAATTGAATTTTTCAGACTTGAAATGAAATATCAATCAAAAGTCATGCCTATAAAAAACTCGTCGCCAAACGGCTACATGCTAAAAATAAAACGTAACTTAGCACCGTCAATTGTAGCCTACCAAATTAAACGTAAACTTTCTAGACGACCTAGCGTACTAAGTTACATGTAAGCAACTTACATTATGCCTATCCTAACTTGGAAGCTAGTTATGTAACATGCATAACAATTATATTTTGGCAAAAGTTAAGCAACAGTTGTGAGATGCGTGAAGGGGGGAAGGGAGAGGGGTAAAATCGATAGAGGGAACTCGCCCCGCGCCGCTTAACTGGGGTTGATGTGTGCTTGAGTTTTATGCCACCGTTTTTTGGCGCGAAACGTTATTTTTTAGTTTTTGACAGTTGGTTAGTGCGTTTAGCCGTGATGTGGGATTCAGTTGGTTAAACAGTTTTTTATGCTTTTGATGAAGACATTTTTTTAATTTGAGTTCTTACTATATGTCAAATCAAGATAGGATTAAGTCAAGAATTTTAAATTTTATCTAACACTTTGACACGAGGATAGCGTGGTCTTAAGATTTAGGTAATTTATGCTTACTCCGCGTGTTAAAACTCTTATTTCATTTACAGCTTAACTATTAATTAAGAAAAAATTTAAATAAATATCCACAAACCTGAATTTTAAGTTACTGAAGAACATGCACAATCTTACTATACTTGCAATGTATAAATACAGGTCCTAGCAACACACATAATCAACAAGGCCACATCTCACATGCGCGGGAAAACTCCCAGCCTTTTTATGTTGCGATTTTTGGAGGGCCACGTTATTATCTGGCAAGGATGATGTGATGTAAACGAATGAGGAGCCTTGGGTCACGAGTAGTCCATACAAAATAACGCAGCACAAGTAATGGCAACACTTTTCTTGTATACTTACTTTGTAGGTAAATATCCCAGTCGGAATTCGTAGTTCTATTTTTGTCCGTGCGTTGATATGTTTGGTGCGATATCTAGGAACTTTTGTAGGCATATTGGGTGTTTCTGTGATATTTCCTCGGGACACGAAGTTGGAGGAAATCAGGCAATAGCTTGATGGAAATATCGGCAGCTACGAATGGTTGTCCTAGCCATATATCTTGGTATACTTTTGGGAGGAAATAGAATATGTCCCGTCCACTTTTTATAAAAAAAAAGTTGTAACAATATCTTTTCTACAGAAGCTGAGACAAAAAAAACATGGTCTTTTTCTCTATCATAAATGCTACAACATTTCCTACAAAACAGCTGATACTGAAGATATATAAGAATAACGTCCACAATAATCTCATGACAATACAAAGACATATCGTGAAATATAATTTGATTGTATCTTAAATTTATCTAAGTAAAACCATTCATAGTTAATAACACCGTGGGTTTCTACCCACAAATATTGCTAAAAATGTTAACACATGAAATGAAATGAAATAATTTATTCGAAATCATGTCACGTTATTTTTACATTCACCTTAGAGGGGAAGCACATTTCAGGATTTACATCGTCAATATTTTTATAATTATATTCATTAAGTACATAATATATTGATTATTTATGACAAATTTAAAATTTTTGGTAGTAACATATTTTAGAGGGCAATTAATTAATTTAAATATGTATTTATAGTTTAATAAGTTTTACTATCAGCTGTAAAGAGGCTTCGTCAAATAGTGGCGTAGAAAATTATAAATTAAAAATTACAGTATATTATTATAAAGTATAGAGCTGTATAGAGGCTATGTTTAAGTACACAGCTTTACAATCTTAAAATAACCAGCAGCGCCAAGTTCTGTTCAGAGACTTAGTAACCGCTTTCCTGAATGTAGGTATATTTTGTACCGCTAAGTGATCGCGTGGTCGTTAGGTGAATCGTATCGCCGCCCGGAAAATGTTTTGATAGGCTTGTCCAAGTTGTGTTAGCCTGAATAGAGGATAAAGCCTTTTGTGACCAGTTTGTAACGTAAATATTTAGTTCGGGATCGTATACTTGCGTCAAATAGCAGGCGTAGTGATTCGATTGTCGATTGATCCGTGTTTGTGTTTTTATTTGCTGACATGACGTTTGTGATGAATTGGTTAACTTAGTAAAGGAGATTTTGTTCATAACATAATGTAGTTACACTTCCAACAACTAGATTACTATTATTATTAGATTTGCAACTGCTACTCGTACACATGTGTAAATTATTGCATTTCCATTGCATGAAGTGTGTGTAGATTAGAAACATATTTCTACAAAAACCTACTTGTTCCTCGAAGACTATAGGCTTTGACACTTAATAGGAACACTTAAAAATATATCAACTTAGACGTTAAACGCATGCTCCACAGATAAGGCCTTACCCTTAAATTTGTGATGATGATAACGTAAAACGAAAGCAACATTGTTTGTCATTCACCTAACATCGAAAGTCCGTTTAATCCGAAAATTAGGCAAATGAATTGGCTCCAAATCTCGATCCAACCTGAACTAGCATTACGAGAATGACAAAGTGCCAGATACCAGATTCCACACACGCCAAATCAGTTCCAATAGTGCCCTAAATATATCTGTCAGCGCTAAATTCAACTGCATACGGACTAATCGTACAATAAAGCGGAATTCACTCTCTCATTTGGTCAGATACGTTTGCCACAGTCAGGAGTAAGCGGCGCGGTTGATTTAACAGTTAATCTGCTGAGTTGACACTATCAGTTAGTGTCCTGTGATATATGGAATTTTATTACTCTTGTATCAACCTTGATGATCCTTGAAATTGTCTGCAACGCCTTTTATAAATCTATTATTTATTTATTTTAAATGAAATTACATACTATGCTAACAGCTTATACCAAAACGCACAGTATGTTATAACTTATATACTTATATTTTACAATACCGAGCTTTATAGAAGCTTGGATCACTATTAATTTTTTACAAAAAATTTACATAGAATTAAATCTAGTATTGAATAAATCAACCTCAGGGATTTGAGTAATCATATCGTTGAGTAGATCTATGGCGTGTACCGTGGATGAATACCTGGCAGTGTCGGTGCGCACGCGCGCCGGCCCCGCGAGCAGGCGGCGCGCGCAGCACGCGCGGGGCTCGCGCGCCCACGCAGCCACGCTCAGCGACAAGCGAGCGAGCGTACTCGAGTCATCGATAACACCGTTCAGTAACTGGTAATAGTGCATCATCAATGCACAACGTCTCCTAACTTCTTACGTATTGATGCCTACCATTCCGGAAACAAATAGAGACGGATACAAATAGAGACGGATACAAATACGGGTAATAACCATACATTTTTTTATACAAGTACTTAGAAAATTTCTTTTGCACCTTTTCCAGCATCAGATTGTATTATTAAGATTAAATTGCAGTCTCTA
>OZ026821.1:9171836-9351226 GCA_964023185.1 Macaria liturata
CGCCGCGCCACCTCCGAGCAGCCCTGCACTGCCACTGGAGAGGACACCTGCCACCAATGCAGTACACATACAAGTGTACTAGATCAACGAACTCAATAACGTACATACACACGTACTAAAACGTATTCTATAGAATAAGAATAAGAATAAAATCAATTTATTGGGACACGAAACAACAAGAAATACACAACACAATAAAATATAAAAATATATACAGGTACACGTTTCGTGCCACAATCCGGCCCCAACTCAGCATGTGCTATAGGTATATTAGCTTCAATACTTACAGTTTAGAATTTCAATATAGATCACATCATCTATAAAATGTAGACAAATACTAAGAAAAAGTCTCATACACTGCATTGATAAGACCCAAAACTTAAAGTCATCTCTCAAAACTTAAACCAACTCTACAAAAGACGTAAAACTTGGAACAACGTTCTCAGCAAAATTAACTGCAACTTTAAAATTAGTTCGCACTTTAGGTGAAAATTTATTGGGAAGTTTGTTCAGGGAAATACGGTAGCGCTTTCTTAGAAGCGTTCGGGAGGTTTATAAGTGTAAACAAACTATTACCTACCTTAGTGGGAGGAATTGCACATTAGTTCGTGAAGAAAACAAACTTTACAATAAAGAATCAGTATAAATATTTTAATCAAAATTACAGTTAAATATAACTTGTAGGTATTTTATAAAATGGTACACATATTACACATTAATTATGTATTTATTTTATTTATTCTGATTTGATAACAATAATCTAATTTATTGACTGGACAACTACTTGGTATTTATTCAGTTTTTGAGTCTGCGTCTGATTGCATAATAATATGGTGAACCTTTTTATTCAAATCTTCTGATGTTGTGACTAGCAGCGCCATCTATGTACGGGGATGGTTGAAACGTGAGAACTAATGATAGTTAAGGGTAAGTGGTACTGATACGTGCATTTATTATTACTCGTAGGACATTTTTTATATAGGTACTTTAGTATATAAACAATATGCACATACATTATTTCAAAAGAAACACTCAATTTTAAATTTTGCTTTGCATAAAAATTCTGATTTGAAGAAGAATTATTCTTAGTAGAATATCGAATAAGAATTTAATAATCAAGATCAAATAAGAGTTATGTAGCTCAATAAATGGCTCAATAAATGTATTACACAAAATATAAATAGGATGATAGAAAAAATTACAAAAAAAAAGCAAAAATTAAATTAAGTGCCTCTCTGACAAAGCCACTTTCGAGTATAATTATTTACATTGAGTGGTTTATAAAAACCATGTTTTCTGGAAAGTCCAGATTTCCTGAGCCTATCTGAAGAATGAGAAAGAAGCTTGCCAATCCATTCCTGTCAGATTGTGTACCTACTCGTAGAGAAGAGAAAATAAAGAACACGAAATATGTCGACCACTTTGAAGCTTATTTAGTGAACGCGAATATTTTAGTACAAGTCTCAAGTATATTTATAAAAAAGGCTCAAAAATAATGTAAAAAAACAGTTATTATGACAGTTTTCGTATAGCAGTAAAAATGTTAAAAAACAGACTTGTTATAGGTATAGCTATCTTGAGATGATGAGCGCAGTGACACATTTTTTTTAAACAGTTAGCCTTATTATAATTGTTGTTTTTTCCCCAGAAATGACTTTCAATATATTCTTATCATATTATTTGTAAACAGAAACTCTTTATTTCAGTTACGTATTTTCATTGCCTGTAAACGTGTAAACCACGTGTCATGTCCCATTTTTTCTTCGACCATTTTTCCATCTCTTTTCCCGCGGCCTTCCTTGTTCTGGTAGGCATTAGTAAGCAAGTAATTAACATTTCTAGAATGATTCATAGAAATCTTTAATTTCATTTTATAATTTTTCTAATCATATGGTCCAAACTACTATGCATTAATATTTTATCTCAGCGGCAGATAATATTTCCTCTCGCTCCGTGTAACTAGTCTGTTCCCGCGAGTCTGCTCGTTGTCGGCTCGCACGCAATAATCGAACGCGATTATTTTCGAGTTCGGAAACGGTTACAATTACTGATCGCTACTCGGCCGCGTAAACAACTTCACTTGATAAGTGTGGTGTAGGGGATGATACATTAGCGATAGAAAATAATAAATATGCACACACTTTTTATATTCCAACTCAAAAGAAAATAAGGGGCAGATGAATAAAAGAATTTGTTTAGTACACAGAAATGGTGACTTTTCTCTATTATTTAAACTAAATTGACACTGTCGGGTAGCAAATAAATAGTGTTTCTCGCTACATACCAGTACATATAATGGTAGACAGAAGAGTTATCATAAATAGGTGACTTATCTGTCAGTGAATATCAAGAGATTTGTGTTATAGAAAACTGCTTGTAGTAAATTTAAGTAGTATATTATAAAGTCTCAAAAAAACCTTGGGTTTTGTCACGCCTAGTGTCCTTTTTAGCTTGATGAATAATTATTTTTGTGAGGAAAGTAAAAAAGAGAGCTAAACTTATGCCTATTATCTTATTTCCTCACTCAAAACATTTTTATACAAACACTAGTAGCTAAGCACCTGTACAAACGAATCAAGTCGCTATAATCTTGTTACGTGTACCGTCTCCTAGTCCCCATATTAAACTTTCAGTTTCGCGGTACGTAATGTAAACATGCTCTCTTTTTGTCCTAAGTGATCTGGCTCTGGTCAACGTTGATTTTTATATCACACTCCGTAAAGGAGGGTTTTCACTATAAAACATATTTATTTTTCTAATGAAAATAATAAATTAAGTTCACATGTTTCTGCTTATAAATTCAGTATAGATTAAATTCAATTAATACAATTGCGCTATTAGTATCGTGTTACGAAAGAGTTCGGTAATCGTGACTAGTAGCGCCATCTGTTATGATTAAGTTGCAACATTGGAAAATTTTATGTACACCTAATAGTAACGTCTTCAGCGTTGTAGACTCTATATTCTGTGGCTGTAGTGAATAAAAAACATATGTAGAGTTATCTAATTTTTTATTAATGTAGATTATTTTTTCTTTTTATTGAACTTTCATCGTAGTATTGTACCTAGAAAACCATGCCGTTTGGTACGAAAAAAATATATGAATAAAATACAACACTTAATAAAATCGTAAGTTCCTAATTTTTGCAGATATGCCTACCTGGGAACATTACAATCACATGACTAATTAACATACCTAACGTCAAAGACTAACAAACTTATAACAGAAGATCCACGCATCTCCTACGCTTCATTTTAAAACAACAAATAAATCTCTCGCCCCAGATATGAAACCATAAAATATTATAGACAATTACAATATCAGCCATTATAATGTATATTGTATAAGTTCCTTAATACTTCGGCCAACATATTTATTTTAAAGAGCGTCCGCGTAATGTTTAGATTAAAAATATTTCTGGAAACTTGCACACGACACTGTTTGAAGACAGAAAGCATTTACCGGGTGCTTCTCAATCTAGTGTATGGCTTCATCTGGAGTTTGTTTAGTTTCAGAAAGTTTCTAAGTACTTTTCCAGGTGAAAATTTTAAAGGACTGGTAATATAGGGATAGCAAGATATTACTTTCTATCAAAAGTGTGAGTAAAATTTTCTATCAAATATTTGATCTTGATATAAATAAATAAATATTTCAGGACATATTATACAGCGCCATCTTGCCCCATACTAAGCTTATGAATGTATCATTTACTGATTTTCTTCTATGTATAATTATGCCAATTCTCTTTGTTACAATACTCCAGCACAGGTACAATCAAATCTTTTGTCTTCAATTGATTATGATTTGCTAAGCAATTAAAATTATCATGATTATGTTCAAATTAAACACCAAAAAAAGAGGTTATTAAAGTCATCTGAAAGTTTTTTTTTTTTTTTGTGGATATGTTACGCGATTACTCCGTTATTTATGAACCGATTTCAAAAATTCTTTTTTTATTCGACGGGGATAGTTTCCGAAATGGTCCCATTAACATTTTTTTTCATTCGGTCTAGGACTTTCTGTAATAAAAACTAATAATCCAACAAATTGATAAAGTTTACGCAAACCAATTTTACCCATATTTCCAAAACTACTAGTCGGATTTTGATACAGTTTTCTGTGATATGTGTTGAGTTTTAATGGATGCATCTTTTTAGCTATGTATTACGATGACTACTCACCAGGGGGCGCTACTGTATACACGATATCTTCTGAATTATCAGCCCGATTTTGATGCGGTTTTCTCTTGATAGGCTTAGATTTGTTTAGCAAATGAGTTTATTTACGTGATTCGTTGATTACTCGCTAGAGGGCGCTTCATACATACTTTTGTTAGCGCCTAAAACTAAAAGTGCTAGGCCTTTTCTGATGCTGATTTCAACATTGAGTTTGTTGTTGATCGGGGTAGTATGAATCCAGAGAATATGAAAAAAAACATCAAAAATATCGCGCTCGCTTCGCTCGCGCCTGACTAACTTTGCTTTGTATGTTTAATAAGTATGTATATACAAAAGAAAAGTATAAATAAATAAGTATTATATCCGTTACCTAGTACCCATTATACAAGCGTAAGCTTAGTATGGGGCTAGATGGCGCTGTGTGATATGTCCTAAAATATTTTTTTTATAAGTACATAAGTTTTTCATACCTTCAGCTAAACATCTAACACATCCAGGTGTGGCTTCCGGTGGTGGAGCGGATGCGCCGGCGCACGCAACTCGCTCGAAAGTGTTATGCGTTGATTGATACTAGTGGAGTATGTGTGTTTGTACACGCAACTGGTACGTGACGCTGAAATATATGTACTTATTTATACACTAGTGGGTGCTCGCGGCTTCGCTCGCATTAAGAAGTAAAACTTGCATCTTGCATAACCCCTATTTCACCCCTTTAAAAGTGGCATATCCAAAAATCCTTTCTTAGCGGATACATACGTCATAACATCTATGTAACTTCATTCCAAATTTCAGCCCAATCCATCGAGTGGTTTGGGCTGTGCGTTGATAGATCACTATATCAGTCAGTCAGTCAGTCAGTCAGTCAGTCAGTCAGTTATATATTTTGATTTGTACCAAAGACTACACAAGTTTCTTAATAGATTGCAGGCATCGGATTTACCTGTAACAAAACTGAGAATAATATAAGTACATAAGTTTTCCAAAAGTAACCACTAATTACTAACTGGCAGTAGAAAACACCATTTAGTTTATATTAGTATACGTTTAGGTTGATATTAAAACATCATTGTGCGCAATTTAAGTTACATGGAACTAATGTTTTAGTTTCAAAAATATAAACAGTTTATTTTCCCCAATCAAACTCGTTTTTCTTTATTTTGCAATGTTTTGTCATCCTGCTTATAAAGTACAAAAATAAATGATGCATAAATCAAAATATGTTTATTAAAAATATAAATAAGATCCAATCCATATTAACTACGATCATAAATAGAGCGTTTCTATCAAATTAAAATAAATTATACTTCACTTAATCACCAAAAGTACAAGATTATGATCATGCAAGGATGTACAATACTTAAACCAATTTTAGAATTAACTTTTACACAGCAATATAGGCTTTATTTGTGTGCAATTAAGTACATATTTCCATACAAGTTATTATTTTTACGATAGGCTAAGTTACCGTATAGCCTTGACAGAGTTTTGTGAACAAAGATTGATATCTAGAACGCACATCTAATTAAGGTAATATTAATTATGGATGCTCATTGCTCAGAATGCATAATAATGCTATTTTTGTATGTGCTATGAATATGGCAGATAAGCCCATCAAATAATAGTTAATTAGGTATCTATTATGTATGATTTTTTTCGGACAATATTATAGTTATTATATAAATACTGTCACTTATTAAAAGGAAAATTTCACTCTCTTAATAACCAATGTTTGTTTTTCAAATTCGTTATTTGCTTTACTAGCTGAATATAAATGTGAAGATTGAAAATTATTTTTGTAACACATGAATTTTGATTTTGATAATCATAACAGAAAATAGGCAAAACATATAAGATACGAAGACTATTGAATCTAGTTTTATTCATTTTGGGCACAAAAATAAACAATACGCGAACAAACCTACCAACTTGACTCTTCTTTAAATCTTACCTTCTTCTACCTTCAAGCTACCTTACTTACCTCACAACAATTAGGCAACAACACACATACATTATTTGCCATTTTTGTTGTGAAATCTACTTGCAGTGGCAATTAAGGCCGGTGGCAAATGAAATCGCATCCTCTGCCATCCGTCCTCCAAATGTAAAGACAGGACACAATGAAATTGATACGAATGTGCTGTTTGAAATTGAACCTTAATAATAGCTATTTTTGAGTTAGTTTTGTTGTGTATGTTAACTGTAAGATACTACAAGTAATTTTTGTTCGGTTTCTGCATCAGTTATTTATATATTATTTAGTTAGTTTCATTACAATAAAGAAAACATCAGAACTTCTATTTGAAAGTGAACAGTTTTTAATTTTTTTATGTTGAACATTGTCGATTTTGGAGCCAATTTTATCGAATGTTCCAGTCCACAATTTAAAACGCTTTTAGTAATTTGTGGCGTTAGATTTAAATATTTTGTCTTGTTATGTATAGAGTTTTGTTTATGTCCAATGAAGCTATCTATATACATATATACATATACATATACATATGAAATAAATAATTGATTTATTTATTTTCCTCATTAAAATATGTAATGAAATCATATACTTTATTGTTCACCAAAATAAAGAATAGATACAATTTGCATAATAAGGTAGAAGGTAACCTTGGGCGACTTTGAAATATCGTGAATGATTTGTTCTATTTCTCTCAGAACACATTACTTACTTAAAAATAAGACAAAGATAATAAAATGCTACCACACTACTAATCCGCACAGTAACCTCGCTGCATCGCGTGCTGAGGTTGCGCAAGCGCGCGCTTCAGTGGGCAAGCGGGCCGCCTGAATCACTTCCTGTGAACACATGTCCGACTGATACTGGACTCATGGACAAATACTCACGTCTTATAAGTATAAGTTAAGTAAAGAAAGAAAGAAAGAAACATTTATTGTGACAGATTTAACAGAAAAACAAACACGAGTATAAACAATTAACCATAAAATCTACCACAACTCAGCATAAAGCTGGTTGTGTGGAAGCAACCAGCGCTGGTCTTCCGTTGGAGCTGACTGTGACGTCACTCACTTACAAGAAGGCAGGCAAACAAACAAACAAGATGAGACGTATACAAAGAGGATAACTATTTCGGGATATTCCATACAACGTCATCTATTCCCATACTAAGCAAACGCTTTTTACTCTTGTGCATGGCATTTGACCATTAAGTCACCCGAACTTACATCCGATTAAGTGATTACTGCAACCAAAGGTGGTATGTGTGTGTTCTGGAAAAGATCAAGGTCTTAAACGAGGGTGCTAGAACACACCGTTAGGCACTTGGCCACAAATTTAACTAGCTGGATATCAAAAGGTATGTATACTATTCTTCGTAGTATGTATACTATTACTACGATGCAAAGTATACATTTTTTAAGAAATTAGCACACCAGAAAAGATCAAAGACCAGACGCAAATCGTGGGGATGCGAGCATGAAAATTTACGATCACTCGCAGAGTTAAGAGGTCGGCGTAATGTGCCCCATTCATTTTTCCATTACATTCCGGTAGAAAAAATAAACCCTTGGAACCTTTTTATGGCATTACTGTTTGTAAACGATCGTTACATATTTAGTTGGCATATTTATTTATATGATCTAGTGACCATTCTTTGATATTACAAAATGATCAATTTCTTTTAACAATCAGGTAACAAAGTATCTGAAAAAAAATGTAAACCTGAAATAAAGACATCTTGTTTTTTATTTATTACAAGGTGTCCCGCCAGACTTCGTACTGCGACTTTTGTATAAATTAATTTCAATTTTTTTTTTCCCCCTTTTAAACCTTCCCTAGACCTCCACGAACATTTCAAGACTAAGATAAGATAAATCCGTTCAGCCGTTCTCGAGTTTTAGTGAGACTAACGAACAGCAATGCATTTTTATATAGATATATATATATATATATAGAAGATTAGAAATTAGAAAACCAACTCATATTACGTGTACGAAAAGTTGTCATTTTAATACCATACGCAATGTATTATAAGCAATATATACCACACTACATGCAAAATCCTACTAGATTGTATCTAAACATATACAAAAAACGAACTTGATGCATCATTGAAGAAAAAAATTAGATGAAATGATAAGTCACTATTTTGTAGTCGGTAAACAATTAGTGAAAATAAATAAAAATCCGCAGTCACTCAACAACTTATCATCCGCAACACGGCGCCACTTGTCACCATGAAAGCAACATGAAAGCATGGTAAAAGTCTCCAGTCACCATCATTTGTCAGTCACTCTCGACTTTTCATTTAACAGTGACAACGACACTCATTTAGTCGAGTCATTAACGGAATGAAGCACAATTTATTATGTAGGCGTTAGGGGACGAACGTGAATGATTTGGTGTTCTCAAAAGTGGACAATATCAAAAAACGTATACGTGTCTACGTATCGAAAAATGGGCAAGTTTAACTGAACAATAAACATTAATTATATAAAAGAAAACTTTTAGAAGTCGTGATAACCTCCTTCTTTGAAGTAAGTTACATAAAATGAGATTATTGTGCATCATAATTTCATCATTAAACTATGACAATACATTTATTTGTTACTACCATACTTAATTAGTTAGCAAAAACTGTAATCTATATCAATCAATATTTCTGTATTGTACACCGATAACAAAAGAACACAAGCATAAAGAATTTTAGTTCGTAGTATTGGGACAGAGGGCGGCCTTATCACTATATGTTCCACATTAGGATTCCTTTTATTATCTTCAAAAGAGAACTTTGTCAATATATATATAATCATACACTTATGTATAATATAGAAACAAACAACAAAGTAAGGTATAGCAAAGAAAAGCTACAAACTACAATAACAATGTACTCGTATTAAAATTCTAACGTAATTTTGTCTAAATCTGTTGTCATAATCAAAAACAAAAAGTTAAAGACAAAATGCCTCTCTAAAAAGCTTAAAATCGTTCCAAAACATTGAACCTAACACTTCTCCATTACCGAGACAATTTTATCATAGATTAAATAACAGTTTCATATCTATTAAAGTAAGAAAATGTCTTCGTCTAAGGGCAAGTCAGCCGCGCGTAATAAATGTTTTAATGACTAACATTATGCAAACACATTAAGGGGTCTCGGATATCGGATTTGGTTGGATTAATGGATACATTGTTACAAAAGTTTACTTTGAAAAATATGTCGCAAATTGAATTCGATCTAGGAATTTATTTGGTCGGTTTCTTTTTTGTCATATGTACATACTCGTATGTTGACATGAACACAGTTGCATTACGTATGTATAGGTATACATTTTTATTAATATAACATTAAAACGATTGACTTGTGCTATTTTTTTCGTTTTAATAGCTTAATTGTTTACTAATACTAGATGAGCATCTACTACTTACCTAGGTTAGGTAGGTACTTACTTACGTGGTAGACTACTTTTCATACTAGATAGACGTGGACAACACCTTGAAGTAAGCAATATTATTGGTTTATTCCAACTAGTCCTACAAGTAGTTCGATAGTCGAACTGTTTGGAAGGTTTTGTTCCAAGTAGTTCGACTGTCGAACTAGTTGGAAATTTTTATTCCATATAGTTCGACCGTCAAACTAGTTGGAAATTTTTATTCCAAATAGTTCGACTGTCGAACTAGTTGGAAATTTTTATTCCAAGTAGTTCAATGGTCGAACTAGTTGGAATTTTTTATTTTCATAAATGTTATTTACTTTAAACCCAAATCTATCTCAATAAAACCCAAAATTACAAAACTTCAATAATAAAATTAAGTAATACACTACATTACAATAATATGTTATCAA
Organism: Macaria liturata; assembly: GCA_964023185.1. NCBI lineage: Eukaryota > Metazoa > Arthropoda > Insecta > Lepidoptera > Geometridae > Macaria > Macaria liturata. The sequence continues at coordinate 9,181,829 of OZ026821.1, forward strand.
CACAAAAATAAGTTACAACCGTGGAAACCTTCGCCCCTAATTTCCATCCATTTCCCTCTGAATCATGACTGAAACCTTTTATACACGACACAAAACACTATTGTTAGGCTGACGTGTTCACAAAAAACCGGACAAATGTCAACAGCTTTGTTCAACAAGTTGTTACCAGTTTGTCACGACACTGTATTGAAAATCGTTTCCATTTCCATTGTAAGCTTTTATCCCTTATCATAAAGTTCATTTTCAAATACCAATGTTCTCGATCTATGAAAATACAGTTCAGTTTGGCTTGGGCGTAATCAAATTCAAAACTACAGAATACAAATGATTACGTAGAGGACATTTTTAGTCTGTGACAGAGTTAACCCCTCAATACATCGGGCTATTTTCTGAGGGGAGCGTAAAAGCTGCGCGGAAAAAATAATAACACGGACTTATCGCCTTTTTACGTAGATCCTTACATAAATAATGATAAAGGGAAATTAAATCAAAGTCTTATTAGAATATTAAAAGTTTCGAAGGCGTTTTTTAATGTCTTTGGCGGTGGTTAGGGACGCATATTTCACTCAATTTAGTAAATGGAACGAGGTGGTATGTTAGACCATGCCTATTAGAGGGGAGGGTGCTGGCTTCTTTAATATTTTTTTTGGTTTTATTAAACGCGTTTATTAATTAGATCGTGTGACGTTTATTATTTTTGAGAATTATTTATTTAGGTTCCATATATCATTAATATCGCGCATTGTACCCTTAATTTGCTTCTCCCCCGGACCCCTGCACAGTGCAGACGTATTTTTTGACCGCTCCGTAGTTTATTTTTTTAAAATTAAATACAATTCGTCGACGATATTAACTGCAGAATAACAGGACTGCATAAAACAAAGGAGGTCGGCATTCAACGGACGTAGACGCACGACACGGGTGAGTGTGTTTACCTGGCTACAACAGCACACTAGCACGTCGCGTCTCCATACGCTTGAAGTACGAGTGTTGTAACGCTGCAGCTACGAGCCGCGTAGCCTGAGCTGTAGCCGCCTACGCACACATTCGACCTACGCAAGCCGGCCTGCTACCATTTCATAATCTCCTGGTACTTTTTCGTCGTCTGAGCATCGGTGCGTACGCAAATATTATGGACTCCTCGCCCGCGCAGGTGGCCGCTTCCCCCGCTGCTGCTTCCCCCGCTGCCGCTACCGTTCGTGAGGCTCGCGGCGCCACACAGACATTGACTGCAGCTGCGCCGCCTACGCATTACGCGTCAGATCCTAATATTGCTACATCTAGCAAAGCGTCTATGCGCGTAGGAAAGAGAAAGCACGACGATTTAACCCAGGAGTTCATAATGAACATGTTAGAGGCACAGGACAAAAAAAACGAAGATAGATATAACAAATTATTGAAAAATATGGAAGATGGTTTTCGCGCTAATAGCGCCCAGAACGATGATATCCAGAAGTCTGTAGATTTTCTGTCCCAAAAGTATGAGGAGGCTGTGACTATGATAAAAAAATTAGAAGAAGAAAAAGCTACTGACCGCAAGCATATAAAGTCTCTTGAATCGAGGATTGAGACGATGGAAAGAAGCCAGTATAGTTCTAGCGTCGAAATCCGTAATATCCCTAAAAAACAGGGCGAAACGAAAGAGGATCTAGTGAATCTGGTAACTAAGGTGAGTGAGATAATCAAAGCTCCTATACAACCGTCACAAATACGGGACGTTTACCGTATTAACACTCGAAATGAAAACTTTAAACCCTTAATTGTGGACCTGCAGAGCGTGTTAACTAGAGACCGGATGGTTATTTCAGCCAAACAATTTAATAATCAAAACTCGACCAACAGATTGAGCACTACTCACCTAAACATTGAGGGCACCCGCCAGCAGGTGTATGTGGCCGAGTGCTTGTCTTACCAGGCCAAGAAGCTTTACTATCATGCCAGAGAGTTTGCGAAGGCCAACCAATACAGATACTGCTGGGCCTCTAAAGGTAAAATATACCTCCGTAGAACTGAAGGAACCAATGCTATAAAAATCAATGAAATGGCTGACCTAGACAAACTTCTCCAAAATCAATGACTAAAAATTCTTATTATATTGATAGTTACTTGTTTTAGTATAATAAACGATTTAAATAGCCCTAGTAATACTGTTAAGATAGCCGATTGTTCCAATGTAATGATAGTTTCAAAACTTTACTCAATCTATAATAAGAACTCTATTCTACCCACATATATACTATTGCATGTACCATATTGTCGTCCTACACTGACACATAATATAACTCTATTTAAAAATACTATTTCCACTTGTAACCTAAACTTAAACTTGCTGCCATACCCTCCCTACATGTGTAACAACTGTCTGATAACCGAACTAACAAACACAATTAATATATTACTTATCATCTTTGTCTACATAATTTATTCATGTCTTCAAATTTTGCTAAATAATGAATATAATATCTGCCATACAAACTACCTAAACCTCAAATCTCACTTATATATCTTCGAGTATGCTCTAGCAAGTGTGTGTGCAGTGTACTCTAATTGTTTTAATATTATAACCTACACTAATCCAGTACCTTACCTATATTCTGATACAGTTCCTCAGTACTTCCACACAAACAATTATGGATAAAGGTCCCATCAACGAATTTATCCTTGCTGAAGTGGATGAAGTAGGTCTCTCAGACTGTGTTACAGTTACTGATCCCAGCCAATGTGATCAATTAAATAAATATTCGACCCAGAATAACAATTACTATTTGAATATTATTGCGGTTAATATACGAAGCATACATTGTAATTTAGATAAATTTCTTGCGTTTACATCAACTCTAAATTTTGCTCTAGATGTTATTATAATGTCTGAATGCTGGACCGGCATAAACAATCCTCCTCCATGTCTTAATCACTACAAAACAGCTTACTCCTCATACAAACATAACCAGAATGATGGAGTGGTTGTTTATGTCCGAGAAGAGATTAATGCACAGTTATCAGAGGTTACTATCATAGATGGCAACTGCATTGTTGTTACAATAGGTCAACAATTTTCTATCATTTGCACCTACAGACCATCTGGATTCAGTAGCCCAACAAATTATGTTAATTCCCTAGCTGAACTCTTGCAAAGCATTAAAGCTGAAAATATCATCCTTGCAGGAGATATTAATTTAGATATTTTACCCATCAACGACACAACTAAAGCTGATAACTATTTGAATCTTTTGGCAATGTACGATTTTAAGATAGGTATCAATAAAACCACTAGAATTGATCCATGTCACGGCAAAAACTCTTGCATTGATCACATAATGATAAAATCTGCCCTAGATTGGACCACTTTTGTTTTTGAAGAGCGATTCACTGACCACTCCCCTACTCTAATATTTTTTGATAAAGCTAAAATTGTAAAACAATGTATTACCTACAGAAAAGTTCGAATCAATTATGAACTACTTAAAGAGGAACTTAAAAAAGAGTCATGGACTGACTTATACCTAGAACTTGACATAAATGTTGCCACTGAATTGTTTACTAACCGCTTTCTTAGTTATGTAGCTAAACATACTATTTCAATTCAAGTACCTAAGAAGAATCGACCGATAAAGCCTTGGATTACAATAGGGATAGTTAGATCACTGAGGAAAAGAGATAGAATGCATGCCAAATGTAAAAAGAATCCAAATGATGATAGCCTAAGAAAGCAGTATGTAACTTATCGTAACACATGTAACTACATCATAAAATCAGTTAAAATTCAATATTATCAGTCAAAATTAAATAAGTATAATGGTAACATCAAAGAAACTTGGAAAATTATTCGCGAAGTTTGTAATTCTACCCCTAAAAAAAACCTATCAACAGATCTATTAAAAACTAGTACTAATCCTACAGAATCACTTAATATAGTCAATAAATACTTCACCACAATTGGTAAGAATCTGGCTGACATAACACTCTCAAAAATAAATAAAACAGAAAATGAATTAGCTGACAATTTAAAAGTAGATGGCTTACTTCCCAACTCAATGTCATTCTTCATGACTGACGAGTCGGAAGTCAGAACTGTAATTTATGGGCTTAGAACCAATAGTGCCCCAGGATGGGACAGTATCACTAGCGCCACTATTAAGCTAACCTTACCTTTTATAGTTGGTCCAATTTCCTATATATGTAACCTAAGCTTCAGTAGTGGTCAATTCCCTTCCACATGCAAAAGAGCTATAGTCTGTCCTATTTACAAATCGGGGGACAACAAGGATCCCTGTAACTACCGTCCGATCTCGCTTCTCTCAATATTGTCGAAGATAATAGAAAAATTAATAAATAAAAGACTGCTAACTTACCTTGAAAAGAATAAAATTCTTAGTGCCAACCAGTTTGGGTTCAGAACCAACAGATCTACTGAAGATGCGGTCCTGAAACTTACTACATACATCAAAGAAAGCTTAGCAAAAGATGATAATTTATTAAGATCTTGAACGTCATCTTAGATGTTTGCCTACATGAATTAATCCAAAACGGTTAATTAGTAAGATTGTATGACGGTTGCTAACTCTGGTGTCAGAATTTTCAAAAACGGTTATTGAAACTTTTGCATAATGGTATTGATTGATTGATTGATAAATTCTTTATTAAAACACCACATACATAAAAACAATACAAAAAAACATAGACAATAAAATTTGCGTTTTAATTGGCGTCCTTATCGCTAAGAGCGATCTCTTCCAGGCAACCGATCTCTGTCCAAAAAAATCTTCTACTTATCTCCGTATTTCTTTCTATCTCTATTACGTTCTCAGAAGTAAACGTTATCGTCCCTAATTCAGTCGTAACAAACATAAAACAGTGGTTCTCGCGAGTCACTAATTCAACCGAGGCCGCTTCGAAGGCATAAATTAAGGCAGTACGGGTAGAATCGCCGCAGTGACCGCAAAACCGATAGTTTAAGAATATTCACGAGTATAAATTAAACAGCATTCGCTGCTGTGCAGATTTCCCTAATGGTTGACCGGTAGAGGTAGGTGGATTGGTAGGTTTTGGTACTTTCAAATAGTGAAATGACCAATGCTAATGTCTATGTATCGAAACGGATTTGAGCTAGTAATAAACAAAGCAGTTTAGACACTCTAGTCCTTGGATTAGAAACGGTTTTCATTAAGATAGAACTTGCAATTATAAAATCACCAGTATTAAATTAGTCATTGTCGAGTGTACTAGTTATTGCACATTCGTAAATATTACTTTCCTTATTTTTCAACCAGACCCACTGTTACCGATTACATATAATTCCTAAAAACACATGCCAAATAGACTCATTTTCAAAATATCAAGACCTCCCGCCCACACTGTACACGGGGCGCGGTCCGGTGTAAAGACAAGACACATGGCCGGCGCTGCGACCTCTCTAGAGAGCTGCTCCACTATTGATAGGGGCCCAGTACCCACGCAAGATGGTAAGGGTTAGGTGGCCTAAAATACCATTCAGATACATATACTGATAACCATTTTATTCATTATTTGTTCTAACTATTTGTCAAACTATAAACTTATGCGAAATAGTTATAACTTTGAATAAAAAATGAATTCAGGGCCTGGAGTACCCACGCAAGCTGGTAAGGGTTAGGTGGGCTAAAATACCATTCAAATAATAATTCAGGTAATAATGTCTTAGTTTTGTTTTGTATGGTGGAACTTTCTAATACCCACCTTGCTAGCTATCACTCTCAAATGTAAAATCTGTTATTAAGCCCCTAATGGTGTGTTTCTTGAGCCTCATTTGATAACCACTTCCGATAATGTATCTAATATTTTATAGTACAAATAAATAACAATACCACCAAATCCAATTCAATCATACTAAACTAAAAACTAATTACTAAAAATACTTCACTCTAACAAATAGAAATTTTGTAAAATATACTCATTAGTAACCCGTCAAAAGTAGCTAAAAACTTGACTAAAAGACATTCATGAAACATTGGAAAATAGCTGGCATTTCAGTTTCACCGCATTGTGCACGTTTCATTTTTCAAAGAGTGTCAAAATGTCATACGAAAGAAAATTCACTGCTCGTGGAAGTGACACGAAAAATATTGCCACGCGTATATTTCTATACAGTAGCTTAGGTACGTTGACACAGCTTGAGTGACAGTGGTATTTTTTTAAAGAGCTTATCTTTGTAAGAAAGCTTAAAATAATCTACATACCTATAAGTTTATTTGTTTTATCCGGTTTATTCAAACGCTTTAAGTGGGCTATTCATCTTTACACCTTATCTTTACTTAAATGAGCAAACATTTTTTATTGAAGATAGAAACTATGAAATGCGAAAGACGCGAACCAACTTATGTTGTTGTAAAATCTGTTACAATTACAAGTTTTCTTTATTTATTTCTTGCTGTAACATGAATGTAGCTATATAAAACCACCAATAATAAACAAACAAATCTAAACACTATTTAAGAACTAGGCCACCTAACACAAATATGTTAAAAACGCAATACATCACAAGCCAAGTTAGAATCTTATTCTCAGAGACGTGGCGTAAGTAAGTGCCCCCTAGAGTGGCATACTCGTACAATTCATGCATAATGCTCTACACCTCTAGCCGACCGGCCACCAAACTGCTTGGCTAGTCCGGGAGACAATGGTACTGTTTGTTACTAGTCAGGACACATCCCCACATCTACAATTCGCATGCATAATTCTCCACACTTCTAGCTGGCCAACCACCTCACTGCTTGGTTAGTGAGGGAGATAAAGGTCAGTTTTTTGCATGTGTAGGTATCACCTCTAGTAACCCGCTGTATCAGGTTGCAATCATCACTATGTACTTTTTTGTAAGTAAGTAGGCTTTCATTGGAGTAGCGAACTCTTGTACCTTACAATAGTTTTAGAAATATTTTGGACTCATCGACAGTTATACTATGATTAACAACAAATGTTAAAAAAAAATAGAAAACCATAGGCAGAAAATTACAAACCATTCCTCTTAGTAAATTATCATCATGACCCAATTCCATTCGTAATCTACTCTACCCCTGCTCCCTCCCTAGATTATATTCCGCCACTTTCCGCAGTGAAATCGTTCGAGAATACATACGATTGTTTCCACTCGCTCCTAACTCCTAACATATAAATTATATGACCCGCCGCGATGCTGCATGAATATATGGATGAGAGGCAAATTGATATTACAAAAGCTCGTATGTTACACTTTGGCTTTTTTACGCCACATTTTTCCACCGAAATTGGCTTTTTATGCCACGAAGGATAAATTGTGACCGAGATGTGGAAATTGGAATGATAATGAGGGTGATAGAGGGTTAATGTGGGTGTGAAATGATATCGTGCAGCCGTCGCGATGGAGTTATCCTTATTTTAACTGATGTTAAAAAAAAACAATATGTTGACTTCGGTTCGACTGAATTTGAACGTTTAGAAAACTACGAATCATTTGGAACTAAATAAGGATGTATTATAAGCATTTTCACAATCATTCATGGAAAACCGTGTACCCGTAGTGCGTGAAGTGCCCGCTCAGACATAAAGCAACAACAATTTTTAAATGATTACCAAAATTAAATAAAAGTAAAAATTGTCTATACATTCTAAAAACTAATTTTATACATTTCCTCTTATTTTTTTCCGTACTGTTGATAGCGAAACCAATACCAAAACACGATAACGGAATAAACATAAAATTAGGGTCAATATTTGCAATGAGGCAAATCAAAATAACCGGTTGATTAACATTTGGGCAAGGATTGATATGGCCCGGGGCCTTCATTTGCTGGACAAACAGTGACCGACCTTTGACAACGCGAGTAAACAGGCAGATCATTAACCAGCGGTAAACAAGAGTTACTGCTTCGTTTAACTCGTCCTGGGAAGGCTTAGTAGAAAATACCAATTCATCTATACTAATATTACCGCCGCTTCTCACACAGAGTCACGCCACTGCCGCTTTCAGAGGTAGCTTTCGTTATGCGGCCTCCAAATGTTGGAACAACATCCCGCCTCCGATAAGGAACCTGCGTACTTTGTATACTTTCAAACTAAAATTGAAGAGATTTATTTTTGAACATCAAAAACGAGAAGCCTTTTTCACAAACGACACTAGCGCATTTTAATTTAATTTAATTATTGTCATAATACTAATTTACCTACATAAGTTTTTTTATATAAGTATATATGTTATTTTGTGTAATATGTATTAATTAGTGTAGCCCTAGCTCGTATATATATTGTATATATTTTATATATTTATTTCATTCCTTCCACTACCAGTATGTCTAATTTAAAATTTTGTTCCTCTTTGTATACCTACGTCTTTGTCTTTGTTTGTTTTCCTGCCTTCTTGTACGTGCGTGACGTCACAGCCAGCCCCAACGGAAGACCAGCGCTGGTTGCTTCCACACAACCAGCATTATGCTGAGTTGGGGCTGTGTTGTGGCAGATTTTTATGTTTGTTTATAATGTTTTTACTCCTGTGTGTTCTTCTGTTAAATCTGTCACAATAAATGTTTTCTTTCTTCTTTCTTCTTTCTATTATAAAGCTGAAGAGTTTGTTTGTTTGTTTGTATGTTTGTTTGTTTGAACGCGCTAATCTCAGGAACTACTGGTGCGAATTGAAAATTTCTTTTTGTGTTGAATTGACCATTTATCGAGGAAGGCTATAGGCTATATAACATCACGCTGCACCTAATAGGAGCGAAGAAACAATAGAAAATGTGGGAAAAAGGGGGAAAATTATTCATCTTTGAGGGCTTCCGTTGCGTGCGCTGCGAAAATGGTTCAAGATATCAAAAAAATGTGTATGAAAGAATTATTCCTCTTCAAATGATCTAACAAAATGTCCGCAACAGTATATGGTTTTAAGGTTAACTCACTAGAACCGTTTTTATGGTAATAACTATTCCACGCGGACGAAGTCGCGCGCACCAGCTAGTATGTAATAATTTTAAATGGCTGATTATCAAAGATAATAATAATGTGCTTGGTTTCATGAGCACCCAAACAGAAAAAAAAGCAACTACAGCTTTGAAATTTATATTTGTTGTGAAGAAATAAGGACGAAACACGTACAAATAATATAGCAATATATAGGTATATGATATAACTACACATGTACATATATACTTCAGTAATTTATTGTTCAAAATAGGTGTATCTATACTATTTTCACTATTTTCTGGTAAAGTGCATATCAAAACTTGCGTGATAGTGAAATCAGAAACTACTTACCAAAGTAAATTAATAAGAAAACAACCAACAAACTAATAAGCCCTAAACTATCATTGTCATTAGAAGGTAACTCCGGCTAGTTCTCAGGTGCTGTTTAATTAATAAACACGGAGAAGCTGAATTTTTTACGCGGATAAAGTACACTCGCTTTGAACAGGTGCTACTTTAGAGATTATTTTGCTAATTTTTATTTTTTTTATATAAGTCTAATTTTGTTGTCAATTTTGGTGTCATAAGTAGGTAAGTATAAAAAATACTGTTTTTAAGATAAGGCAACTTCGAATAAGTGCATCAAATTCTGGTGTCAAAAGTTTTGAAGAACTGTTATCACTGTAAGTAATCGGAAATTGATTTTTTTGCACGCTACCAAACGGTGTAGCATGTAAAAAAATCGTGATAAAATATATTTACATGGTATCTTGAACATTCTTAAATGCAGGTAATTTAGTTTTCGTTTTGATACACTACAGATAAAAGAAATAATTTTGTATGTATTTGGGGTTAAAATCGTATTTTGCAGTAATTTATTACATAGCTTAGTTCAAAGTCGCACCTTAGTCTTACAGTCAGGCTGCACCAAGGTAACAAGGGCCGTGTGGGTCCTGAATAAACCATGTGATTCATTCCCCGAGGGCCGGCACACTGCGTGCTTAATGGCAACACTGAGTTTTCTTATTAGTGGTAAATACACGTCATTGCTATTTCAGAAGCAACAAACAAGGTTAGTGTTGCCAGATCTATCTCTATGGTGAGAGGGAAAAGGTTAATTGGGTAAAACTTATTTGCGAGGAAATCCAGGTAACTATGGGTAAGCGTAAGTGTGTTTGCCGTGAAAATTTTGTCTTAGTAAGATGTATAATAACTATGTCGACAAAACTAAACAGGATAAATAAGATGTAATTCGTTGACCCTAAGAATAACCACAGCACAATAATACGATGATATACGTAATAGAGAAGTGTAGGAAGATCTGTGCAACGGTGACTGGACAATATAAGAAAGTTTGAAGGAATCATCTGGGCAAGACCAGCGCAAGACATGGATTATTGACGTAAAAGGGAGGGAGGATTAGGCTTATGCCCAACCGTGGGCTCTATTGAGCTGATGATGATGATGTAATATGAAAAAATCATCATTAATATTACTTTTTTTTAATTAAGATAGTATACTATTTTCTCAAAACAAATTATTTATTGATTGTTGAACTAAGTCGTACTAAGTTAGTTTCTTATATAATTAAATATATATTCTGAAAACGGCGGAAAATTTAAATCGATTTACACGTCAATGTAACTACATTTTTAATCCTCAAAAGCACCAAAAAGCCCCATCTATCGGTATAAAAGTTACCCTATCAACATGTGGCAAGCAGTTTGAAGCCAGTTAGTAATTATTTCTGGTGACTGGGCACTTTCAGGCGTAGGAGCTACGAAAATGCGTAGCAAATTGTAACGTAGCACTTTTTTATAACTAAGTGTTAAAGGGCAAGTTGCATAAAGAATGTTGTTTTATTTTGTAAAGAGGTGTAGAGTTTTTTTTATTCAGAGAGGCAAAGTTTTGTACGTATTCGTTGTTACCCGTATCAATTCAAGACAAAAATATTTTTTAGCCAGCCAGAGACTTATTAATATCCATATTAATTTTCATAAAAATTGAATGAAAAAGGAAATGGTTTAACCTTTTCAGCGTGAAAAAGCAACATTTTTTTTTTATTCTATTATGTAAATGGGACAGTACAGAAAAATATAATAAGTAGATAGGGAGTAAAAATTTTATTTTTTAATTCGTATTAGGGAAAATAACAAATTGCTTAGTAGTATATCAATAAAATAAAATATTGTAGATATAAAATATAATAGTGTAGTATGCCTTACACATATTCGTATACATTCTATTTACAAACGTAAAAGTCGTAGCTCCTTTCCACGTTACAAGTTGCGGGCACATGTTCACATTAGGGTCGGATGTTGACCGCCGCGGAACAAACGACCTTCTCTCGCTACTAATTATAACAAACAACATGATAAATCACTTACTATACTTATTTAACTCTACTTTAACTTTTAAAAAATGCTTTCAGTTGGATTGAGTAGGTATCCTTTTTTCATCAATAAATGAATTGATCAAAACTTTGTGATGTCCTTTTATTTGCGTAACATATTTCTCGAAAAATCATTCGATTATTGAGCAGATACATCGTGATAGATACCTACCTAGATGTCCTCGAATCTGATGGTCTGAATTAGATTATTTTTGCTGCAAGATAAAATTTAGGAAGGCGATAAACAGAAAAAATCTTCCCAACTATAGGTAACGCTTAGCTGTGATAAAGATTTAGTTTTAGTTTTCAAATTATCTTTATTTGCATAAATTCTTATTCTAATGTACAATTACAAGTGTATATTATAAAATCCTAGTAGTACATTGCAATCATATGGTGTATTCTTTAAGTAGGTATACTCATAAAAGAATTTATATAAATGTAAATTAAATTTTCGTATTTATACTATTACACTATTGATATATGAGAGTAACTTGATAATTTAGGTGTATGTAAGCCTATTTTAGATTGCATTACATTTAACAACATGGTTATCGTAACAAAAACAGTGGCAAGCCAATTCGGGGGTAGATGACAATTTTAACGCTCCGATCGTCCGGTAAACAACATGTGATAAAGATTGATCTATCTAAACACAACACTTTATACAAATTAGGTTACAGTACTCCTATGTTAACGATAATCACCAGGAATGTATGAATGAACGAGAGAGCGTATTGAATGAACCGATTAAGATGTTAACACTTGTTGGTGAGAGCGTTACCTCGGTATATGTGTGTGGGTGCATGTCGGTGCATTATCCATATTGTTGATTATTTTATTGTGCATTTGTGAGGATAAGGATGGGTCTTTGTATTGGTTGGGAGAAAGATCAGTTATAATGGTTGAATAATAACTTTGTTTGATGTTAGTAAAACTAGTTTTACATCAAATAGTTCGTGAAACAAAAACCATCTGATTGTTTTTTTTTTGTTTTTACGACATCAACCGTAATCAAAAGTGATTGGTACACGTAAGTAAATATCGTAAGTGAAAAGTATTATACTAACTGAGGATTATCTGTATGTATTATATATAAAAAAAAATTACAATTGGAACCATTAAAATCAAAATAAATGACTCTTACAAATTCTTAAATATTAGTTAGGCACTCTCATGAGTGTTCAAATCTAAAAAAAAAAAATAACAAATTTAAATATTCCGGCACATTGCACACAGCGTGGTTTCAGAGTTTTCATTTTGTTCAGATTCAACATTCTGGTTTCAGAGTTTTCATTTTGTTGTGGGAAGTAAGTATAAAGTAATTACAATTTGTGTATAAAGTAACCTCTTTAAAATAAAGGCGGATGGAAAGTCGTAGTTACTATTCAATCGCACTTATCTACCCACGCACAAGTTGATTGAGACATTGGAGGGATGTGGCTGAAGCATTATAATTACCATGATTAACCATTTAATAACTGTATAACCATCGACAGGCCATTGATACGAAACAAAGGGATTGGTGAGTCAGGGCGTGAAAACTTGAATATTAAATGCAATGTGGAGAGAATGAGGAAAGTGTTTGCTCGTTTTTGGTTGAATTAAAAACTTGCTTTGTGATCTAGTTTGTTTGTGATTTATGGTACATTTTTAATTAAGTATATTTTTAGGTTTTTTAACGCCAACAATGGATGAGACCAAACAAAACAAACGTTTTTTACTGAATACGAATTACATTGTTGATCTTATGTTATTTAAAAAAATAACTCATCGTTATGTACTTTAAAAAAACATGTACACATCTATACAGTTAATTCTTAACACAAAATTAATTTAAATATGGTAATTACATTATACATCCATTTATTTTTAGTAACTAAGTTACTCTGTACCGATGTCCGAAAACAGGCCTTGCAGCCTTAGAGAGACATCGTACTGTGTAGGTGTTTACACTTCGATAAAAAAAAAACTTAATACTTGTAAGTCTTTGCTTCCATCCTTGGGGAAGATCTCCAGTATCCGACACACAAGCTTCAGCTTAGTTCGGGGCTGAGGGTCAACCTCTGGGATGGATCCACTGATGTTTCATGAACATATTATATTATTTTTTGTATCACCTGCACATTGTTTTTTTTTTTTTTTGTAAATTTTTGTATTTTTTTTTTAATTACAAAATAGCCTAATCTCATCAGAAAACATTGTTCAATAATTTAATTATCCGCTCAAATAGTCAACTGTTTCCAAGTTCCGCAGTATTTCATAACAATATCAACTAATACACCCTCTGCTGAAATAAGTAAAGAGCAAAATGACTTTTGACCCCAAGTTTTATTACATTACTCAAAAACGTCACAATACCTTACTAACTGTCATTTGACTCTTATGTAGTTGAGATAAAGTCGAATTTCTTAAAGTCTGTTACAATGTATTCTTACTTACAGCAACGCTTTTATTGCGCAAAGATGCAGATCAATAGCGAAACATCCTCTTTACATCGCTCGCTAATTGCCTAAGAAAAATTAATTCTCCGAAAGGGTTCTGTATCCGAAACGAGGCCCCCAGGACCTTTAAGAGCCCCGGAACAAAAGTGAGCCGTAACCCGCACTCAAATAATTGAACATTGTACACAAAAATATGCAAATGAGACTTTGCCTGTGAAAATTAACTTTTTCATCATGAATTATGTCCTCTGCTGTCTTCGCAGTGTCTTCGGGGAGTTTTTCCAGATTTTTACAGCTTCCAGTTAGGAAGGGTTATTTTTACAGCGGGGTGAAATCCGGTCGTGGAGGGGTAAGTGTTTTTAAGGACGGAAGTTTAATGAGTTTGCGTTGTTGTATTGACTTTGGATTTTTCTTGGAGTTAGTTGTATACTTTGATTTTCTTAACACGTAGAGTAGAATAGGCTTTTCATCTTTACAGATATGAAAAAAATATAAAAATGGTTAATTATGTATCGTGTTGATAAAATCTACATTTTAGTCATTGATATTCATGTTAAACTGTGACTTTTTAAAATATTTAATTGATGGATCTTATGTTTGTGCATACCTACTGCTATTGATTTCCAGTTTCCATCAAGCAAACTATGGCCTAGCGCAAACCGGTTTTTGAGAAAAAAAACAACTATTGTTAAAAAAAATTAGGCTTATCACCTTTTGACCTAATATCTAACCAACTATTGTACTATACATACCTATAGCTATTCAGATACACGTAAGAAAGCTCCCTAAACCTAACCACCATAATCACAAGTCGTTTTGTCATCCACCGTCCTATTACTAGGCAATATAGAGATTATTCACGCCCATACAATGTGAGGCAACGGGCCTTAATACTATAGGCTTGTTACTTACAGATATTATTATGAGAAGGTATGTTATTCGGGTAAACTTAGGTATCTACTAAGGGTTAGCTGCCGGGGTGTATTGAAATTTTAATACTAAAAGGATAGAAATAATCCAAAAAATAAGTAAAGATCAGTTTTTTTTTTTTTACATTATATAGGTTTACGCTTGACTACAACTTGCCTGATGTTAAGCAACGTTATAGTCTACAATCTAGCGCGCTTGCCTAGGAGAAACCGGTTTACTCTCGACTTGAATATCGACAAATTATAGCTCAAGGAGAATAGAGATTCGGGCAAGGAGTTCCACAGTTGGGTTGAAATAAAACTTAACAAAGAACCATTGATAAAATCAATCGCATGTCGTATCGTTTTTAAAGGAGTTTGAGTCAGATTGTATTTAAGATATGATAAAGATACATTTATGTATTGTACTCGTATTATAAAATACATAGATATAATTTGTTTAGGTCCCCTAACTTCGGCTCTTTGTCAGATTTATCTACACTTTCAGTTTCTAAATCTTACTATTAAACCGTTTTTAGGTATACGATTTCCCCATGAGAGTGGCCCTTAGACTAGGTAAGTACTGCGATTTACCCTTAATCGGCCGAGTGTGACAAATTCACGTAGAATTGTTAAGTGTGCACTTTATTATAACTATCGGCACTAACAATGAAGGTGCAATTTTAATGATAAAAAGTGATAACGCTCGAATTAGTGGAACACAGTCCATCACTCAACTATATTTAGAACAAAAAACTTTACCTCCTATTTACTGACCAACGGAAGACCAGCGCTGGTTGCTTCCACACAACCAGCATTATGCGGAGTAGGGGCTGTGTTGTGGCAGATTTTATGTTTGTTTGTTTATTATGTTCTTACTTGTGTTTGTTTCTCTGATAAATCTGCCATGATAAATGTTTTCTTTCTTTCTTTTCTTTCTTTCTTACTGGGTAAACAGCCAAAATATGCTTTACATTACTAAAGCAAACATGCTCTTGATGCCATAATGAAGAGATAAAAAGGACTCCATCAAAAGCAAACCGAATTCTCATTCAAAACGCTAACCCTGCAAAGCTCCGGTTCTTTTTGACCCAACACAAGTAACACTCCTCTGTAGATACTATATCTAGGTATGTTTAGATACCTTTTCCTTTGTATATAGCCTAATTGAGACCGAAACGACCCACTCAGACGTTATTCAAGACATGTATACATTTTAATAAATGTATCGCCGGTGAAAGAGCTTTTTATCAAAAAAGGAGCTTCGGTAAGGTTAGGGTTGCCATGATGGTCATATTATTGGGATTTAAGGATAAGGTAAAACATACATACGAGTATAGGCAGCTAGATTTGCTCGAGTGTGTTGCCCAATAATAATTGATAAACATGCTTTAAGGCTAACTTCAACGTTTTGACACGAATAAAATGTGAAATTTCTGGATGTCTTGGTATAAATTAGTTGTATCATCAAACGCCACAAAATAAAATGTAATCTTTTGTTGCTTTTACAAAGGCTAACTGCATCAAGAATTTTATAATGAATATCCGATACGAACCTTATTCCACTACGCTATGGACAACGCGTCATGTATTTGTAGAACTGATTTTAGCAAAGATGGAGCATGCATATACGTACATACAAAAATATTATGAGAGTCTCACAAACCACACAAATTCTGGTCACTCATTTTACATAACGTAAAAAATATACAAATTAAGTGTAGGTGTCTGAATGGGCGAGTATAAATGAGAGCGGCGTGTACTTTAGGGCTAAGTGTACAATATGGCGGCGGATTGAGATGTTCTTTGATAAATAACATCGTAACGAGATTCAGCGCGTCATCCTTGGATGCCGCGGTTATTAATTTTGTGGCGAAATTTTGGTAAGAAGTATTTTATTTTGGATTTAAAATGGATTGAAAGTATCGTACTAGAGGACAATCAATAGAGCATTATATATATAGACATGTATACGACGTAAAATGTTGAGAATATGAGTCTATTATCTGGTAGACTTTTGATCCATTGATTTTGACTTGACACAATGTATAAATTAGGTATTCGAAGAAATACTTTACCTAGACTTTAATGTTAAGCAAAGGTCGACGCGGTCAGTCCTTGGATGGGTGACCAAAAAGTGGCATTCCATTTGGGCGCTTTCGTGGGTCGGATGACACGTTAAATTGTAGGTCCCGGCTGATCAGCCATCAGCCATGTCAGAGGCGGCTTGGTAAACTTTTGACACCAGAGTTGGCCACTCTCATTCGATAAGAAGAAGAAGTAATAAATAGCATATTCAAATATGATTTATATGGGTAAAATAATATTCTACTACTTTCACAAAATACACTTTATTGGCCATGAAGTCAACATAATTATGCACTGGTTTTTATAAATGTTCTAATAAAGTATTTTTAACAGGACGAGCTAAAATATCAGCACGCTATTATTCTAGATGTAGTAAACTTAAAGATACCACAAAACGGCTCCTAAAACCTCCGGCCAAGTTTTACATAAAACCACTATTCCCTCATCCAAGATTCAAAAACCTGACCCAATGACTTCCGACAAATAAAATACGAACTCCGACTTCTTTTTGCCCGGAACAAAGGCTCTGGTGCGGAACAAAAGGAGCGGAGGAACCCCCCTCCCCTGGCCCCGGGGGTGTTGGGGGTGGGGGGTGCTGGGGGCTGTCGTTATACGTCATCTGGTTATCTGGGATATATGCTCCGACGGAATGCGGGGACGGACAGAGTCAGAAGCTAAGTTTAAGCACTATAAAAATCGATTGACTTGTAATAATTATTATATACCAATAAATGTCTTAAAAAATAAACTTCTAGAAAATATGTTATTCGTTTTCTTATATATAGATTAATATCTCGATGTTCAGCCATGTTTTTTTTTACGTGGTATAGGTTTACGTTTGACTACAGCCTGCCTGATGTTAAATTGCTGCAGCCTAGGATGTAACACGCTTACCTAGAAGATACCTATTGACTCTATCTGTATGTCATGTTTACCTACCAATAAGAGTAAGAATGAATCAATTGAATTATTTTCCAACAAAATAAAGGGAAATATCAAGAGATTGATCAACTATACATTTGTTGATTTAGATTGTTTTGGTTTCTTAAATAAAAAAAACATTAGACACAAAACTTTAGAACTATTGCTATATTTACAATTAGTAATTTTCTGTACGTTTTAACTTGCATAATTCCGACAGCAATATGCAACAGGCATAATTTCCATCATGATAAAATCTTTAACTACCTCAATCTTTTACCCGGGTACACGCGTGGGTTAATAAAAGCTATTTTACTGTATATACAAATCCACACGTAAATACATGAACAAATCCAACACTCCACATAAATATATTGGCAAAACTTCACAACCATCCCAACCGCCCACGGCAAGCAACCAGCCTTTATATGAAGAAAGCCCGCCCAGCGACCCGAGCATTAAAGTTTTCACGACACGAGATTACGTAGGCTATAAAAAACCGCCCGTCTCTGATTGGTGGAAAATGTCGCCATGGGCGTGGCCTAAGGCTTTGTCGCCAAAAGGCGTGGCAGAGTGAGACAGCTCGGTTTTGTCACTGCTAAAAAGCCTTGGGAGGGACCGAGAGTATGTACACTTCTTTATAATATAAGGCTGTATACTGGTGAGATCGGTTCGTATATACGTACCTAGATTTCATGTTTGCTTTGTAAATAAGACATGTAGTATAAACAATAGTTCTGGCCTTATTGCGTCAATACTGTACATTTGATTGTACACGTATCACTTATAAAGTCTCATTACTGACGTAGCGATTTAAGATGTAAAAGACAATGGTAATGATGGCCATTCAAATTGCCAAACTCATACTGATACTCATACTGATTTTATCGGCAAGTATATTCTCTTATCCATAAAATCTATATGTCCATACTATGTATGTACATATACATGTTTGTATTCACCTACCTACTGTAATAAAACCTTCCTTAGGATATCGAGTGCAAAGCAAATACGCGCCCCCATAATAAGTACATCTCACAAAGCAGCTAATTCACTTACGTTTTTCCCGAATAAAACTGAAATAAACATAAAAACGGCAACATAACCTCCGCCCAAGACTGTGGGGGGTTGAAAGGGGGGGTGGATGTCCCCCTCCTCCCCGGGGGAGTGGGGGGGAGCAAAAAGCTCAAGTGCAGGAGGCTGTATCGATCGGGGCGACGGCGACATGGCCGGGTCACATGGAGGGGGCTAGGACCTGCGGGTGGTGCCATCTAGTGTGCTCTCGTTATACAACGACATAGCTTTTAGTAAAGTACATATATACGTACGTAAAGAAATTATGTGTTGGGACAGTGACACATCGAGAAGTGTATTCGTTTTTGCAACGATGCTACAGTAGGAGATGCTTGGCCAGAGTCGCCATAACATAACTGTAAAAAGTCAGTCTTGAAACATTATCACTACTTTATCAGTTAGTCAGCCGCCACACGGTATTAAATAAACACTTTACACAAGAATATTACACCCATGTCTAATATACTAGATAGGTACGTATAAGATACCAATTCTATACTCAACGTGTCGTCGCAATGGGCAAATGTAGTTATCACCATCAGACAAGCTTGCTGCTAGTTTAATAAATCAGTTATAAAAACATAACATAAAACAACAGAACAGCGATCACACAAACAAAATTAACAGGAAAACCCATAGCATGTTCGCAACGACAACAAAAACAATTGACTGTCTTCAAACGCGTCCCCAGAGCTAAACAAAATGAAATATTAAGCTGAAATTGGAGTTAATACCTGTGAAGGTGTCTTGTAAATCATTCAGAATCGCGTTATGGAAGCGCGAACGAAATTAATATCACTTTTCTTCGTCTCGGCGGCAATTACTGTTGTCCGTATCACTGCCGCCTCGATGTGGCAAAGATTAGTACATATACAGAAGTAAACTTAACAATGTTTTTAAATGCGAAATTGGCCTACATTGTACTGCAGACTGCCTGATGAGATGCTTTAGTGTTGCTGAAACACACTTGCCTACAGATAATTTGAGGACCGCTTTAGGTAAGTTGGAAAGGTACTTATGATATCCGGATAACTCTAAACTATTTGATAATTATCATTATTAATGAACAACTTAAGACATTGTCCATTTCTTTGTTTAATCTGCCAAATACGAGTACTATGTAAAATTCTCATTATTTTATTAAAGTTTGATAAGTATATGACCCACATAACCACTATTCGAGCAAAATACTAAAACTAGCTCTAACAACAAACTAAATCATCTGCTACCAGTAAATCTGCTAGGTACAAAGTACTCTATAAATACCTACAACTGCCTAGTACTACCTACTAATTATAACCCAGGGGTCTTCAAATCTTGAGTAAATAGGTTTCTAGGCAAGTGTGCTACATCTTCTACATCGACTATAGTGGTGCTTAACATCAGGCAGGCAAAAAAAAAAAAAAAACTAGTTCCCTGTCACCTCTGCACCCTCATCTTGTCTGTAGTCCCCAGCGAGCCTAATTCGACGCGCGACACCGGCCGATTAAATTTTAATATTTGAAGCGACTTCGAGACGATTGCGTGGGGCTGTGTCTCTGTTGTTTTTATGCAGATTGGACTTTGTTTGGTAGCTTTGTACTTGTCGAGGATAAGTAGGGAAATAATTGTAAAGTCTTTCTACAGATAGATAGATAAATAATTCTATCAAAACACATTAATACAGCAAATTGTATTACAAATAGGTGTACTAGGTAAGTACCGTCTTGTTGGAATAGTTATGAATGCAGAACTAACAGTTTTCGACAGAAAACTAATACTAATCGGAGAGAATGTAGCATTAGCGTTATTAGCCGCTTAGACTTTCACTTGAAATTTAGACTTACGCTTACTTGACATCGGTTTTGTAACAAAATCTCAATTGTTTAATTTTCTTAACACAAGCTTCTTCTTCTTCATTCATACCATTTCTTGTGCTTGTTGTATTCGTAAATGTTTCAATAACTCCAAAATTTTCCATCCATTCACCTAATACTACCTACGTGTGAACAAACGAAACATCGACTGACTAAACACTAAACACCGTCAAGAAATGCACCTACACAATTAACCCCAAACAGATACCGTACAATTTCTGACCATTGCACTACTCCATGTTTAGTTTCCCAATTAAGATGCTCGCGTGATGAGCTCTTTCTTCATTCTAATGCATGCAAAACAATACCTTTGTTCTCCTTACTTTAACGAAGGAAAGTATTGCACAAGAAACCACAAAGGCATCACACACCTGCGAATTAGCATACGAAATTAGCATTTATATGCGTGCAATTAGAGGCCAGATTGGTCTAAACCGTTAATTTAGCGTCGATATCCACTGGTTATTTCTAAGGCGGTTGCCATTTTGCCATTAATCTGATCTGCAGCATTCGGTACCGGATGTCCTATTAAAATAATGGCCGATTTTCAATAAACAACCATTATATTGGTTGCTGGCATTATTTTGGATACTTGAATCTGAATTTCGCGGTCGCTTTGTGAATTGTCTTGATAGTTGAGAAAAGATTAAAAAAATAACGATTCTCGACGAATTGCGTACGCCACTAATGATTTAAAATGTATGTGTCCATTACAGTGACAAAAAATACTAAATACCATAAGGTCATTATGATGTGAAATTCGCACAAAATTTAATGGTTTACAATCATAGGCGCAGCATGTGAAACTAACATGAAAATGTGCCCACACCGATTGAATTAAACCAGATATATTTTGTAAAAGTATCACGACTACTTTCCCCTCACATTCGCGACTAACCCTGGCTACCTGTTTTACGCCTGGAGGATATATTTTATTTTGTCTGCTGTATCGCATGCGATGCTTGAGCTTTTTGGGAATTAGACCTTTTGGAACATTAAGCTGTCCTTGGAATACATTGCTGTGGTTTTGATACACTCAAATGAGTTTAAGGAAAGTAGCACAGATGGTAAGAGTTATCTTTATCATCATAAGATGCTTTGCTTTGCTTTTTTACGTTTATTTGATGTTTAGTGGACATCAGACTCCAAATCGCCTTGATTACAAGTTTTGCATGAAATTTGGTATCAATTGTTTTGCTAAATCTATCTATCAATGGATAAGCTTTAATTTGTAAGAACTAGTTTGCAGAGATCTTATAAATGTATTTTGAATCTTTGAACTATATCCGCAGAGTAGGGCTTAGCTTACTTAGCATTCTGTATAAGATAACACTTTGAAACTCATGTAACTTTTTATGCAAAAATTACATATCTATCAAAGTACTGTAGAACTCATAGTCTCAAATGACCGAATCCGTTTCAAAAATGGAATGCACCAAGAAATATTCATAGATTCGAGCTTGGAACGTGCAACGTATATAAAAGTCGTTAACTGGCAATATTTCGCGTACGTCGGGCAACACCGAAGAGTTGTTTACAACGGCCAACATCCCTAGGGAGGGGAAGGGTGAACGATAGATTTACCGTTTTTCCAATTAGGTAAATAGCTGACCCAGCTTGGGACTTTTATTAGCTCTTTAAAGTTGTATAATGCGTATTGAAATATTCATCAAGATGTATTGATTTTAGCTATGCAGTAGTTTTAATTTGACAGCATTTAAATGGAGGGCAAATTTTGGATTTGATCATATATTTTTTTTCATATCTTAAGAAATACCAACTAACCTCATCACAAAACCGATTTTGATAAAATTAGATCTATTTTATGTAGAAATTAATCTACACTATTTTTATCGCTTTGGACATCAGAATCCGTTTATGCGGGTGTTGTTTGCGGTGTCTTAAACTATATGTACTTCTATATCCTATGCTCATGCTGCAGTGTGTGATGAAAACTTTTTTACTTGCCGAGAAATTCGTGGACACACCCTTACAAAATTTCAATTTAGCACAAACCAATTTAAATATTTGCTATGCCACACAAAACAGAATAGGTATGTCCTTAAATTAACAATTATAGGTACTGAATTACATTTGCAGCTGGTTTAGACCCAGAACAAATTTCAAAATATGTGTACACATCTTGGTCTAAGTATTGAGTATCGTTCATTTCTGTCTTAGTATTTTCTTCGACTCCACTCTAGCCAATCAATCGCCTCTCTTGCAAATGTGTTGGTATTTCTCACCGGACAATCTTGGCAGTAAAGTAGCTCACCTCTGCGTCTGGAGAATTCCTCAAATCCCAGAGCACGGCCGGGGACTGCGTGAGGGATGCTGCTCCCTTTGTCTTTTCATTTGACACACGGGTTAGTAAAATAGAGGAGTTTGTGATGATTGAAAGTATTAAATGTCAAATACTGAACAGGGCGTGAAATTACAAAAATGATTGTGCAAAAGTACAATAGTAATATAGTGTGTATGACTATTATAAGGATCGGATACCCAAAATCATAAACAAGTATCTATAATTTAACATTTTATTTATTGCTTGATAAACAAAATCTAAATATATAAAACTCAAAGGTGGCTGACTGACTGACTGATATAGTGATCTAGCAACGACTACCACGATGTATCTGCCCAAGAGAACTCCCCTAACGGATAAACTCTGCGGGGGAGTCACGACCCTCAGTCATGAGGAAATACGACTCACAGAGAGACTCTAATAAAAGCTCTCTATTTTCCCAGTCCGTATGTCCCAGCTTTAACCCCTATCACGCGTGTGTCACACATCATTTCGATTCTCGCATTTCATCACACGAGCGGAGGGACATTACTACAAGCCGGCGGGAGTCTTGTATTGTGGTCTACTGGTATTTGAACGCAATTTCTCAGAGGTCAACTTGTGAAGAAGTCAAGAAAGGTCTTTAAACGGTTTTATTGTATTATTGGAACGCAATTTCTCACAAGTTTTATTGGGTAGTAGAAGTCAAGACAGGTCCTTAAATAGTTTAATTGTATATTGTATTGTTCAATGCATGGTTATTAAAGTGTTTTTAGGAAAGCCATGTCAGTATGTTTTGTGTGTGTGGGTTTGTAGTCCTGACAGGAAGTCTATAGCGTACATTTCGAGTGCAAATTTCAAAGATAAAACTAAAATTGTCACGATCCTTTGGACTCTAATATATTGTCAATGATTACGCTTTGTTTCGATACTATGTCAATGCAAGATATATGGTATATGAAGTTACTAATATTCACATTTTCCGAATACTTTAATTTTTAAATTCAAATTACTATTGACGATACGTCGGGTGTGTTTTCTTAAGCAATTATATCGTGCCTACGTCCTTTAAGCGACCATACCATTTCTCTACTTTTATCTTCTTCTTCTTATAGAATGAGAGTGGCCAACTCTGGTGTCGAGTTTATCAAGCCACTCTAAGGAACACTGACATGGCTTTACGACTGCCGTACTAGATAAACAGCCGGGATCTACAATTTAACGTGTCATCTAACCCATGGAAGCGCCAAAAATAGAATGCCACTTTTCGGTCACCCATCCAAGAACTGACCTTTGCTTAACATTGCTAATCGGAAGCAATCGGAAGCAATCTGAGCTATGGGCGCTCCTATAAGATTTATCATTAAACTAAAAGGTAAAAACTACTTCACCATCTCATACCACCATAACCCATAGCATCCTATAACAACTAACCTCATTGACCCTCGCGAGCCATTTCACGAATGGCCCATTATTTTTTCCTTCCCATAAAGGTTATGGTAATGTTAAGGGGTTACAGACTTCCGTAGGGGCGTGTGACAGATGTTATGCCACTTTCTTTCACACTTTAAGGTTATTAGTATGGAGGAGTATAAATATTGTAAACTGAAATGTGTAAGATGGACTGGTTTTGATGTACTCGTAGTTTTCGGTTGTTATAAAACTGTAAAATGTTAACAATATCTTCAAGTAACCTATCTTTGACTAAGATTGCATAATCGGGATTTATAATGAAAGGGATGATACGCTATTTTTCACCGACTTCTAAAAAAGGAGGTTATCAAGTCTTTTGTAAGTACTTATTTTACTAACTAGGTACCTACATATATGTGTGTTTTCAATCAAATATTACTACTGAGTGATAGATAGCGCTAGACTTCTACTAGAAACATGATAGAAACAGTCTTTACCATTCTAGTGTCAACACAAGTCATAATTTTCAAAACCCATTGGTTAACGTAACTGTTGTACCTATAAATAATCATTTTCACGAGACATATTTTTTAAGTTAGCCAGACTGTAATATAACAAGAGCATTTACATTACCTACAAACGTCATAGCACATCCAAAGGTATTCTCTACAATACCTACAAGTATATATACACATGTAAGTAAAGTAAGTATTGTAAAACTTATCTCTTGCATAATGGATCCGCCGATAGGTTTCGTAAGTGATTGATAGAGGCCTTCTAAGACCTGCACTCGCGTTTTCGACAGAGCTTTGGATATATAGAAAATATATTCAGAGTATTATTTTTCTCAGAGTCTATATTTATTTATTGGTAACCAAGGCAATGACACACCCGGCGACATGGCTTTATAGAACGATATACAGTTTAGCAAAAAACATGACGAATTTTTATACAGAAGTTATGGTTTATACATATAAATAAAAACAAATTGTATTTTAGATTTGTGACTGATTGAAATCTTGAGCACAAAAATCATAAACTTTTATTATTTACGCACCTAGTTTTCATTGCATTATAATGAAACTATCGTAAAGAAGACGATTATAATATTTACTTTGTTAAACCGAATGAAAAATCCTTAATACGTACAGCGAACCCAAATCCCGGACAAAACTACATCTCCATTAAAATATATCAGTAGTCATAGGATGACGGATCGGCGCGGTATTGTTGTGCTAATGTGGTCCAGTGCTGCCAACCTAACAACGGGAAACTTTTTAATGTGCCCACGTCATCTACACTCCATACCATATAATATCTACACGTGAGCAAAATTGGAACTAAAATTTGTGATCGAGAAAAAACGATGAGTGATAAAAGTGCTGCTATCGTTCTTGGTTAGAATGATCTTGCAAATTTTCTGCCCACCCTCGGGACTGACGAGATTTCCAATGATATATTTGTGTTGCCAGTTGTTGCGATACATAAATCAATAAGTTACGAAGGTAAGACAATGTTGTTTACAGTTTTGTTTGATGGCCCCGAAGTTAGACGTAGGTGCTGTGGAAATGTAGGGGCTGAATTAGAGCAATGATGTTGAGAAATCAGTTTCAACACATATTTAATGTGTGGGTAGGTTTACTTTGTAGTCGTATCAATATTTGTTAGTACTTAGCCTTATGACATAAAAAGTCAAAATGGTACACATCTTCTTTGTTTTTCTTCGAAACTATTCCCAAAGTTGCGCAATTTGTATTTATAAATCACGACGCGTTAATTTCGGTATTTTCCCGAATTTTCTCGAACAGCATCGTTTTGGTATCGCGTCCCCTTTGTGACGGACTATCCATCATTGCACGAACCTCTGAAGGGTGACGAATGTTCATTTACTGATAGGAAATATCGCAAATGGTGAAGTGAAGGGCCTCACAGCCAACACGCATTGAATTACATTACAACACACTTACCGATTCAATAAACATGGAGTTTACGACACCAGCAACCCTTCTAATCCACGAGATTGCCTCCAGTACATTCAAACCCAATAACAATTGATAAATTGACACCCACGCTACAAACAAACGAGCAAAGCCGCAGCATGCAAACCAGATTCCGAAAGTCAATTTTCAAATTGGCCGGCGACTATAAAGTCAACCCTCCTTAATCCAATCACACCCCGGCCTTGTCAACGTTTTGTTTCCTCTTTTGCTTTACCCACCACATCAACCAGACCTCCTCAGCCATAGACGACCGCAACATTATTACTTGAAATAAGAAACCGAAGGGGTCACCCCTGAATGGCTGCAACGCATAAAGGAATCAACTGCGCCACCAAAAAAGACCGAAATCGCTTCACAAAAAAAGAACACACGAAGAAAATAATCCATTAGTTGCGTGCCGCGCAAATGCCTCGGTCGTTAAGGGGATACAACACGCGAAAAAGATCAAAAAGGATTCGTTTTCCGAACACGGGGATTCTATTATTTCGGCCAGTCAAAGCCGGGGGTCCGGAATTTAAAATGTACTTAAATTCAATTCCTATTTTCAGTTCCGTTTTTGAAATGTATTTCTTTTTAATTTTCATTCGGGACCGTGGCCAGCTTGTTTTCGTCCATTCATAGTTAGCGTGAGTGACCTTTTGTAGGGGCTCTTTGCGAAATTGGAGAGGGCAATGTTTTTGCTTTTTTGCGAGATCAAAATTGCCTTTCTGTCGCTTATGTTCACAAAACTCCCTACGGTATATGAAATATCTACGACAGAGCACGGCTTGTCAAATAATTATATTAACTATTTTTGTCTTTTTGTATTATTCCAGTCACACGTTCAAAAACTTTTATCGGTGCTTACCTATCGGATTCAAAAAGCAATTGGCACAAGTCAAAGCTATCGAATACTTTAAAATCCACCGGAGACGTGACCCCTCGTTCTGGGGTGAAATGTGGCCTCTTCGGGACTCGTGACATACATTCTAATAGTTTTATTGGGGGAGGTTTACTTAGGGAACTTACAAGAGCCACTCACAGTATTGGGGACCGCGGAATTGATGCCACTTTTAAACTTAGCTTGACTTCAATATGTTTGAATTGTAGTTTGTTTTCAAGTTATTAATTCCACTATCTTACAGATATGATGGTCAGGACTCGTCATAATAAAATATTGTTAGTGTAGTTTCGAAACTGAGATACTTAAAATATTACATTTAATTTTCACTTTGAGCATTATTTCGCGAAAACTAAATAAAAATTAAAATACAGTAGGTACAATATAAATAAATATATATTACAAAATAAGAAAACAATGTTTTTTTTTAAATCGTATCACTTAACCTGAGTGCCCAAGTATACCTCAAGTAATCACGAGACGAGCCTAATCTACCGTCCAAAAAACATCACTTAAAGAATTTCCCCTCGAGCGGAACCGGAAAAATCCGGTTTCCAATTGAATTTCATGTCAGAGGGACGTCGTTACGGTAGATTAACCTCCGCCGGTCAAGATCTGTGTGCTCGGTTGATTCAAGTTGGACAACCGTAACATGTGTGCGGATTGATAGCCTCTTACAATTTTAAACGACGGATGTTTTCTTTTGTATCCTTTTCTGGTAGTGGACATTTTTTTTTCTGTGAAATTAGATCTGTTTACGCGGCTCAATGGAGCGACAGGTAGTCGTGATTTTTCGTAGTGATAGGTTACTTTTTATTCAGATACAATGCGATTAAAGCTGAGGTTGTATAGACTATTGAGAGTGACACATTCTATTCCGAAAAATTGAAGCCGTGGCAGCCGAAACATAAATTTAATTATATTGTAGTGGAGCTATACGACGTTTCCCGTCTACAAAAAACAATTGTAATTTATTAAAAAATAATGGTGCAAAATCAGATCATAAATTTATTTATCTGACGCAAATGTCGTTTTATGGACTCAACAAATTGTTGTAAACACGACTTTGTGTCTTCGATATTAAAAATTCTGAATTATTAATGTTTAACTGACAACATTTTCATAAGCAACCCCAACCAATTACGAACCTTACAGTGGTATATCATTAAGTCTAAAATATTGTTTATATATTATTTTTGGCAAAGAGTTTTGTTGGTAGAGGGTGTAGGGTGAAGTTGTATCGCCATGTCTACGGATTCATCATCGCGACAGGAGGCCATTTTACATTGGCTTCCCGCAGATACGTACGGCTAATATCGTAATACACCTTTCTTGGGCTTGTTTTTGTCTTACGGTGTTTACAAGTTTGGTGGCATTTGGAAAAAGTCTGTCTGAACAATAAAGTGTTTATTCAAAACAACTTAAAAAATATTTAAGTTAACTAACTAAAACAAACTTATAACTAAAGCCGTTTGCTTTAATCCGAATAAACAGTTGTTTATTAAATTAGTAAGTATGGAAAATAGACTTTATAATAGTCAATTTTAACCTTTCATGTTCATGAAATATAAATAGCAGATTTACTCTCAAAATTTTTAATACTAGTTCTTAAAAAAGGAGATTGAGATCAAAGTTTTTGTAACACAGCTAAGTTACACGAATAATGCTCACATACACACATATCTACCAACACTTATCACAAAAAATAAAATCTAAGATTACATTTTTTTTTTCTCTGGTATTACATACGCTGTGTAGTTAATAAATGACTGTAACTTTAAATAAAAGTGCCGCCTGATGCTATGCATTTGGTAAATATCACACATTTTCACAGCAATACAAACAAATATTTTCTCAACTTTTTCTTCGCTTTCACCAAAACAATTCCCTGGCAGGCATCTCATATTTCTGTCAAATGTTCACCTGGTATGCCACAAACGTCTCGCGGTTTCAAAACGTCGAAATTTCCACCTCAAGGGAAACTTTTCAACGGTAATATTTCACCGTTACTAATATTCAGACGAAATAACTTTCTGTCTTGTTGTTTGCTCTGTGGGCATTCTTTTGAAGGGAGGGCTTGTTATATGTTATTTAAACAATCTTTGTCGCGTCGCGTTTTTGTTCTTTGATTGCAATTGGTTGTGTTTTTAATAAGTTTAAAAATAATGACTTCTGCGATATGAAATTTGAAATGAATTGACATTGTTTAAAACTATAACGTGATTGCAATAAAGTAATCGAAAATATTAAAATTATAGGAAATAAAATTGGAAGCTAATTATTAGTACTATAGAATCATATTTTGTCGTAAGTTAGTACACACTTTTATACAATACCTGCCCAAGTACCAATACCAACTAAACCTTTGCAGAAAGCAATTTTCTTTCTTGACTCCACAATTTAAGTGACTGAGTTTTGCAGCTAATGTTTTGTTCTTTACTTTTTCAGCAATATCATGCTTTTCTGAAGACCTTCACGACACATTCCTTCCGTTTGCCGCCACACTGCCATTTCCTACCCGGGCAGGAAGTATCACACACTGCGAGATAAATCGGGCGTCTAATTCGCGCTCCGTTTGTTTGTCTTAACACGGCTGCCGACATACAGACAAGAAAGGAATAGAGAAGATGTAGAATTGCTACAATGCTGGTGACAATTGCCACAAGAAATGCTTAGCATCAGGCGACGCATTTTCATTCGCAGTTATAGTTATTTATTGAATTTGTTTATAACTTAAATTGTTTTATTTTTTTTATTCCTTATATACCAACTTGAATTATTGAACCTCAATAATCTCGAACATGAGTTGGTATTTGGTTTGGTAGTTATTTTATTATCATTCTAGCGTAACAGAATCAGTTGTTAGGTACTTTCTTTGAGACAAATTTTCAATAAAATTATGCTTAGCATTGAATTTGGGTGAACTATAAGTTCAGATTTGTTTACCATACAAATTAACACATAATTTTAATTTTGCTCCTGGTATAAAGACTTGTATTTTAACTATGCTTCATACAAAAGAATAAAGACTACGTACATTGTTACAAAAAGTAAACAAAGCAACTCACAGGAAAGTCCGTCAGCGTCCTCATTTGTTGTGCAAGATTGGCGACCATTCCATCACAGTTCCAGGGAGGGACAGATGGTTGTCCCCGGCGCGGCACGTCGTTACGCGAAATGTCTAATGAACCAGGAATTGGCAGGGAGTGACCAACTGGCGATGTGTCTTGTGATGGAATACTAGATTGGGTAAGTTAAAATAAACAAAAATTCGTTATTTTGCCAGTAAAGAATTCTTCTTGACTTTAATTTCAATTAAAACTCACACGTCATATGACGTTCTCAATTTAGCAGTAGGTATCTAGATGTTTTATATTTTCTCATTTGAGAGCAGAAATATCAAGGAAGCACGAGCAGAAATATCAAGGAAGCACCTGATCTGAAGATTATCATGATGCATAAGTTTATTGTATTTTACGATGATTCTGTAAATTTCTTACTCATAGCACAGAACACAGAGTACCTAATAGATAGCTTTGGGCACAGACTTAAATATCTTATGCTACTAAAAACAGGATAAATATCCTGGTTAACGCGGGCAACATCACAGGGCGTTGCTAGTACAAAAATATAGTTACAAAAGTATTGAATAAAAGAAAAGGATTCCTAGTTTCCTGTCTTGAGTATAGTCACTTCCAGTCGCCCTACATGTGTGTGGAAGGAGACTGCGGACATTGGTTAATTACGTGCGATAGTCGGAGCTCACGAGAGAATGATTGCAGCGCGGTAACGACTCTCGGACTTACGCCGAGGGGCTACCGACGTGGCGGACTACCTAGTACCTACTGTTACGTATATTTTGTAAGATCATTTAAGGCCTTAAGTTTCTAACCAAACAAAGGAGAAAAGCAAACCTTACATGGAAGTCTGGTACATTAAAAGATAAACATCTTGGCACTTGCGTGGTTAGGATAGCACTCTAAAATGTAGATACCGACTGTTTTCCATATAACAGCAGTGGTTATACAAAAACAGAACCCTTTGGTTATGAAAACACCGGACAACAGAGATCGCATTTCTCATACGAACTAAAAGTGAGTTCGTTTGAAAATGGTCGCCTCAGAAGTCAAAACATTTCAAACCATTTTAAGACCTTTAAAATGGCTTAGCGACTGCCGTACTAGGACAAACAGTCAGAACATATTTTGACTGGCCTGTTAGCTTAGTTGGTAGTAGCTCTGCCTTCTAATCTAGGGGTTGCGGGTTCGATTCCCGCGTGACACAAGTATTTATGCATTTTAAAAATGTATAAATACTTGTGTTGAGTCTGGTCGTTTGTCTGTATAATAAGTATGTATTTACAAAAGAAAAGTATATAAGTATTATATCCGTTATCTAGTACCCACGACACAAGCGTTTGCTTAGTGTGGGGCTAGATGGCGCTGTGTGCAATGTCCCGGAATATTTATTTATTTATTTATATGAATGTATCGTGTCATACGAATTTACTTTCTCTTCTCTCTCTTTGAGTCGTATTTCCTCATGACTGAGGGTCGTGACTCACCGCAGAATTATTTCGTTAGGGGAGTTCTCTTGGGCAGAAACATCGAGGTGGGCGCCTAGGTCCATCCACGAAAGTCACATGTCCTCGGATATTATGGTCCTCAAATATGTCGGTTTCCTCACGATGTTTTCCTTCACCGCTAAGCGAGTGCAAAATCCACACTTAACTTGAAAATACAAGTCATTGGTGTAGGGCCGGATTTGAATCAGGGTACGTCTGAATGAAAATCAGACACTGGAACCTCTGAGCCACACTTGCTACATACGAACTAACTTATCATCTTATTTATTTAAGTTGTTCCTTACATATCCCCGCCTGTTTCCTAGCCCCAAACAGTAAGCACGTACCCAGTAATGTCATTCTGTGAGCACAACAACTTGTTTATGGTCGCATTTCGCTGTTCGCACTCTAACTACTAACTATACTCCACTCCACTACTGCTTCTCTTGTTTTTAGGTTCATATCTTTAGTGCAACATAGTATGGGTGTAGATTAAAAGAGTTTGGAGAAAGCCTTTCCCCAAACCAAAATCAAATCTAATCAACATCAAATGTTTTAATTATAAAACAATTTGAAATTAACAACATTTGATGAGAATAGAGTGGGAGGCAATGGTTGACCTTTGAGCAGTGATAACTCAAAGTTACACTTGTACTGCAGAGATAAAGTTGATCTTGTTGTATGGTGCGATGACGATGATGACAGATAAAGTTGTCTTGTATTAAAAATAGAAACTTCTTCTTATCGAATGAGAGTGGCCAACTCAAGTGTCGAGAGTTTATCAAGTTTATATATTTATTGAGACACACACAATACAAGTTAAGATTGTGATGCCCCAATACAGATCAAATCTATGTCCTTTAACAAATTCAAAGTCCGTTAATTGATTCTGCGACATAAGTTTGAAGTATGAACAATTTAATATACTTGCTAATAATAATTTTACAGAATTTTTCACGTGATAAATACGAGGACATTCCTGACTGTTTTAGTCAGAATTGTATTAATCACGTGAAAAATACAGAAAAATAATAAGGTAAGTATAGGTAAAAAAACTAATTTAAAAAAAATGAAAATAAATAAACAAAACCGTTCGCATATATATCATCACTATAAATTAACTACCTACCTGTATTTTTGAGCTTTTTTTCGTATACCTACCCAGTTTAGTTTTGCTGCATCTAAATACTCCACAACTCTACACAGTGGTACCTTAAGTAGAGAACATTAACTTAAAGCATTTCCGTCGTTACGAGGTAAAAGCTTCTGTCGAGAGCTTTCCGTCTCTATGCAACCCACCACACGGTAATTTAGAAAGGAATAAATGTCTTTGTTGAAATAGTAGAAAATTCTACAAAAAGACAATAAAACTAGCTACGACCCTAAGCATAATTTCACTTTTTTTGCTTTACTTTACTATAAGAAGAAAACTATGAGGCAAGTGAAGGCGTTAGACTTCGTTTCTTTACTTTTATATATCTTGCTAAAATTGAGCGATGATTATGTTAAATTTATTTTATAATAAACTTCAGTTTATAAGTTTTTTTTAGATATGATTTACAAAAAAATAAAAATCGATTTATTTGTCTAGAATTCAGAATGCAATATGCTACCAATGTTTTTGTTTGAGTATACAATTTTTTTTTTAATCTGTCTATATAAACATTTGCTTAAAAATGACCTAATAGCTACAAAACCTTATTTAAAACAGCAACATCAATCGCTCCCCTGTAATTAAGAGTCACCCCGAGCGGACTCCGAACAACTGCATTATATCCCTCTTCTACTTCGAGTGACAAACTCATAAACATTTGTCACTAGATGGACCGTCCAAGTTATTGCGACCAAAAACCAAACAATGTCAACCCCTCATTTTCATCTTTTCAGATCAGTTTCTCATTGGTAAAGGTTACAGGGAAGGTCAAGTTAAACTGGTGATTGCATTACTTATTGGTGCCCCGAAACGTTTAAGCGATCCGGTTCTAAATTTGAACAAATAATTTACGAACGGTCATTCTTTGACACCGCTCCGAGTTTTAGGGGTATCAGTAGATGGAGTAGAATAAAGCTTTTTAGAGAATTAAATTATATGATAATTTAAAGAACAAAATAACGTCATGATCGAAGCGATGAAGTAGCTTATTTACGAGTATTTATATTAAACTTTGAGCTATAATTTAATTGTTTTAATCCTAATTAGATATATCACAAAATAATATTCATAACATTTAATTTGGTTGCACCTAATTTCGCTATACCTACATCTTTCCATGTCATATAATGTAATGGTTGTCAGTTGTCTTAGATTGTTTCATAAATTATTTTAATGATATTCTTATTTTTATATACATACTTATAAGAATATAGTATTTGTAAAAATAACACAATGTATTCAACACCTGTTGGGCAGCCACAACTTGTTTGAAAAAAAAACTATAGAATGAAATGGAAGGCTTTGGAGGAGGCCTATGCCGAAAGACAAGCTGAAGAGCATAAACATAGCACAGTGTTAAAAGAATAGTTTTAGTTAAGAACGAATATTGTAAACCAGTAATAAAGGCTTATTTTTTATTCAACCCTACCGTTGAGTAATGTGAGTATCTCCCGCGACAGCCGCGAGCGTCTATTGATGAGGTCCGCAAACTGGGCCCTAACATGCTGTGACGACACCACGCATAAATTTACTAATTATGTTGGAATATTGTTTTTGGTATATTTGAATTGCGATTATTTTATAAGAGGGATATGTTAATAAAATAGTTAGTAAATTTGACTGCAAACGTGGAATGTTAACGGTTATATGTACATGTACATAATATGATGGGTATGTTAATAAAGTATCATTTTTCGACTGCAAAAGTGTCCACAAACGGCTTAGTATACATACAATCGAGAGTAATTCTATAGAAACGTGTTTTTCAAACATATATAGTCAAGCAATCATCACTACTATAACACTTCCATTCGCACTGTTTCTGGATACAGTCTTATTGTGCATTCAAACAATTTCGTTAGGCAAATTATCATGCTCAATTAAAAAAAAAAGGTTTACAAGTTTTTTTTTAACTAAAACAGGTTTTAAAACAAATCAAATCAAAAGTTTTTTATGGAAACTTGATTTTTAGTAAAAAAAAACTTGTAAGTATATTTTTTTGTTTTTTTTATCGAGTGTAATGATTTGCTCTAAAATGAATAGGAGTACAACAAGAGTCACTCTTCCAAGCATAGCAATTCCCAAATCACAAAATCGTTCCCAAAATTGAAACGTGCCTTGATGACGGTCCCAAATTATGATAATCGCAGAACAGTATGTCCATCATAACCGTCATAATCTGATAATTCATATAATTTCCGCTCTTTAAAACGTTCTTCTAAAGTGGGACATGACATGGGGCCTCACCATAAATATTTATGGTGTTTTATTAATTTCGGAAGTGGTTCGGTTCTGATCTTACCACCGAGGCGACTTATTTTATGGTACATAAATATGATGATAGATCGCATATATATCTAATTTAAGCTAAGTATAGTGCGTTTAATTAATATTATTTTTATGACGGACTAGCTGTCCCTGCGACTTCGTCCGCGTGGAATAGTTATTTTGGGCATTAATTCTTTCATACATATTTTTTTGATATCTTGAACCTTTTTCGCAGCTCACGCATCGGAAGCCCTCAAAGATAAATAATTTTCCCAGTATTTTCCATTGTTTCTTCGCTCCTATTAGTTGCAGCGTGATGTTATATAGCCTAAAGCCTTCCTCGATAACTGGTCTATCCAACACAAAAAGAATTTTTCAATTCGCACCAGTAGTTTCTGAGATTAGCGCGTTCAAACAAACAAACAAACTCTTCAGCTTTATAATATTATAGTATAGGTAAGCTAATATTTGACCACAAATCACCTGGTGCTGTAGTCCTTCTTAATACCTACCAGTTTTTTTTAATTTTTCTTTTGCTTCGTTATTTCTTATTATTGTGTCTATTTCTTAACTCAACTCATCGCAAAAGTAATATTTAATCCATTGCGTAATTTGTATCAAACACTCTTTACAAAAACCTATCACATAACAAAAAAACAAAACAAATCAACAAGCCCAAATTCCGAGCCCCGCGAAAAGAGACCACAAACAAAAAACGATCGCTAAACACGCCAATAATTTTGTCACGTACCCAAATAAATAACGCGATATTTATCACCGACGCGAGACAAAGATCCTTGGTCCTTGTAATTACGTGGAAGTGTCCCGCACGGGACTGCCCGGGGCGGAACAATCACGCGATGTGTCCCTGTCCAGACTGGATACGATGATTGTTAAAAACATAAAAAATCGTATATGATTGGTGAATTCGGGCGTTGACAGATTGTAAACACTAAATGCCTCTGATATAGTTTATAAAAGTTAGTTAGTTTAGTTAATTAATTATGAGAAACAGTCAACAGCTACTATTGACAGTGTCTTCTGACCCACGAAAGCGTCTAAATAAAATCTTCTTATGTTTAAATAAATAAATATTCCGGGACATTGCACACAGCGCCATCTAGCCCCACACTAAGCAAACGCTTGTGTCGTGGGTACTAGATAACGGATATAATACTTACATACTTTTCTTTTGTAAATACATACATACAAACGACCAGACTCAACACAAGTAATCATAATTTTTTAAGTACATAAATACTTGTGTCATGCGGGAATCGAACCCGCGACCTCTAGATTAGAAGGCAGAGCCACTACCAACTAAGCTAACAGGCCAGTCAGTTTACTTATCTTATGCCACCGAAACCATATAAAAATAGGCTACTGTTTATTTCAAAACGTCATGCGTCACAAGAGGAGCCACGGCGTCGAGTACAGACAAGAAGTCTTAATAATATAAGACAATATTATTTAGATTCAATTCTATGAGTACCTACAGATTATAATAGTGTGAAACTACTTTTCTTTTAATTGCTTAGTCTACAAGCAGTACAAAAACAAAACTCCCAAACACCTTAAATTATAACGACCTACCATCAGCAACTCCTTAAGGTGACGTTAATGTTAAATTAGGTGATCCATCCAGGAGCAAAGGGCGCTAAGGGCCCAATAAATTAGTTGGGGACAAGACGGCTAATAAACACGGCAGAAATGGCCGCGCCAAATAACTTGTTACGACTAGCCCCGGACTCCCCTATTGACTAATTACTGTACTTTGTTTTGTGAACACCCTGGGCTGGAATGGACATTGGACATAGCTTTAAGACAAGGTAAGAAGGGCCAGAGGATGTAAATCACTATAGCAGTTGCTACAAATAGCTGAGTTATTGATCTGACAATCTATAACATAGTCTTCGTTGTTTCGTAATTTACCAAATTCATCATCAGCTAGTGTATTGTGATGAAATGAAATTCTTAGTTATAATATTATGGTTATAATCAATTATAATATGCGTCAAACGATGATTATGATACTTTAAGTGTTTTGACGTTACATCTTATTTTAATTGGAAAGCAGGATCATTTAATTAAACGATGACATCGGCCATTTCTTCAACTCAAATTCATAGCCCACAACCCTAGCTTTAAACTTTGGTTACTAAAATATCCTATTTCAAACCATATTGTAGGTGTTTTGTCACCGCTCGCAGTACACGGCGCGTCGCGGGCGCACAAAGCGTTCGATCCCACATCGATCAGGCTAATCTACGGTGACTGCGCGCGCGCATAAATCGGAGCCCGGGCGGCGGTAAACCACTCCCAGGTGCTTCTACTTACTGGTGGCAGTACATTGGAGGAAGTGGATCAAGTTGGGTATGTTAGCTATGCGACGCAAATCTCTGCAATGCAAGAAAAAATGGAAGAGGATATATTTTTGTACATTTATATGATAACCACAAATTATATTGTATTTGTTCGTCATTCTCTATTGAGTGAATGACGATTTAGTTTTTTGATGACGAATTTTGGTATAAGTGTAAATTTCAAAGAGTGAAGTGAACATGACTACATTTTAAGTCCTAGACAACTGAAACGATACCACAGGCTTCCCTGTACATATGATTATATTTTTTTTATCTTCACTCAGTCGTGTTGTAAACCTTCCTAAATCCAAATCGTATAAACTTAATTTGTTTATTGTAAAAAAACAATATGAGTGTCAATTTGCATGAATCTTGTATACTGCATTCCACCCAATGTTTTTGCATGTCGGTGTCCAAGGAAGGCATACAAGGATGCCCACTCAGCGGTATCAGCACTGAGTTTATCAGGGGACAATACCGCCTGATAGCGAGATTCATTGTTACTGAGATAACTCGTGTTTACCTAGTGCTAAAGGATGTACCGAGGAAAGCAGGAGAGTAGTCGATATAAGAGCTTAGGTGAGTGTTGGTAGTCGCATGGATGGTCTTTGTAGATTATAGATTGACTAAATCCCTACTTAAATTTATATTTCATAAAAAAAATACATTTGTATACATGACTGAACTTTATACACTGACTACTAGATGACTTTACTATTTGGGATTGTGTTATTTCTCATATTTGTAAATGTTTTTGTGACGTAGGTTCGCAGTTTATTAGAGGACAACGCAATACCGCCTGCTAGAGAGATGTTACTCATATGGCAATATCACGACTAATCAGGAATACTTAATATTAATTTATCCAAAGTACCTTTGATAACACATACTTGTTCTTCGCTGTGATTGCATGTCTCACCAAAATCTTACAAATATAAATGTAACTCTTAGGTTATTTTGAAATACTGAAAATAACATAGACTTGGTAAGCTGCTACTGCATATTCTGTGTCGCATCCTACCACAATATCTCTCGGGTGACAATATTCCCGCTGCGTTATCGAATTTCGATTTACTGCGGCGCTGATATCACTTGAAGCTCATGTCGATATTTTTTATCTTTTGTCTTCTACAGGAGCAAGAGTTAATGTTGATTATGAAGGAAATATTTTATTGCGCTTTTTTAAAACCTTGTAAATAATTACGAGCAAGTCTTTATAATATATAAGTAAAGTGGATAAGACCTCGTAAATTATTATTATTTATAATAAACACAGTTAAAAGTAAGAATTGAAAACTAGCGGTTGCTGATATGCTACGATGCTAAGCATTTTATAGAATGTATTCGAAAAACACAATCAATTCAATTGTTACAGGCAAAGTAATAGAGGTGAAAGTCATATAAATCTGTTCTTGCGTTAATTTCTACTTACTTTTTTTGTAATTTTGTTGTTCGCAAATATACGAAAACCGTGTCGTGTGTCCAAAAACAAATGTTGTCATGATACATTTGTTGTTAATGTATAGTCCTAAAGCAGCTGGTATTTACTTAGTTAAAACCCTTTAAAAGTAGTTTTCCATTAAGGTTTTCAATAACCCTGTAGAGTGCAGAAATATTTGTCGCCGTTCGATATTTATGTAGAGATTGTGTGGCGACATGCGTTTCTGTTTCTTTGCGGGAGGTAGTTTATGTATGTCTGCTCTCAGATGGTTTGGATGTCAGTGTGAATTACACTTCTAAGAAGAGATTTAGGCATATCTCTGTTGCTAAGATTTATTCAAATATCGATTACATTACTACAAAGGTCATCGAAACGATTAATAGCATACCATAGAGTATCTTTACAGGCTTAGCCTAGTGTGGGATGTGGAATAGCCTGCGCCACACACAACGATTATCTTATATAGGTATCAGCCTGTAACATAAGTACATAATCTCTTTCTTGGCGCCTACCAGTCATAAACACATGTAATACTGATTTTATTATGATTTAACTACATATGTAAATCTATGTACCTATAACCCTGAGGAAGAGCCTACACTCCACAATACAGGTACATTACATCCTAGTGTGGAGTGTAGCGATCAAAATTGTATTAGAACCTAAGTTTTTGATCGATAAAGTTATCTTATCTTATCTTATTATCGTTTAACTAACCATAAATAACCACAAGTTACCAATTGATACTTACTCACTACTTTCATATTTACTTTATTTATTGTTTTTGCAAGGATTGTAAAAAAACAAATACACTTTACTACGTTTACTTACAAATTCAAAATGTCACTTAAAACATAACGCGAGCCAAGCCTAGATTCTTTCCAATATCAGGTAAGTACATTATACTCGTGTATCAGGTAAAGTTGTGACATTGAGACCAATCTGAACGAAAACGCAAACATCAATAAAGCTTGTACCGTGTACGATCACTTGGATCATGTTGCTTGGAGTCGTTAAACGTAGGTTGAGCTTCTATCACTTGCATGTTTGACCAGGGATGAAGCAAGGGGAGATACTCATACAATAACACGATGTAATACGAGTATTTCATACGTAACTGCAGTAAAACTTGGTTGAGAGGCTTGATATAAACTGAGACAAAAAAATTGGGACACTTTGGTTCAGTTGACAAAATGATTTTTAAAGAATCTATCATACACAGCCACCATAACCATGCTAGGTATGGGCTTCTTTGCTTTCATTGGCTTCATTATTTCATCATTCATACGAGTATATATTGCAGGAAAACATTAAATTTGTTGTCAATAAAACATATCTAGTTTTTTTTACTAATTTTGTTAGCTAAGTCACGGTATACATATTCAATCGCCGAGTCTGGAGTCTAGTCTACCGTTTTATAACCTTTTTTAAAACACAAGAATCAAGTCCTTGAGTCCGTCCCTGGGCCATCAATACTAAGTGGCACCGGGAGAGTCGTTGGTCGCTCGCGCCGATTCCTGCAAAATATCAATAAAACACAAAGCGCGCCGCCTGCCTGCCCCCGCCTCTGCGCGCCGGCCGGGAGCTCCCGCGTCGCCCCCGACTTACAAATGGCCTTAAATACAGCCCTGCCCTTTTGATGGGACACTTTATTTTTTTACTGGTAGATTTTCTGTTTTTGGTTTTCTTATCACTGTTTTAAATGCATTCTATTCATCTAAAATTGTTACTCAGCAAATTTAAGGCCGTGATAAAGAGTCAGAAGTGAGAGTGTAATTTAGGTCATGCTTTCTTTTCTGTATTTTAAAGATATATCACTTATAACCTAATTTGTTTTTGGTTCTTGCCCCACATTTAGTAGGTACAACATTTCTGGATTCCTATTTTTTCGACGTTTTCACCATTTTTACAGATACAGATAAATCTTAATTGCAACAAAAAACGTAGTAAAAATCGAGCCCAAAAATCTCGTCATTTAAAGTATACATTTTTGTTATTTGCTAACTTAAAAACGTATATAGTTACAAACTATTCTGTCTTTCTTTAGTCCGTGGTATATCACTGACTATATAATATGAAAAACTATCTTAAAAATCTCCAAATCTACCCTCCCGTCTGTTCCCTACCGACCTCAACTTTTTCCCATCCCACAAGCTGATGTTTTGGCAACATTATGAGATTTACATTTAGTAATGTCGTTTTATTGCCACCATAACGGGAAGGTATTGCCATAATCTGCTCTAATGTTAGAGGGAAAATCACTTTCGCCGTGTGAAAAATTCAGCGAATGAGGCCGAAATATGGCGGTATTGGGTTCATGAATGTCATGTAAGAGAAAAAAGAGTGTTATAGGGATAGAGGGAGAACATGTTCGGGGTTTTAGTCTATATTGAATACAAGAATAGATAATATGATAGAAAGAAACTATTTCAGATATTTGTTTGCAGATTAAGTAAACAATGGTGAACATATTATGAGTAATATGTAAATTATTTGTCATTAACAAAATAAGGATCACTTTTTATATAAATAAAGTATTTTATGTATGATAAGTATGAACATATTCACAAAAGAAAATTATATAAGTATTATATCCGTTATCTAGTACCCACGACACAAGCGTTTGCTTAGTGTGAGGCTAGATGGCGCTGTGTGCAATGTCCTGGAATATTTATTTATTTAATTTCAAATTTGAAATAAATAAAGTAAATACAAATAACTTTTCTCCTGGTGAAAATGTGGGTGATGTTTGCAGGAAGTGTTGTCGTATCAACATAAAAAATATCTATACAAACCCACAACTCTAAATGTCACCAGTCCATCAACAGTGAAATGAAACCACCAAGCGATACAGTCTGACCACGATCAGTTACCGAAACCTGTACCACAATACAGCGTGACCACGATCAGTCACTCGCTCTGCTATAAACTTCCCATGGGGGCTCGCTCGTGCCTTCAATACAGTTGTAAATCGATCTGAGAGGACACCTTGAGAAATTACCTGGCTTAGAACTAGTGCAGTTTTACTAAAATATAGATAGATAGCGAGAAAGATAAACCGCGTCCACCAAACTTAAAAACTTACTAAGATTACCTATATTTGATGAAACATTCTGTGATTGAGGCATAAATATACTAATGTTTTATTACATAATAATCAGTGCAGCTATTATTGGTACTAAAAGAACAGTCGTTTGTGGAAAAATTAATAAAAAGACTAACAAATGAAATATCTAATGGAAATACTAGTGACTCTAATATTTTAATAATATGAATTATTTAGTCAGAGCATATA
Organism: Macaria liturata; assembly: GCA_964023185.1. Lineage (NCBI taxonomy): Eukaryota > Metazoa > Arthropoda > Insecta > Lepidoptera > Geometridae > Macaria > Macaria liturata. The sequence goes on from OZ026821.1 coordinate 9,224,077, forward strand.
ATCATATTAGGCTATATACTAGGAATACGAAAATCTAACCTATTGGCATTATTGGTTGGCAGCCTCCTCCAAAAAGTATTTAATTAGGAAAATAAGAATAAAAAAGTATGAGAATATGATACATTTATTGAAACACAAAACAACACGGAAAACAGGAATCAATAAAAAATACACTTAAATTACATTACAACACAGACTACCTATGGAGATTCAGAGTTAAATTTAGTGAAATAAGGAGGTAATGGCATCCCTGAGAGGTACAAAAACAATGAGTTCTCAAGTCGTTCATCGAATATTGAGTGTGACCGCTAACTCCCTGAGGAAATCGATCAGGGAGAGGACACCGAGCCTCCCTAGATTAAGGTCCAGTCATCCGGGAGAATTTTACTTTAAACTATCGAATTTTATTTAATAATCAAATTGTTAGAAATAATAAGTAAGTTAATTACTTCGTTTACAAAGACTGCAGACTAACTATAAGATGGGAATACGTCTTCAGAAAAATAGCAGGTCCAATATAAACCCGCATAGCGAAAGATAAAACAGAGTGGAAATCTTTAGAAGAGGCCTATGTCGAAAGACAAGCTGAAACGGAGAAACAACCGTACTGATACCTAACTTATGTATAAAGTAAAAGAACTGTTATAAAGTAAACATAGTAAGTTCAGCAATAAAGGCTATTTAATTTAATTACAAAGAGTAGATCAAAAACTAAAAAAGAGTATGTCTTTTATTCCATATCGTTATGATCCTGAAGTGTTTCCAAAGGTTTTGACAATAAAAACCCGGTCGTTGCAAATTATTCTTCAATACCTAAATATTAACAGCTAAGCAGAAGTAAAATTCAAGCAGACAGTATAATTTATGAATAATTAACTTGGATTTGATGTAATGTATTCATGCCGCTTTTTTTTCTTAGTTTTTAAATTATCTAACCAATAGTCTGTACGACAATCCTCCCTGGTGAGTAAGCATTAAATAGAACCTCGCAAAGAGGGTATTTATTGGACGTAATTAAAAAGAAAACAGACAAAGGCTCGCAGCTGATCAGGACGTGCCTCGAACACGAAGATTTAGAGATGAGATTATTTTATCGACACTGCTCTGTAAAAATCGATAAGCTTGAAACGAAAACTTCGATACTTTTTAATAATTATTGTAAATGGATTATCCTAATTGTTGTAATAAATAAATGAATAAATATAATTAACTCCTTTCTTTCATTGCGAACTTTTCTTGATTAGCAGTCTGTGTGGTTATTTTACTCCCGTATAGATATAAAAAACTATAGAAATATCAATATAATACTAAGATAGTTCTTATCCTATCGAAAGTTAGCAAACCGAGGCTATCTAAAACACCAGTGGTTGAAGCACGATTCCTAAACGTCGTTTGCATTATCACAGTAAACTTTCATGCTTCTTGTGTTTTATCTAACTTCACTTTCATGATATCAGCTCACTGTTTATTCGAAGTAATTTTCATGTTATCTTTTGCGTCTATTCTGCGGTCTGTGTATATTTGATGATTACTTTTTGTGTGGTTATTATTTTTTGGAAGTTAGCTTAGTTAACTTAATTAACTTGGATAATTAAATAATTCGACATAAGTTTGTTCTGTGGTTTGTACATATTAGTCATATTACGTAACAACACAAGAGATTAGTTATAATTATTAGTTCTTTTGGTAAGCTTTACGTGACGTGATGGAAACTCATAGTCAAAAACATAGTTGATAAAAATAGTAGTTAGAAATGTTGTTGCACATATATAGTTTTTGTCAATATTATATATTAAAAATCTTTTAAAAATATCGCGACTAAATACTACTAATAAATTTTCTTTACCATATGCATATGATACTCGTCGATAGTTGAGAATCGCGTAAGTTAAAACTTATCACAAATTTTATCGACATCTTGAATCGTCGACAAGACAACACTAATGAAAGATCACAAGCCGGTCGTGCAAAAGAGGACTTTTATCAGTGACCGATACGAATACTCCTAGATTCCGAGACTTAATTTATTGCCACCCTACTTTTACCACCATTCTTTTACATTAATTTTAACCCCTATTTCAATACTGATAGAGATTATTTTCTTTTGATAACGTGTTGTGAAAACTTTGTGAACGTTGTTGACGTATCTGTAGAACTTATTTTGAGTCTTATTGCAGACTATTAGAGTTCAAAATACAAGGGAATGTATTTAGTCGTATAATTTACTGCAACCCCTTCGAGTGAAAAACGATTGACAAATAACTTTCGGGCACTCCGTTTAAATGATAGCTGTTTGACCAATGATTGATTTATTTTTTAACGGCTGATTAAGTCTTGGCTTTCATCTGAATGGGTACGAAGTAAATTGATTTTTACTTGTAATGTGCTGATTATTTTTTACTAAAGTGGGGAAATTAAATGTGATGAAAGATGGTGTTTCTTTGGAGGTAGGTGCGCTATATTGATAATTTTACATATCTTTATGGATTTTATTGAATATCTATTCTAGTAGTTTTTTATAATATATAACTAAGATGGCTCATTGTTGCTAATAAATATGATATACTATTATCAATTTACATATAAAACACACATACCCACATTTCTGAAAATTCTTATTATTATCTACTTTCGTGTCTGTCTCTATATGCATTATAAAAGCTGTATATAAAATTATTTCGATATCCAAAAAAATAAAAATGTCATAACGTTCGTTGTTTCGATTTCGAGACAAGATCTCAAAATTAAGATAAAATCTCTTTACATCGTTTATGTCGGGCGTGAATAACGGGAGATTCAGTCATAACTTCAACTGGGGATCTTTATAGCTGAAGTTGAAAGTTATGAGAACTGTGGTACTTTTAAAATACCTAAGACAAAAAACGTATCTTTATTAGTTCAACCTGGCTTAAAGTTGAAAATAAAAATTGAGTTTGTCCAACCTACAAGGTAGGTACAACACATGATATATTTTAAATTAAAATTATGTTTCCTGGTTTTTTTCGCCTGTTTTACTCTAGAACCACATTTTTCATTTTTTGAATTTTATTTTCCTTACTCTTTAGGTACCTAATAGATAGCACTAAAGAGCGACAGATTTTAATTTCTTTCAAACAATGTTTATTCAAGAAATCACTTCAATTCCAAAAAGCGATTTCCCACAATAGCTACAATACAGCGGTGGCATAGTTGCCACAAGGATGCCTCCGCTCGCTCCGGTCGCGGGTTCGACTCCCGCCTCGCGATATAATGCGCAAAGAGCGCCGTAATGCGTGTACATGCGAAATATTGTAGCGGAATATGCACTTGAGATGGAAATATGCTCTACTTATTTGTAGAATTATTTTAAGAAAATTGAACTACACATATTCTGAGGTGATGAATGTTAAATCTCTCTTTCTTTCTTTGAGTCGTATTCCTCTTCCTCTGCTCCATTGCTGAGGGTCAGGACTACCCCGCAGAAATAATTAATTGAGTAAGTTTCGTGGTGGGCCAGATCTTTCCACGGAAAGAGCGACCAATCATAAATTTTCTTTACCATAAGTGACTGTAAATCTACACACAACTTGAAAACCCAGATATTAACGTAGACCACCAGATGCTTTCACCACTAAACAACACTCGCCTAAGGCTTAGCTGATAGATATTGCATTAAAAAGGTAAAAATTATTACCTTGCAAGCAGAGCAACATCCCATCCCTTCGCACGTCATCATCTCACAGTAAGGGCTACTTTATAGTCGTGTCGTATACTTTAATGGCGTCTTTGTCGCGCGACGCCGCTGCGTTTATCATGCGTATCGCTGCGACGCGCGGCACGACAACCGACCTACAACGGAAGAGCTTTATGCCGGCTCTCGACGCCTATAATCGTAAATCTATATGATAAATGACTTAATTTTGTAAGGCAGATTATTGGCGCTTCCTTAGAAACAGGTCAGGCAGTAAGTAGATATAATAAGTAGTCAGTAATACCTATAAACACAGATATATCAGTATTCTATTCCACCCACCTAACATCGCCTATCGAAAGTTTGTGAATATGTAAAACAGAGTAGCGTATTTCGACCTTGAAATAACAAAGAACACAATTTATCCCAGATCAATTTTACGTTGATATTAACAATCTCCAGTCTTCTCTTATTTTGAATACTGTTTTTTTTATTACTCTTTCCAAGTATTTAACACTGACATGAAATTGAAACAATTTAGCGAGGAGTTTAATCCAAGAAATGCTGAAAGTGTATTCGAGCATAGTATTAAAGTTTTGCTACAACTCTGTCAGAGAAACTCGAGTTTTTGCAGATTCCCGCCGATTTTGTGAAGTTGCCACTTCTGCTATCTACTTTCAACTAAGAAAATAAAGTAGGTAAGAACTTTTAAAGTAAAAATACCCAAGTTAATGATAAATGTTAAAGTTAATGTAATCATATCAGTGAAATGATTTTAATAAATTCTGATATGGTAAAAGTATTAACTGCAAATAACTGATTTGGCATCACTATAGAAATCATTATTCAATATCTAGTACGGGCAAAATTTTAAGTATTAGTCATATGTAAGAAAAATTTCAAAAATCAAAAGTCAGAATCTAAATTCGTTTATTTTACAAAATTTTTTTAATTTAATTCAAACTCAAAATCTTTAGCCACAGTTTTCATATTTATAATTTTAGTACGTTTACCCCTCTGTAGCGTTAGGTTATATGTATACATTCCGCCGTCCTAACAAGTTGCCCGCAGGTCGTATTTTATAGCCTAGTTATACCTCATAATACTTTTAGGGCCGTCGTCGACTCATCGCTAAATATCTCATCAAAAATACCATCACGCTACAAAGTATGCAAATTATTAAAGGAGACAAAAATTCTTCTCAGAAACCCAATAATTCCTTTGTCCTTTAAAAAATCTAATAAAGTGTCACATAAAGTAAAATAAGCAAGATCGTTGGATATGAGATATGGAGGTTTAAGGCTGTATTTAAGGCTTTCGAGGAAAATGATACTTTGTCGCTGCTGTCGTGTGACACATCGGTATTTCATTTATTGGAGGATAATTTATGAGGCTGTTCCATTGCCTTTTATAGCCTTAATCATTCATACAAAATTAAAACATAGCTTTGTAAAAGTGTGACACATTCTGATGACGTTTTGAAACGTCCGATATGCGTGCTTAGTTAGTTTAGTTTTCGAAAGAATATATAGGTACTCTTTCTTCAAAGATTGTGTTGCAAACATAATAAAGAATAGAATGTAGCCACAAATCCCCAAACAATGTGTAAAATAAGGACAATATCCCGAACTAATTAGCCAACAAGCCAAAACTATCTCAAACCCCATTCCACTAAACAATCATAACTATTAACGTGAAACCAGCGACATCACATAAAATAGACGCTTCATTATAGCTAATTTAGATACACATATGCCACGTGGAGTGCACAAAATCTTTAATTTAGACAAAAAAATACCGTGTAATTGTATCCGTGCTACAGTCAGCCTAATCGAAGGATCCGGCATTTACAACGATAACGTGATACCTACTCATGTACAAGAACATACATAATAAATGCTTACTCCACCCCGTAAGACATTATGATTAATTTAACAGTATGTAAAATACTGGCAGGTGAAATACGACCCACCGGTCATCTTCCCCTCATGTAAAATCAGTTATTACTTTTAGGCTACACTTCAACCTGTAAAAAAGGCACATATTTTCTGGTCATCCATCAAAAGGTGGCCTTGTATGCAAGTTAATATGGAGTAAGAAATCTCTCAATTATTTTATCTATTCGTGAACCGGACACAGAACAATTCCCGAATTAATTTAAAGTCCCGGGACAAGGGACAACCGGGAATAAATATTAATTTGGAATACCGGGATCATATCTCCGGTAGTGAATAAGTGATGTAACGGTTATGTTATTAGGGAGGAGAAAATTATCAATTTAACGAAGTCCCCGGGACCGGGACCCTTGACTTCGGGACGTTTGACGAGATAGGGTTGGCGGGATTTTGTGTTACATTATTCATACGGTATCATTTCTATATGCTAGTTATAGTTATTAGATGTCAAAGTGAATTTGTTAAGAGTGTGTCTAGCTGTAAAGAATTTCATAAACAAATGTTTTGAAATATGACCTAAGTTTGAGTGTTACAGTTTTAATTTTCAATTACGTGCATAACGGCAATAGTTATGTATAAATAGAATAGTCGAGACACAACAGTGTGATATAAAAACGTTCATAAAAAATACATATACATAAAACTTCAGACAGCACAATTGTTTTGCATTTCTACATAACTAAAGGACATATGATCTGTTTATAAAACTTATCAACAATAATTAACAATGTGTCATACCATAAAGAATCGTTTCTAACCAGCCCTAACCCCACCCTTTGACTCAGCACAGAACCATACAAGTAAATATTCTGCACATACTCGAATAGCGCATAAAAGCAATTCAACAAATTGTTATTGACATGTTAGTAGACACTACGATCTCGTTGTGTTTACTTAAGTACTGGGACTTAGGTTTATTAAAGTTGGGATAATTTTATCTCTAGATGTATCAATTAAATGCAACCTAGCAGGAAAAGCAAGGAAATTAAGTTAGTTAAATATTATAAAAAGCCTAGTTGTAATTTTCTAGAGTGAAAGTAAAGTAAGGTTTTGTGTTTAGGTACTACTGTGAAAATTATTCATATGCACAACCAATGAGGTTTTACTAATAGAGACGTTATACCCATTGAAAATCGCCCTAGCGCGTGGCGAAATTATGCTATAGCTACTTAGGTAGAATATACGCAGCTTTGTTTACGTTATTCAGGAAAGTAAAAGAGATCAGAGTTATATAAAACCCATGTAAAAAACCAACGCACAATGTTTAACAAACTCTTCTGCCAAATTAAACTAATAAGGCAACACAATCGCACAGGTAAGCAAGTAGGTACCTACTCGTATAATAAGCACAATAACCCTTTATTTGGTTACCGCAACAAGGGCCCAATTAGCTGCAGGGAGCATCCCTTCTTAACCAGTTGTTATTTATACTGTGATCTGAGGAACAGGGTCACGCCATCTTGGAAAATATTTACTTACTTATGGTTTTTCATTCTAAGTGATTTATTTTTTAACCGAAGTCGACGTCATGAAAGGTCTCAATTCTTCTGAATGTTGTTTTTCTTTATTCTCTGTCTGTGAGTCGTATTTCCTCATGACTGAGGGTCGTGACTCCCCCGCAGAACTAATTCGTTATGGGAGTTCTCTTGGGCAGATACATAGTGGTGGGAGCCCAGGTCCTTCCACGGAAGATACATGTCCTCGGATATTGTGGTCCTCAAACATGTCGGTCCCCTCACGATGTTTTCCTTCACCGTTAAGCGAGTGAAATCCACACATAACTTGAAAATACAAGTCATTGGTGTAGCGGCGGATTCGAACCAGGGTGCGTCTGGATGAAAAGCAGACACTGGAACCGCTAAGCCACACTCGCTTAACTCGCGTTTTTCTTTATTATACCTATAATTTGTATAGTACAGGTGCTTGGTAAGCCATTCCATGTTAAAAAACATGTTTGCCCGTACTATCTAACATACTGGTACAAAATAATACGTAATCCGCAGTAGAACGATATTTTAATATCCGGTTGCTAACGGTTGATACCGAAGTATTTGTGACTAAAAATCTACTCAAGATCTACTTATACAAATCAGATAGGTACCACTTAAACGTGCTTAAACTCATGCACAACTAACATAATCGTAAAGATTTTTACAAACATCGACCTAACTTACTTATCATAATAAATTAACTTCTCGAAGTGTTAAGTAAACACTCGAAAGAAGTGACCGTCACGTCCTGGGGAAGGCACTTTCACAACAAAACTTACTTAATGACGTCATTACATTTATTTATTCAGGGTTAGTAACAACATAATAGGTAGGCAGTTTAAAAAACTCAGCAAAGGAGCCTCATTTGGGTAGGTAGGTATGTGAAAATCTGAGTTTTCTTTTTTACCACACTAATCCGCAATAGCAATATTTTAATGATTGTATGTGTGTGTGTGTGTATGTTTGTTCCTTATTTACGCTCATCCAATTAAAATTTTGTGAAATTTATTTTAGATACAAAAAATATTCTACCTAGTATTGGATTGCATGTTTTGTAAAATATCAACTCACTTCACCATTATTTCGCCGCTCATGACTATCTCTCCTTCCATTCTCTTAGAACCAAGATGTATTATATACCTACTTATACAACTTTCATCGTGCGAACAGCCAAACTGTGGTACTCCCTGCCCGAATCTCTATTCCCCTTGAACTACTTATAATTTATCGGTCTTCAAGTCGACAGTAAACTGGTTTCTTCTAGGCAAGCGCGCTAGATCGTAGATTATAACGTTGCTTAACATCAGGCAAGTTGTAGTCAAGCGTAAGCCTATATCATGTAAAAAAAAACTTAGGCCAAAAATCAATTAATAAGCTTAGGTATACGTTTCCTTATTAATCCCAACATCCATCTCATTTCCAACCTGCAATAACCCTGTATAAATCTACTTACAATACTACAGCTAGAAGTCAAGTCCGTAATATGAGTGAATGGGTCCGCTATAAATAATTCACTTCATCAAGCCATATTGTGAAGTGATAGCCCCGAGAGCTGTTTACACAAACCATTGTTAGATGGCGTTGTTAGATATATTACCATGTATTTAGATTTTAGACTAATGTACTTATGTTGTCAATAGTTTATTAACCTGTGAATTGATAGTTATTTATGTTCGAAATACGACTACTTTTATGCGACTTCAAAAAAAAGTTAAAGGTTCCGAGTTTGATTAGTAACTAGTAGATTTTTTAGTATTAAAAGAGGGGCATATGCTCAGCAGTGGGCGTGTGCGATTACAGACTGATGATGACGATGATGATAGTACCTATTAGATTTTATATAGTTTTGTTGGAACATCGAGATTTTCTGCAGACCCCCAGTTTGAGAAACAATGCATTGTTTCTGTTGATTTTATAGATATCGTGTGGCCTAGGTACTTAGTGTACTTACCTACCTACCTGCAATTATTTTGCAGAATAAGCTTGCGAATGTCAATAACTAATCATAAATACATCAGCTAACTTAAAATATTCCTAAACGCAAAGTTATTAGTTGAGAAATATCCCTGAAATGATTTAATACCTCCCCCGAAGCCGCGGCCCTTCAGATGAAACATTTAATTACTGCCCAATTTATAGCCCTCGCATTAATCCGCAAACCACTCTAGCCCCAGTTTAAAACACGAAAAAAAAACACCAAATCTATCCCCTTGATTACAAGCTGTCACGTCGTAGGATTTTTTCTAAGCCCTCATTTGTAATTAGTCACGTCGGTTTGTGCGCGTCTTCCTAACATCCATTTAGCTAAGCGGCCGCCGTAATCGGGCCCCACCTCGACTCCAGCCGCTAAATTTATTGCTTAATTACCTCAAGAAAACTCGTCGCTCTTACCCATGCGCCGACAGATGTTTTTTATTCGCGCGGAAAACAAAAACGGCTTAAGAATGACATTAATTAATTCTTAATGAAATTCATCTTCACCCTCCGCTTGTTTTAAATTAAACGGCCGATTTATTGCTTGTACAATTTGTCGTCGGCGCCCGCACGAATAATTAAAACAGAGCTATTCGTTATTACGTTTATTAGCGACAGGATCCGCGGACACCGCGTGAAATGTTTACAAAATGATGCCTAAATAAATACTAAGTTACGTATAAAATGTTTCACTCATGCCTCAAATGAAGCGAGTTATTTGAAATAATTAAATCAGTATTTCCGTTGGTAGTGGTCGTCCACGGGTGTCTGGAACAAAGGTTCTTCAAATCGGAGATATCCATCATCAGTCCTCATCGAGTTATGGAATGCCTTAGCAGCATCGCTGTAGCTATCACTGCTGTCGTGATACTGGTGACTGTTGATCAGATTCCTGTTCACGTTTACATTCCTGGTGTTGCCAGCGTTTCTGTTCTTATCATCTTTCTGGGGTAGGATAGGAGTTGGAGTCACTTTCTCTTCTATCTTCTTGTCTTTGGTAACGGTTCCAGCCGGAGCTAAGTCTCTGTAATTCCTCTCTTCTTTTCTCAAAGGGGAATACGGATACCTTCCGTTCCTGAATCTATAGTCGTAGCGTCCATTTCTCGCGTATACGTCATCATCGAAACGCCTGTATGGATCGACGGAGTAACGGTATCTCAAATCTACGCTTGGTGGAGTTCGAACAACTTCTGGCAAATGTGCGTAGTAAATGATTCGCTTGGGTTTTCTCGGCACAATATTGTCAACATAAGGAGGGTCGTCATACCTATCTACTCTTGGGACTCCAGCAGGGTAGGCCGGGTAGAAGCGTCGTGGATCATAGACCGAAGGACTGACGTAATAAGGGTCAGACCGTCTGTAAGCATCGTCCACGGGAAAGTAGCCACGCTCGTCATAAAATGGCCGTCGAGGCTCGTCCGGGTAAAACACCGCCTGTCTTGGATAGACTGGTTTATATTTAGCTCTGTCCTCTTCTTCTGGTCTCACGAATTCGGTTCGCAGTTCTTCTGTCCTTGTCGCTCGCTGGATTGCCTCTTTATCGTTGCGAGATTCGGATGCTTCTAGAACTTTGTTTTGTGTGACGAAATTGACTCGGGGCATTCTCGAGTTGATCAGTTCTCCGGAAGGTTGTGGTGGAGTGAGGATGTCGCCGGAACGGGAGTCGTCATGAGCAGGGAAAGGCAGTTTGATCCAGTTTTCATTGGACGCTCTAGCTCCACGCCCTGTAGGTTTGTCTGTGACTCTTTCTGTAGTCTGATAGAGAGGCAAAGCCTCTTTAATATCGTTGGTAAGAGATATCTTGGTAGTAGGATCTTCTGGTGGCAAAGGGCCAGGGATCCAAGGAGTCGGTTGGTTCATTTGCTGGCGGTGATCTGAGTGGACGTTGAAATACTTTTCCTCTTCGATGACGCCACGACGGCCTCTCACGGGATCGGAATCGACGTTGGTTATTACCTGAAAACGCGAAAATGCTTCCATTAGTAAGACATACAAGGTAGGATAGTAAATAGTCTCTTATAAGGGAAAACCTATGTGATATGATATTACTCAAGAAGCTAAAACATTTTCCAACTACTTACAGCAGTTTATACCTATCACTTTTTTAAAATACTCTTTAGGTATTTTCTTAGGACGATGCTTGCATTACTTGGTATCATCTAAATATATAAAACTCAAAGGTGACTGACTGACTGACTGATATAGTGATCTATTAACGCACAGCCCAAACCACTGGACGGATAGGGCTGAAATTTGGAATGAAGGTAGATGTTATGACGTAGGCATCCGCTAAGAAAGGATTTTTGGAAATGCCACTTTTAAAGGAGTGAAATAGGGGATGCAAGTTTTACTTCTTAATGCGAGCGAAGCCGCGAGCACCCACTGGTATTTTATAATAATGATGCTACCATCAAAGGTAATGATTTCTGGAAACGCCACTTTTCAAGGGGTGAAATAGGGGATGCAAGTTTTACTTCTCAAAGCGAGCGAAGCCACGAGCACCCACTGGTATTTTATAATGATGATGCAACCATCAAAGGTAATGTTCATACCTCAGTATGTTCTTCGAAGCCATGCTGCAGCTCGATGCTGAGCGCGGTCGGTATCAGCAAGCTCCACCACAGTATCATGGCTCTGGGGTTCATCTTGCTCAGCACCTTCTGAAAAAAAAATGTTTCAAGGTTTATACATCTGGTTATTGGTTTTGTTGTTGATTTTTATGGCTTTCCTGTAGCAGGCAGAAATAAAGTTTGTGACAGATTTTCCTACACCGGTAAGGGCGAGTACGAGGCAATTAATATATATAATATTATCACCTATAAAGTTTTGAGTCACGGTGATGAGCACGATGGAGCGATTTACAGGGTACTGAATTTCAAATCTCAAGGTGTCTCCACAGGAAAGAGTCAGCGAATACTTTCCATCAAGCCCACCTCTTCCTCGTGTCTCATTCGAATTTACTATATGTTTTTTTAAGTTTATATTTAGATATAATTTATTTATATTATATTCCCAACGAGCCATGGTACCTTGGCTAGTTTGTTTGGTGACGGAAACATGATGAAATCAAACGGAAGCATCGCAGGCGCAGCGCGGCGGACCGTGGACATTATCTATATTGTAAACGTTTCGACCTCGCTTTTACCTAATATTTGGAGTAATTACCATCATTACATGTGGTGTGAGGTGATCACTGATGGTTAAATTTGCGAAATTCTATGTTATTACTTTTTGAAGCTTTGTTGTTTTTGATGATGCCAAATTACAAGGACTACCTCCAAAAGTTATATCCTGGTCTTTTCAGGGTTTTCAAACAACATCTGAGTCTACAATTGATTGAGACGTGCCTGATGTTAAGCTTCCCGCATGATGCCCCCATCCAACTATGACCTCAATAGTTGGACGTTATTGTTCGAAAAAATGAACTGGAACCAAAATCACACGGATGCTACACCTTACTTTCATATGCCAATTTTCCCTTTTATAAAACTCAACAAAGTCTATATATTCCCACAGGAGCTCGACAATGGTGATCATATGGAAATTATTTGTACGACTTCAACTAAAATGTAGTAAGTAGGTAGATGTATAGGTAAGTATTTGCACAAATATACCACAAACACAACCAGGTGATCAACGAACACATCCTTCGGATTTGATGATCAGGTTGTTAAAAAACACCTGTTTCGGAAGCCATCATTAGGGAACTCATGCAGTAGATATCACGAGTGCAAGACATTATCAAGAACGAGACATGCTTGATAACTTTTCTGGCTATAAAAACTCTCATATTAAAAGGAACATCTGAAAAAATATTATATCCATTATTTGCGTAATGCGAATGGCCTAACATCCACAATCCCAAGGATCCAGAGATAGCAAAGTAATCGAACTGGCAATTGACGAATAAAAGTGCCTTGTATGTAATTAAATGAATACTTGTATCTCAAGAAGTCACTAAGTTCTGTACTGAAGTAGAATGTCGTTTCTTTAAAAGCTACACAAGTCACTACCATGCTCCACCTTCCACCTCGGACTACCGAATGGCCCTACATCCACAATCCTACGGGTCCAGGTATAACAAACTATTTAAACTGTCAATTCATGAATTAACGTACCTATCATATAATTAAAACAATACCTGTATCTCTAGAAGTCACTATAAATTCTGTACTGAAGTATAAATGTTTCTTCTTAACAGCCACACAAGTCACTTTCCATGTTCCACCTTCCAGCTCCAAGCACCGAATGGCCCTACATCCACAATCCCACGGGTCCAACACCAGTCACGCTCCACATCTCCCACACAACTAGGTAGCTATTGACAATTGTCTATTTGCTATCGATCACCGTTATAGAGCTGAAGGCGAATGGCCTAGTTAAAGGTGCAGTTTGGGCAGGGTCGGTGGACATTGGATTTGCAACGTCATATTTGGGCCCCAATTTTGGGAGGGACGTGTGGGAACCTGCTAGGAATCATGATGACGATATGCCATAACAGACGGTGAAATGTTTTTGCCGGGAATAAATTAACATGGGATTTACAAAAGATGGTGACATCTGAACTTTTAACATGTCACTATCTTTTTTAAATCCCATGTTAATTTATTTTATTCGTTACGCTTGTAATAATTTCTTCTCCATGGTCGCAATTTACCGCTGCAGCATTTATCTGAACTTTTAACATAAATGCTGCAGCGCTGAATTGCGACCATGGAGAAGAAATTATTACAAGCGTAACGAAAAACTAAACAATGGCGTTTAAGCTACATACGTATAAGCAGGAGCATCAGCAAAACATAAAACAAGTTTGTATGTACAAAATCCTACGTGTTTCGGGATCGAAGAACTTATTCTACTATGTATGTACATATGAGACTGCCAAACGGAAAGTTTAAACCAAATGACGAACTACAACTGTGGTCATGCAGCAGAGTACTGACCAGCTTTTTAGAGACAGAACAAAAAAAAAACAAATTCATAGTGCTCTTTAGAAGAGCCTAAGCCAATATTCAAAGGAAAGAGCCGATTATTACACGTAACCTACTCTCATGTCAAGCAGTAGTGTGCTAAGATTATTGTGGACGCCCGCGGTTTCACTCGCATTATTTCGAGATAAAAAGTTGCCTATGACACTCCTAAGACCTTTAAATCATACCATCATACCAAAAAACATGATGATCCGTTCAGCCGTTGTTGCGTAATGAGCGTTTAAATAAACGGACACACAAATAAACAGAGACACAAAAAAACAGTCTACATTTCTATAAATTGTAGTAACGTGTTCGGCAATTAATTCCAAGTATCTCCGAACAATTTTTAAATATTTTCAATGTTCAGACTTTCGACCCTCTTTAGTTTTATTATAATATGTACCTATGGGGTGTAGATGCGATCCATATGACAGTGAAAATAAATGCATTGCCTACATCTTAAATCTTAGGGCGAAAAGCTCGGTACAGATTATAATTTAGAGGACTGAAAAACAAATTCCGCAAACACTACACGGCACTACACGAAAGACAAATAACAAAAGGAGATTTGGAAAAATACAGCTCAGTTCCATTATTCTATATTATGTACGTTATTTTAAAAGAAAATTTACAATAAACCGAAGATCACATGTCTCGAGATAATCTGCAATCAACTACTTCATTTATAAACATCGAAAATCATTATTACACACACTATATTGTCTATCAATATCGAAAATTAAAAATAAATAAAGTCTCTTACCTCATAATCCAGCAGCGACGTCGGGCTCCTGCACCACAATGCCAGTTCGGTTTGTCCCCCGGCGCGGTGTGATGGTCACGGCACACGAACATATTGTTTGACCAGACAATGTGACCACAGCTCCACTATGCTCTGCGTGCGATGCTCGATCCTTCCTGGTTCGATTATTATCTTCAGTATGTTCTTTGTATTTGGTATTTTTATGGGGAACTCACTTTTAATTCCTTATTATTATCAGTAGGTAAAACAGTCTATTTTTACTTTTTATCATGCCATCTTTAGTTTGTCATCTGCTCGCTACTACGAAACTCTGTCGATATGTAGTTTCTTGAAATCAGTACAAACTGATTACTTTTTAATTTTACTTTTTTGTACTTTGTAATTTACTTTGTATGTAATTATTTTTTACACCAACCAAAAGTACTACTTAGTTTCTTATCTTATATTACTGTCACAATTATTTCATTACTAAAGAATCATACTGCACAAAATAAAAACAAAAACCTCGGTCTACAAAATAATAAATTCCGTGTCCAATAAACCAATGGAAACCCACTGAAATAACAGTATCGTCCAATATTTGTCGTAGTTTGCGGAACAAAGCGACATGTAGGTATGTCTGTCTGTCCTAGATACAATCATTGCTTTATGTGTATGGATGATTCATTAGGGTTTATTAAACTTAGTTTTTTGATGCTATGGTTATAAAAAGCTTTTGTTTTACATTGTGGCAGATATAAATGTTGCTAAGAGTTATTTTAATTGTATAACAGCCATTATTTCATAACAATAAGACGCCACAAAAAAACAATTGTAATATAACCATAATAAAATTAATAAGTAAGCTAAAATTTGCAATAATAAAGCTTCTGCTCAACATACAACATTTTTACAAAACACTGACTCAATAGTGTCAAAAATTGATTTAAAATTAACTGTAAGTGTTAGTTAACCCTCTCCATTATAAACTTTAATCAATAAATGGTTTGTTGAAACATGAAAATTGATAAACTAATCTAACTATATCTTATGGCTATCCCACAATAAATACTAATTACGACAAAATAGCTGATTATCTTAATTCTAAGATTAAAGAAAACTTACGACACTATCCTTTGAAATCAAACACATAATTTGTTTAGTTTATATAAAATTTAATACTATAATTGTTCTTTTAATTAAACCATTCATTTGAAAACGTAAATGCACTCCTGTGATATAATCCAAATTGTGTGACCATAAATAAACAGATAAACGAACAAAATATTGCTGGACAGAAAAATATACGAGTTCTTTACATAGAACTATATAAATAAGGCATCGTTAGCACTAAAGTTATGCAAAGCTAAGTTTGTATGGAAATGATGTCAGTGTAACTTGAAACTAGGTAATATCTTTGATTCTCAAGCATCCTGACCGTCACTCATACTTAAGCTGAGTTTTAATACAATAATAGTTAACTGTATGAGGAAGTCATCAACATTATTTGCTTGTCTACATATATGTACGCGGTTGCTTAGAAAATTAAGCTATCATAGTAAACACTGGGCAAATATTCAATCGACCATTAGTAATTGAATATCCTTTGCCAGTTATTTTACGACCACAGTCGGTTCTTAACTTACGTGTTACTATGTCAGTAAGTACTTACGAGAGTGGCCTACTCTGGCGTCCAGAGTTTTCAAACAGCCCTTAGGGCCTCTGACATAACTCAGAACGAAAAACAAAATCATAATTTTATTATAAGTAAAACGCACATGTACAGTTACCTCCTCAAACAGTTAGACAAGTGAATTAGTTACACTAGCACATTCTAGCAGTATCTAGAAAGTAGCAGAAGGTTCTAGCAGGTTCTACTCGTGCTGCGCCATGGCGGCGGGTCCGGCGGGCTCGTTGCCGTCCTTCTTCTTGGAGCCCGACACGATGTCGTCGATCCGCAGCAGGAGGATGGCGGTCTCTACTGCTGTCTTGTATACCTGCAATTATACATTAACATCATTAGGTACAGCTGCAAAAAGTCATATTATATACATAATGCAAAGGTATGGTCAACTAAACACAGTACAGTACCTGTTTAGATGTTTGCAATTACAGTTCGGTAAATACGTAGTTCCTATAACAAAAGCGCAGTGACTTACACAATATCTTCAAAAACTAAAGTGATGCCACTTTCCTATCATTTAACAGCATATCCAGGCCAACTATATGGTCAAGTGTAAACTTTTGGCATTCAGGTAGATGTTATGACGTAGGCATTCACTTAGAAAGGATTTCTGGAAATGCCAGTTTAAAAGGGGTGAAATATGGGATGCAAGTTTTACTTCTTAATGCGAGCGAAGCCGCGACCACCCAGTAGTATATTGTATGCAATAGCTTGCTTTAACTTAATAAAAACTGTTGCTGAAACACTAGATAAAAAAATTCCCATTGTTTCAATCTTTCTAGATATGAGCAAAGCATTTGATTTTGTAAATCACAGGAATCTTCTTCATAAAATGGAAAAATACGGGATACGTGGTACTACTCTCAACTGGCTCGAAAGCTACTTAAAAAATCGTAAACAATGTACAGATATAATAAGATTTGACAAACATGAAAGACGAGTTTTCAGATCAGAATACAGAATTAATGACTCGGGAGTTCCCCAAGGTAGTATATTGGGGCCTCTCCTGTTTCTTTTGTACATTAATGACCTACCTGACGTTACTAAACACAAGTGTATTTTATTTGCCGATGACACAACAATAATAATAAAATGTGAAGATAGGAAAAACTACAAACACGAAATAAATGACACGATAAATAGAACTATGAAATGGTTACATGAAAACGGCTTGAAAATCAATATAGACAAAACAAATGTGATTCACTTTAAAACATACAAGACAAAAAAATTAGATTTTGAAATACAATATAATAATACTATAATTAATCAGGTAAATTGTACTAAATTCCTAGGTATTCAAGTAGACGAAAATCTTAATTGGAAATCTCACTGCGAGATGATATGTGACAAACTTAATAGATTTGTGTTTGCTCTTAAAAGATTACGACAAGTAGCCTCAGAAAAGGCGTCACTTACTGCCTATCACGGATATGTGTCGTCTGTGCTTAACTATTGTTTGATTATATATGGTAATTCTGTTAATATCGATAAAGTGTTTAAAGTACAGAAAAAATGTATCAGAGCGATATGCGGAATTAGATCTAGTCGAGTGAGTTGTAAGCCGCTGTTCCAAAAACTAAAAGTGCTACCATTAGCCTGTATGTATATTAAAGAAATGTGTATATTCGTCACAAAAAATAAACATCGCTTTTTATAGAATCAGACAGAGGCAAAAATGCAGTTTGCACAGGCCAGATCGAATTGTATTGCCCAATAGTAGACTGAAACTACCACTGGAAAATGTATATTGTATGGCTATAAAGATTTATAATAGATTGCCAAATAATATTAAGATTTTGCCTTACAACAAACTAAAACAACAATTGACTAATTATTTGATGGAACAATGTTTTTATGATGTATAGGAATATCTTGGAATATATAAAACTTGAACTGACTGAATAGCATTACCGTTCTGGCATGACATTGGAAAATTTTGGAATTGTATTTAAATCTCTTTGACATTCCTAATAACATTAAAAATCTGCATGACATTTCCTTATTAACATAATTTTATCAACCATTTGACATCTGAATGTTTCATATTATTTAAAAAAAAGACATTTCTTAATGATATATTAACTTAAAATCTGAATTTGTAATGACTTGTTTATATTGACTTAAATTTTAATATTGACTTAACTTATTGAATTGATATTGTTAATAGAATTTTAATGACCAAATGTGATTTTTGCACACCAGAAATGGTAAGATGTAAGATACCTATTTGATTTTGTACCTACCATGATTCTCACTACATCTATGCAAATAAATAAATTTGAATTTGAATTTGTAGACCCAGATCCCAGCAGAACAAATGATCTGAGTGTAATGATGATGGTTACCTGAGACTTTAAGTACGGATGCTGTTTCCATTGATTGTTGTAGCAATAGAATGCATGAATGAATGAATGAACTATTTAGTGTCTAGTTTTTTTTTAACTATACCAGGTCTGCACTTGACCATAGTTTGCCTGATGGTAAGCAATAACTACGGTCTAAGATAGATCGTGCTTATCCAATAAGAACCTTCACTCTCGCTTTCAAGGTCGTTGGATTATTTATTAATGGTAATACGACAGTTGTCGCCGTAAATCTGACACGAAATGTGGTGTACCTGCAGTTTGACGGCGAGCGGCTCCCAGATCCCCTTGACGGCCATGTCGACGATGTCCCCGGTCTCCCCGTCGATGCCGGCGCAGCTGCCTCCGGCGGCGTGGCGCGCGCGGAGCGCCGTCAGCGTGCGGATGGTGTTCGCGCCGCAGTTCTGCGCCAGCGTGCGCGGGATGATCTCTGCAATAAGCCAAGTTAAATATTCATATTTCATTTCAAATATAACACACGCTTATTTTGTGGATATAATCATCATCGCCTATAGACGGTTGCAACGCCTGATAATTTAACTTCACAGTACGCACTATAACACTTGACACATAGCGCTTACTGTGTGGGTCTTAGGAAGCTGGTGCAAGAAACGATCCTGTAGCTCTATTCGATTCGGACGGGTCCAAAGCCAGGGACGTTGCAGGCATAACTTAACAGTAAGCTTAATGAAAGTCGACATGTATTGCTTATTGTGTGGATCTTAGGAAGGTAAGCACAAAGACAACACATAGCGCTTAGAGTGTAGGTCTTAAGAAACTGGACCAAAATACGGTAACGGCTTGCTCAATTCGTCGTCACCGAGAGACAGGCGGGATTATATCGTGCAATTCCGCAGCATTGAAGTTCATCCAATATGAGAGCGATAAATTGGCAATACAAAGTATGTAGCCTTAAGTCTTACAAAGCGTCATAGTTTTGTTGTACTTCCCCAGACAGCCCCTATGACTGCACCTATCACTCTACAATTATCTCTCTCTTGAGTCGTATTCCCCGTGACTGAGAGTCGTGACTCCCCCGCAGAATTAATTCGTTAGGGGAGTTCTCTTGGGCAGATACATCGAGGTGGGCGCCCAGGTCCTTCCGCGGAAGACACATGTCCTCGGATATTGTGGTCCTCAAACGTGTCGGTTTCCTCACGATGTTTTCCTTCACCGCTAAGCCAGTGCAAATCCACACATAACTTGAAAATACAAGTCATCGGTGTAGGGCTGGATTCGAACCAGGGTACGTCTGGATGAAAAGCAGACATTGGAACCGCTAAGCCACACTCGGTTTTTTACCCTACAAGTATAGTAGTGCAATATTGACCTAGTGCCTGTGCGACGGCACGGTAGGGCGTGTTGTGCGCCGCGTTGACTCCCAGCAGCTGCGACACCGCCATCTCCACGGAGCCGCCGCCAGCTACGAGACGCGGGTTCAGCACCTACAGTGGGACGGGGAATGTGTTACAAACAGCACTAATTTTTCAGTTTATTTATAGTGTGAGGGGCTCAATAGCTTTAAACTGCGTCATTTTGAACATTTTCCTGATGCTATTTTGAAAATAACTAATTTAAATCATCACAATCAATGCAAGTTATAAAGTTTATAAAAGATTTTATTAGTTCAGACATTACTTAACGGGAACACTTTGCAGGTAATAACTTTCTCGAGACTTGTAATTGTCATACAGTACCTACTAATAACATTTTCCTAAGTTATAAGATATGACTTCGTAGGTATATTTTAACAGAATAATATTCAATAAATAAACTTTTTGGTTGTATTCGTTCATTAATTTAATCTTTTTATGGTATGTAGATGATATACCGGACTAACTCACCAAATTCTTAGCAACATGGAGCGCGTCCTGCAGGTTCCTCTCGATCTCATTGAGCACATCCTTGGAGGCGCCTCTCAGCAGGATAGTGCACGCCTTGGGGTTCTTGCACTCAGTGACAAAAGTGAAGTATTCATCTCCTATCTTCTTGATCTCAAACTTGCCGGCGAGCAGGCCGATGTCGGACTCCTTGAGCTCCTCTGTGCGGTTGACTATGGTGGCGCCACAAGCGCGCGCCAGCCGGTTGTTGTCGGTCTTGCGGAGTCTGTGATATATAGGTATTTGTTAGTTAATTTAAGTAATATTTCAAACTGTGTTTATGGTTATATTATAATATGGAAGCCCGTGGGTCGGATGACACGTTAAATTGTAGGTCGCGGTTGTTTGTCTAGTACGGCAGTCGTTAAGCCATGTCAGAGGCCCTTAGGGCGGTTTGAAAACTCTCGACACCAGAGTTGGCCACTCTCATTCGATAAGAAGAAGAAGTGGAAGCCCGTGTTTTCGCTGACACTATTTCAGCTTAAAAATTTGCTATTACTTTTTTGGAAACA
Organism: Macaria liturata; assembly: GCA_964023185.1. Classification (NCBI taxonomy): domain Eukaryota; kingdom Metazoa; phylum Arthropoda; class Insecta; order Lepidoptera; family Geometridae; genus Macaria; species Macaria liturata. The sequence continues at coordinate 9,245,323 of OZ026821.1, forward strand.
CTAGGACACCACACAAATAATAGTCAAACAAAGAAGTACTTTTGTTAATTCTACCTTTCATCGTGTTTTTGTCTAAGTAATTTATTATGACATTGATATGTGTATTGTGTATATTTTAATATTGTATATATGGGTGTAATTCCGAAATAAATGACTTCTATTCTATTCTAAAATTGTGATAGTCTTAAGAAACTTAACGAATTCATAAAAAGCGCCGTAATATAATCTTAATTTTGATAAAAAAAATAGCTTAATCTTATAATATTATTTTTGTATAGTCTAGTATAAATTAGTGTAATAAGTGGAATAATTTGTAATTTGACGATGCTATGCCAATGCTAATCAAAATATGATTTATGACTTAGTCTTTGTTGACTAAAAATTCTAGCTGAATATACACGTTTGAAGTTAGCTAAGTAAGAAGCAGTAACCCTAGGACGAGACAGACTCAAAATCTTGCTGAACATACATGTTTGCTATTTATTTATTTGTATTGCTATTTTATTTATTTATTTACAATATCATATTAATATTGACTGCTCCGTTAGCTTAGTTGGTAGTGGCTCTGCCTTCTAATCTAGGGGTGCGGGTTCGATTCCCGCATAACACAAGTAATTATGAATATTAAAATTTGTAATCACTTGTGTTGAGTCTGGTCGTTTCTATGTATAATAAGTATGTATTTACAAAAGAAAAGTATATATGTATTATATCCGTTATGTAGTACCCACGACACAAGCGTAAGCTTAGTATGGGGCTAGATGGCGCTGTGTGATATGTCCTGAAATATTTATTTATTTATTTTATTTATTTTTATATCAAAACGAGAAAAAAAATGGGAAATTATTTACCGACCACATAAAAAAACAAAGTAAACTGCGTAAGCAATATGTTTAGTCTATCAATGTCTCTGACATCCATTGTCGGAGGAAGTATAGAGGGAACAACAAAAATACATGTTTGTAATGTGCTAAGTAACAGCGGTAGGCGAGTTCTGGAGTGGAGACCGCGGCTCGGCAAGCGTAGTGTAGGGCGCCTGCCACTAGGTGGAGCGAGTGCATCATGAAGATAGCAGGACATAGGTAGAGACGAGGAGCACGAAATCGGACTGAATGGCGTGCCTTGGGAGAGGCCTATGTCCAGAAGTGGACGACTGATGATGAAGTAACAGCAGTAGCCTACCGTCGTATGGCGGTGATGCCCGCCTTGACGAGGTAGTGCTGCGCCAGGTCGGACACGCCCTTCTCCGTAAACACGATGTCGGGCTTCAGCGCGATGATGTCCTCGCACTGGCGCTGCACGTGCTCCTCCTCCAGCTGCAGCAGCTTGGTGAAGTCCTGCACGGATACAACACTATATTATTCACACATCACAGTCATGTTCGTGACTGACTGGCCTGTTAGCTTAGTTGGTAGTGGCTCTGCCTTCTAATCTAGGGGTTGCGGGTTCGATTCCCACCTGACACAAGTATTTATGCATTTTAAAAAAATGTTTAATTTCTTGTGTTGAGTCTGGTTGTTTGTATGTATAATAAGTATGTATTTACAAAAAGAAAAGTATATAAGTATTATATCCGTTATCTAGTACCCACGACACAAGCGTTTGCTTAGTGTGGGGCTAGATGGCGTTGTGTGCAATGTCCCGAAATATTTATTTATTTTATTTATTTATTTATGTTCCAGCAGGTACTATGTATGCCTGTCTAAACTTTCAAATCAAATCAAAAGTTTTTTTATTGAAATTAAATCTACCTATTTACAAAATTTTTAGCTTAAGACTAAGTGAATCAAACTTACACTAAAATAACTTTAGTGCTACAATTTAATTATGAACTGTGGCCTCTGAACTAAGCTAGGCTAGTCTAAACTTTAAAATCTCTCAAACGAGTGCTATCAAAAACTAGATTATTTTATTGTAGAAATTGGAGCAAACCATATTGTAAGCACTCAGAGAACTAACAAAAGAAAGAACCAATAGTGATTATTCCAACAATGGATTTAATTATGATCAAGAGAAATGCATTGTTATTGTCTATATACATACATGTTGAAATAGCACCATATTGTGGGTGTGTGATGTCAGTTAGTAAATCTTTCGCTACTATAAGGAACATTTTAGTATAATCAAAAGAAATACCTGTTCGCCATGAATCTCACTGGCTTTCCCCCTTCTTGTATTTCAGAGTTCAATCAACAACACAATATGTGTGTTTTCAATGTATCACCGCATCTTAGGTAGTGTGACATCCTTGTTGATGGCTTAACAACTATTAAATTGACTTATCTAAACACCTAAAAGGTAAAATTAAATTACCTGTTCGCCAAGGATCTCAATGTTGGTCTGGCTCTCTCCCTTCTTGTACTCCAGAGGGCAGTCGAGTAGCACAATGCGTGGGTTCTCAATGTAGCGCCGCATCTTGGGATGTGTGACATCTTTGTTGATCATGACGCCGCTGAGTACGCGTGACTCCTCGATCGTGCCGCCAGGGATCTTCTCTATCTTGGCGTAGCTGGAGACAAAAGTTGGCGAATTTTTAATGGCATGTTTTCAATTCAATTCAAAATACTTTATTGTACACCAATAACAAAAGAACACAAGTACAAGTAAATTTGGAACATAGGATTGGGACAGAGGGCGGCCTTATCACTTGTTTTGTCAATAACAATGATTTACACACTCCTACATGATCATCAAGTCACCAGCAGCAAATCCTACACTAACAATACTGTGTTCCAAGTATTAGGAGTTTTTCCATTCTGGAATGGGATTGGCTTTCAGGAACATACCGTCTTGGTAGCATAATACACATGAAAAAGCCTGATTAGCCTTTTCCTTAACACACATTAACTTTCCATCATGAGTCACCTAAAAGGTAAATATATCATATTGTTTTTACAAACTAAAGCCTCTTACATACAACCACACACAACCATAATGAAAATGTATATGAACCTGGAATAATATGAGTTACTTGTTTGCTTATTTCCGATGCCAAATTTAAATTTAATAACCAAACTTACTTCTTGATATCAACCTCAACCCGTCCATTGTCGTTGACAGTGACAGTGTTGACGGCATCCAGAGCAATATCCACGGCAAGGTCGGCCCAGCGACCAATGTACTTGGTGCCCACACAGGAACGGATCTGAAACATGGCAGATGGAGCCAGTTACACTTGGTGACTGATTAAAGAAGCTGTGCTGGGTAAATTTAATAAAATGATTGTGTACCTACCTATTTAAGATCTTGTACATACCCATGTTTGGAAAGGAATAAATGAACTATGAATTATAATTTTTGAACATTATTGAGTGTTGTCAGGCAATTGATGGTCAAGTGGAATTTAGTTCAAAGTATAATTATTTGCAAAATAATAAATATCTGTAAATTTAAGCAAGTGTAAGTGTGCAAGTGTGGCGCGGCGGGATACTGTAGCTATGAAACACAAGATCTTCTGGATACTTAGCTCATAGCTCAGTACACTTCTGATGTACTAATAACTAGTGCATATGATTCTACTACCCTTGTAATATGTATGCACATGTAAGTTTTTTGGTGAAATAAACAAAATATTAAAATTAAATAAAACACTATAGTAAAACAAAACTACTAGTACTGATAAAATGGTGACCTTGTTGCCAGAGTGACCATTCTTCAAGTTACATAATATATAAATAAACTTGGATCAACAAGTGATTAGTTGAATTTTATAACAGAGATGGCTTTAAAATTTAATTACAAAATTCCACATTTCAATTACAAATTTAAATACTAACCACTTCTTTCAGCTTATCTCTGTCATTCAAGTCAACGGGCACAGAGATCTTATCCTGCAGCAGTTTGACTGCATCCTCCAGGGCCTGTCGGTACTCCCTGATGATGACTGTGGGGTGGATGTTCTGCTGAAGGAACGGCTCAGCCACCGCCAGCATCTCACCAGCGAGGACAATCACTGAGGTGGTTCCATCACCAACCTGCAAATAAATATGTAGTAAAATGAATAAAAAGAGGCATTGTGCTTGTATTTTATAGAGTATGATTAACCATAGATTTCATTGCACATTATACTGATTGTTAACAATTCAAGTAATTTTTTTATTATGAGAAAAGTATGTTTATAGATAATTTATAAGACCAAACAAGACCATTATTTAATTTACAATTCAAGAAAACACCATAAAGAGGGGTACAAAAAAACACTTTCTTTATTCTTCAAACAAAAGATGACTAAAATTCTAACCTCTTCATCTTGAGTTCTGGCGATTTCGATCATAGTTTTTGCCGCTGGGTGCTGCACTGTGATCTCACGGAGAATAGCATTGCCGTCGTTTGTCATTACGATTCCTCCCATAGGGTCCATCAACATTTTCAACATAGCCTGCGGCCCGAGGCATGTTCGAATAACGTCCGCTATTGTCTAAAATACACACAAGACACATGAAATGACAACTGTAATAGATTATTTATACCGAAAATTTCGTGGAAATTACAAGAATAGTGAATAAATACCTTCCCAGCGTTTATATTTTCCAGTTGAACTTTCCGGCCCGACTCACGTTTGGTGTTTTGGCCTGAAATGATATCACCATTTTAACAATGATACATCACTTTAAATGTATTAATTACTTAGAAGATGGATAAAATACTCACTTAACACTAATACAGGTTGTTGTCCGTACATTTTGATAGATTTTTTATCAAATTATTTACCGTGAATCAATTATTTTTTCGAGAAGGAAATTTCAAAAGGCAGAGATTCACAGAATCGCGTGGTGACTAGTGTGGTAAGTGCAGAATTACAATTTCTACATTTTCTACCATTTGTATAAGCCATGCATTATTAAAGCATTCAAAACTTCAGAGTAAATTTTAAATTGTTTATTTATTCTTTTTTAAGTCATTTATTATTTAATCATAGCCTATTATTAGATAGTGTATTATGATAGAAAACATTCAAAACTAATATACTATAAGAAAGTGTATTTTTTAATGGCAGCCCTGTTATAAAATGTCAATAAACGTTTATTGCATAACAGCGCCACCTACTGTTTCTTAAAATAAGTTTTTCAAAGCGGCTTTATCAGATGTTGCACAGATGGCGATTGAAGACCATTAGTTGAAAGTCCGTGAAAATGCAGTCTATCTGTTGAGTTTTTCGTAGAGGTTTTCCAATTATTTGAACCCTGCAAGATTCCCACCAGTAACGCTAAGGACTCACTGAGCGGTTTTTTCCCGCGGCCGCAGTGGCGGCACCGCAGCCTTTGTAGAATACAGATATGTATCTAAAAAACTCAAGCACATTTCACGACGCGGTTTACTCCCGCGGCGGTTGCGATTGTTCGCGGCTCCCGCTGCACTCGCGGGCGGGCGCCGCTCGCGGCACCGCTGCCGCGGCGGTTTCCACCCGCGCGCTCTGCGTTCAAAGTTTGGCGAAGGTCCTTCTTGCGATCAACCGCCAGGTTTGCTGGCGATAATCGCAGCGGCGCCGCACAAAACTCCGGCTTCGTGAGTTTTGAAAATTAAACGCGATTCCGCCACCGCGGCGGGCGCGGGAAAAAACCACTCCGAGAGTTCTTAGCGTAGTAAATCTTTTAATGTTAGAAAAATTAAAGCAAATAATCGATTTGTGTTGAAATACGTAATATTATAATATGAAATTCTCTCAAAGGTGTCAGTCCTTATTCAATAAGTAATAGGTAATAGGTACCTACGTACCCACAAGTATGATTAATAGAGTGATCATAAACACTCTTTGGATGGGTGACTACAAAGTGGCACTCCATTTTGGGTGCTCTCGTGAGTATTCTCGTTTGCAATAAATACTTGTTCTATACTAGGTCTTCCATTTTAACCACACTGATTACATTTAAACGGCTGTTATATAAATCATAGAAAGAAGTGAGAAGCCTTTACGTTGGCTTAGAAATGCTCAACATGTTGAGCATTTCTAATCCAACGTAAAGTAAAGTAAATGCAATAGGTACCTACGAGTACATAGAGTTCAATTATAATACAAAAATAATAAATAATGATACAAGAGGGTTAAATTAAAATTTTATTTAGATAGGTTTCAATGTTTTATTAATTATACATCGACACATTTTAAATTGCTTAATAGTAGTTGTTATAGACATGAAGGTACATAATATTTTATTCATGATTATTTTATAGATTAAATGACTAGAATAATGACTATACATATATATAATATAGGTAGGTACGAAGCAGTACATTTTATTATTCTCTCTCTCTCTCTTTGTCGATACCCCAATGCTGGGGGTCGTGACCATTCATGTCATCATCTTTCCTTTTACGGTGTTTCGCCACTTTCTCCTATTCCCAGCGACGTGAACTGCATCTGCTACACTTGTGTTGAGGGCAACTTTTATCTGATCAGACCATCGCGTCGGACTTCTCCCTCTAGGTCTTTTACCCTCCACTTTTCCAGTAACAATTAATTTCTGCAGATTGTCTACGGATTTACGTGCAATGTGTCCAAAAAATTCCAAAACTCTCCGCAGACAAATGGTTGATATTCGGGGGAGGTTATGAAGTCGGAGTTCCTTAAGAATAGATTGATTGGTTCTGAACGCAGTCCATGGTATACGCAATAATCTCCTCCAACACCATGGCACATCTCAAAGGCGTCTATACGTTTATTATCCTATACATCTTTATTTCGCAACATTTATTAAACCTAGTCTATGATATCATCATCATCTACATCCGACGATTCAATTTTAGTATCTTCATCTTTAGTGACGTCATCCTTTGATTCTTGAGACGTATGCAGGTCTCGGTACACACGTTTTAAGTTCTTCATTATGTAGGAGGTGCCGGTCGCCATGCCTGGCTTATTTTCGAAGAACTTTTCTCCAGCATCTGAGTTATTATTCCGAACTGGTACGGAAAACGCTGACACGTGTCGTGGACGCCCGAAGTCTCGTCCCAAGCGTTTGTCCAATCCAATATCAGCTGGTGGTTCCGGACCTGTATCAGTTTCTCCCAAACGTTTCCTATCGTAGATGTGACCAGAAACACGTAGATCTATAAAAAAGTTTAGAGGATCTACTCCGAACTGCGGATTATACAGCGGTGGATACCACATCGGTGGTGGCGGAGGTAGAATCAGATTGGGTTGTGGCACTGAATTGTCCTGAACGTTTCGTCCCACGCACGGAGATGGTTTGGGCAGTTCCTCTGTGCCAACGTCTACAAACGACGACTGCCTGCCAGGCGGTCCAGGACTACACGACTTGACATGCTCACTCTTTGGTGACAGTCTCCTTGGAGAAGGTTCTCGAACTCTCGGATGCTTCTCAACTGTCAGCTCCAATGGTACTTCCGGACGCAATTCCTCTTTCTTTTCTTCTTCCTGCTTCGGCCAGTCCCGTCTCCAATCGTTTTCGTTCTCAGCGAAATATTTATGCGTTCTGCGTTTGAATCTGCGCTGGTAATGAGGTGGTCTGCAGCCGTGGCGAGCATTGACGAAAGATCTAAGCATTTCGCTGAAGAAGAACGCGTGTGGTTGTAATGGTAATGCTCCATAGAGGTACGGCGGTGTGGCAGCAAGGAGTCTTGATACCAACTCGGTGTTTCTGATATCTCGTACGCTGGTTTTAGGGACTTCTGTGGGTGGCTTCTCTTCCTGAACGGAGCTCATCTGAAACAAAGGAGGTAGATGTAAATCAATCAGCAAATGAGCGCGGAAGCCGCCGGGACGGACTCGAGTGTGAATGGAACGCGGGATGAATGGCTGTCTTGTCTGGAAGGATTAGTTATATGTTACGATTTTTGTTACCATTATATTATCATTAATAGATTCTATGCTGGGATTATCTCAGACATGAGCTTTGAAATTAAAACTATAATATTTTTTTATAATACAATAGATACAAGATCTCTTTGTTGCACACCAAAATAAATTACAATATTAAAATGACAAAGTATATAAATGTAGGTACAAGTGGGCGGCCTTATCACCTTGAGTGATTTTACCAAATTAAATTAATTTATCTCCTTATAGATAATGAGAGAAGGAAGTAATTATTATGATTCACAAAGTAAAGTACAACTTACGTATCCAGTTTAACGACATCAATTAACTATACCTACCTATCTACCTGGCGTAAAAACTATTTTTTATCTTCCTATACGATATAAATTTAAATCGTACAGTATAAACGCAGGCGAGAGTCGGCCGGTGATTATCACGGTGAACAATGCTCCCCTATAGCTGTAGATCTAGGTACCTGCATGCACTTGTCTAGATTCATCTCTAAGCGAGGACGAGTTTCAACGATGCTGTCTACAGAATCTGTAGATAGGTACTAAGGTATCTGATGTAGGTACTAAGTGTATGTGGATATAGTTTGTTTGTTGACGATAGAGTTAAGAAAACAAATGCTTTGATCATTTTGTAAACCTATGTACATACATTAATAAAATTTACTAAGTAACAAATTAGGTACGTATATACAAAGATAAACTAATAAGTACGCTAATTACATAGTAGTGTTATGTGTGACATGTAAAATAACTAATATATTTTGTTTAATTGTGAAAGTTATTCAGTCTTATTATTAATTTATCCATACCTACTCGTGCAAATGAAAATTGTAAGAATTCTTCAGTCAATCTCAAAAATTCTTCTGTCTTCAAACGTTTTCATGCTACTATTATGACATTTTTCCTTGTGTGTATATTTTATCAACCAAATTCTCGACACATCATAAAACGAGCTCGCAAAAAGACATGTTATCAATTTAAAATTCAAACGACAGTCGCATGTTACAAACATAGGATATGCTATACTGCTATACGATATAGGAAACGATACTCCGCATGGCCGGGATTTTTTTTGCTTACGTTCTTTGCGTACAGGGTTGTACTGAAAGGATTTTTAGCAAATATTCTATTTATTTCTTTTCTTATGTCGACAAAAACAAGTATAGACTTTACATGCATATTTTTACTTAGTTTTGTTGTTAAAACTAAGTAAAAAATATGCAAGACTAAATAAATACCTGAAAACATATTTATTTTGTTACCTTAAAACATGTTCATTTTGTTGTAGACGACCGCCATTTCCAATCGGAGAGGTACTGCAAAAGACTGTTAGATTTTTCTTTTTCTAATTTTTTTATTGAACACCTCAGGGAAACTCAGTGATTAATATGTTTTCCTAAAAGAATGGTAACTCCGCAAGGAAACTGTGATGTGATATTTATGTTTCACATAAACAGTATTTTCCTATATAGCCCAGTAAGACTCGCGACGTGCAGTTCGTCTGTCGACATCGATTTTTCAGCTCAGCGCTGTTTTATTGCCAATATTCGAGTGATGGGCGCGTATCCGTGTTCCGCGGCTTTTTTCCCGCCAAATTTTGCATTTTTTATTCCATTTCGCTCCATTTTATATGCGTTGCAGAGACATCTAGGTATGCTCAGTGATCAAATAAAGTAGGTACCTACATTTCCTCTAACATATTACTGTTGTCATCTTATTCGCAAAAGCGATCTTAGCTGACCATAAATACGATATTAATGAGTAATATAATGACAGAACTGAAAGTAGGTACCTGTATTTCATGAATTTATGAAGACCTAATTTTGTCAATATATAAATAATTGATTGAAGTTATAGCATTGTACACCAGACAATGATTAATAAATAGTTGGGTACAGATGCAAATATTAGGAATCAAATGTAAATCATCCTGTGATGTGTACTTAACAACACAACTCTACCACAAAGTCTACATCAAACACACACACACACAATTCCCAAAGACCTCAAACTCATGTCTGTCACACATTCATAACAAACTCTTGGATTGCTTTATGATGGGCTCTGAATGATAGGAATTAAATGTCACATTAACATATCGCTGGTTTCGAGTGAAAGCGATACATCCCATCTGTGGGACAATAAAGTGGGGTGGGACTGGGTGGGGACAGGGTTGTCACTATTATTTTGATTGTTATTATGTTTTTTTTAGATATCACTCAAACATTTAACTTTTAAATAACGAAGTGAATACGAGGATATCACTTGATTAGCTATTACTAGCGTAACGCCAGAATAAGACTGTAACCCCATAATAACATTGAAATAAGCAGAGTTTATTACTAAGTTAGTCGAATAAAGGTAACTGGTATATCTTTAACATGATATAGTTTTAGTAACTTACCTTGTTAGATTTAATGCAATTATATTGTTAAGCAAATTTTAATATCAAACGTATCCTAAACGTAATTAATTGATAGCTAGGACTTACTGGCTTCAGTTAATGTTTCCTCATAGCAATACGTTTTTTAAATTCAATAATAAGTGATGATCGATAAGTATACTGTTTCTTCAAGAACATCAAGAAGGGTTTTTTCTGTAAACTCTACGCTAAGATAATATTTCTTGCTACAAGATTGAATGTAACAACCCTATCATACAAGTAGTTTACAATAAATCCTCCGCGGCGTATCTCTATTCAAACAGTTGATTCGAGCGAGTCTTGAGTCTTGCAAACAGACATCCCTGCTCGTTGCCACGTCTCGATGGTTACCATAGTTACAAATATAAGTAGGTAGAACTTTTTAATCGCGAGATGTTGCGACCTACTTTTTGTATCGATGTATATGATGAGAGACGATTATAAAGATGGATGTTCTGTGGTAAGTTTGCCTTTATTAGGTAATTTGTTTGGAGATAAGTTTTTCCAATTATGTACTGATATAAGATGCTATGAGAGGTTCCCGGTACATAAAGAGTTAGCAATTAGATTATCTTAACACAATAGTGACCACGCTTTTGTCGGATGTTTGGAGCAAGTAAGATTGTGATCTATATTTTACTTGGTCCGAGATATTTTTAAAATAAAAAAGATACGTCATGTCCTCTGACATTTAACTTTTCCATATCTAACTTTAGTGATAACACTTTGAAAACCGTAACCGTAGTTTGCCACTTGTATGAAACTTAACTTGGAGTACATAAAAATAACAATGTTAGTATAGTTACTACTATAACCATTCTTAATCGTACTACATCAAAATCTACAAACATATCCGTAAAATTTATTGCAAATAGAAAATAAACGTACGTGCTACGAATTCGTAGACTAGCTCAATGCTACGTTCGTAGCACGTCTACAACAGTTGTACATATTTCGTAGCATTCGTGAAATACACAAACACAAAATGCACAGACGTAAAAGATTGTTATCTGGATGTCCTTTGATACAGCTTCCGTTACCGGGGTACAGAATTTTAAAAAAGGCAAAATAAAAGAAACGTCCGAACAAACTGAGCGGAGCTATCTTTTAAGTACCTATTGGAAATTTTACATTGGAGTATAAAATAAGAATCGGGTATTTTCCTATTAGCCTTTTGATTTGCATTATACATTATTTTAGATGGTGCCATTTAGAGAAACTCTCAGAAATTTGTACACATATTTTTGTATTATTAGAGAAAGTGATTGCTATGGGTTGGATTGGTTATATTTTTCAAATTAACATAATGGCAATCATTTGGTAAATCTAAACAATCAGTAAAACATATTAAACCAGGTTTATCAAAATAAATTAAAAATAGGTTTTTAAACGGTTACAATGCAAATCCTAACTAAACGGTTTTCACTCACGTGTAAATCGCGTAAGTTGTTTACGCGTTTCGGATGTTATGACATCCATCTTCAGAACGTATGTTCTGGGACCGCGGCAGCACGCAGACCCGCGGTCCCAGAACATACGTTCTGAAGATGGATGTCATAACATCCGAAACGCGTAAACAACTTACGCGATTTACACGTGAGTGAAAACCGTTTAGTTAATATATTGATAAAATGTCTCACGAAAGTTTTAATATTAAAATGCAAATCCTGCTTCCCTCGACAAAGCCACAAAACATTTAACGAAAAAATCTCGCTGTTAAAGTACATAAAAAATTCAATTAGACGGCTCAAAACGGGCGGCAGCGCGTGGATTCTAGCGACAAATTCGTTTCAAGCGAGATTTAGCACCTGGACCGTATTATTCACGGGATTTTGCACCTTATGTAGCATGTTTTAAGGTAAAGTGGATGTAAAACCGCGTGCTATCGCCGAGTCTCACGGCAAACGTTAATTTCCATATTAAAACCGTCACAAAGGAAGCGGATTCAAAAACCACATCGGCGGTGGGAAGGAAAAAGGTAGAGGAAATTCTGGATATGGCACTTTTAATAAACAGCCGAAAAACGTGTATAATAATGATATTGTACCTAATTCTAATTATTTATTAGGCTCTAGTTGTTTTAAAATTATTTTATTGATAAAATGCTGGTTTATAAGTTTTTATGTAACAATAATTTCAACATATATTTTTACCTACTCCACTATTTCATTTTCCTATCGTTATAAAAGCGTCCTCAAATACCGCATCCAAAGTTCCGGCAGCCTTGTTCAAACAATATTGCGCTCAGATACCGAGAGCGGTATGATAATCGCGTCAAAACGCACATGAAGTGCCTCCACGGGGGGTACAGGAGGAGTAGAGGAGTGGAGTTACCCCCCCGAGGGGGTTGAGGGGAAGAGGGGTGCTAAGCCGATGACGGCTTTAAAACCTACCCGATTATCCCCGCACTTGGAGGTATGATTTATCGCGGTCTAGTGATTCGGTTTGAGCTTGCATTGCGGCGGTTTGATTTTGGTTATTTGGATCTAAATGTTATCTGTGGAATTAAGATGTCTTTCGCCCAGCAGAAGAAGAGTTATTTTTTTAATCAACATTTTTATAAATTGTGTGAATGATAGTCCGATGTATACCTACAACACGTAATGATATGAGTAAATAGGCAATCTTCGTCAATAACACGAATAACATTCGACTAGCTAAAGTAGTGGTTAAACTTCAATCTGATGATTAAAATACAATAGTAAAAATATGTACCTAGTAGTAAACATGGTATCATAGATGAATTGTTTAATTCGTCTATGATGGTATACAGCTGTAATAACGCTTTGACTTGTTTGCTTTGAATTTCGCCATTACCACAACTATAATTTCCAAAATATTAACTATCATCCCTCAATCATGAGAGTCGTAACCATATTGTGGCACAAAGACATAATTATTATGATACGGTTGTTACGCGTCTTTGATTAACATAGACGGTATGTCTTAAAATCTACCCCTCATGTGTGAAATTGTAGGGGGTTATGTTAATTAATTAGAGGAAAGTAATTAAACATGCTTAATTGATTTGTCTAACAAACTTTAGAATTGTTCCAGAGATTTAGTTTGAGATATTGTAAACATTTTAAAATTACATAAGGTTTGAGTTTCGTTTTATCTCTTTAAATTGTGTTGTTAAGCTAAAAAATATTCATAGTGCTGATGAAACATAATTTAAAAAATCCAACCAAATGCAATTAATATATTATCTTTAACCAACCTTAAAGGAGTCAGTTATCCAATTCAACTTCAATTTTATTTCGTGCGCAATTCTTCAATTCCAATTCATTTCCCTACGCCAGCAAAAAAGCTTACATCGTTCATTCAAGCGTCATTACGTTCATTCGTTCTTCATGCACTCCCGAGCAGTTATCACGTGATGGATCTGGGTAGGAAATTGGCAACATTCAGATTTCTGGTCGACTGGACTGCTTGATTAGTGTGCTGTGCTTCCGGACGCTATTATCTCGATTGGTTTGCATTTTTCATTGACTTTTCTGTTATAACCAGTAGTTTGTGTTGGTGCAGAGAATGTAGTAAGTATACATACTGCATTATCTATACCATTTTCTTCTTCATTCTTCATTTCTCTTCATTTTCTAATTATACTTTAAATTTTTCAAATTTATCTATATTTAGGTACTTATAGAATTCTAAACATGTCTATATCGCATCGATCTTGTTTTTGTGCCATAAAAATATCGTTGATAAATAAGTAATTGTATCGGAATCAATTTTAAACAAAACAATTGTAGTTCAAAATATTCCAATATAATAAAAACCTTTTGGTATTTTTTCTGTATGCTCTTATGATGTTATTTTGCAGCATAGCATTACTTTCAATTCTTGAAAAGATTTTTATTATTATTTCATAAAGTACCTCAGCTACGTTTCGACAAAGCAGTTGAGGCTCATTTTATTCCTCCCTCGGCTAATAATAATAAAAGCGTTATCGTATCGGTAGACGCGGAGGCAGTACACAATGCCATGTTGTCGTTTACATTCCGTCAAAACGTACTACATGGAGCTACGAAGGTTTCAGTAGTGGATAGACAAGAAAGTTGTCGTAGATATTTTCAAAATTATTAGAAACATTATGATTGTATTGTCATCAGAAATAATACTCTACAGATGAAACTCTGGGGAAATATTAAGTTATTTTTCAGCTGCGACTGCTTCTAGCTGGCTTCAAACAACAGACTTGTGTGTTTATTGTCAGTCAATAAGAGAGTAGTAATATTAGTAAATTTGAATTTTGCCGATGCGTGACGACGAGGACGATCAAAATTTTGTTTGGATTAAAAAGTTGGCTTCTTACTAAACATGATCAGTAAGGATTATACAGCATATACATAATTCAGCTTATCTTTATGAAAGGCTAGACTTATTGTACTGAGTATTGTGCCAGGAGCAGAAGGCGATATCTTCTTATCTGCATATGAATGTAAAATGGCTTTATGAATAAATTATGATTATGATTATGATTATGAAGATAAGATGCTGTTTGCATAGTAGCAAGTACCACACGTAGCATTAAGTATATAAGTTAAGATGTTAATCTTATTAAGAACGCATTCACAAGACAAGTCACAATATACTTTGATATATCTCAATATGTAAGTGTTTAAATTGTCTCATCATCCTTGCCGCACCGGTAAATATCCACACAATATTTCAAAAATCACTAATACTTAAATCTAAGTTCCTACCATTTTTTTACATGTACTTTTATATTGTATTATTCAGCCAGCGCATCCAATTTATAGCAACTCCTTGGTAGAAACGAGTCTCGGTTTCTTTGTGTCGTAGCATGTCGTAGCAATAATGGTGCTACGGAGCTACGCGGCGGAAGCTCTACACCGTAGAACGAGAGTTCGTAGCAAAGAGTCTTTTCAAATAAAGATTCTGCATATTGCTAGTTTGTATATACTCACTTTTTACTTACAGGAGATATGCATGCACATTTTACCATTCAAAACTAAATTAAATCGTCTCTACAACACATTTTTGTAATGGCTTCAATATATTTCAATATGTACTGTGATAACACAAAATAAATAATAATCTTACCAATGATAACGATTAAAATTTTACAAACAAGTTAAAGAAAACTAACCCTTCTAATTTTTTTAGATATCCTATGGAAATTATACCTAAAACTTTTAACTTTAACCGTCCTTTTCTACATTTGACAAATCAGTAAAAGACAGATAAACCAATAAAACAGAGATTAAATATAAAAGAAACATAAAAAAGTAAATCCAACCTAGCACCTTGACGTGGGTTGGTACTGAGGGAGTATCACATTTCAACACTCCATGTGACATACAAACTCACTCATGTATTTATTTCCCACCTGATTTCATACTACCCGGTATGCTAATGTTGTTTTTATATACTGTTGCCGTTCCTGGTTTTATCCGCGATTAATCCAGGATCAAAGTAATTTACTTATGTGTTAATTCAGAGTGTAATCTATTTTTATTGTGTTGTCGCATTGTTCTATACTTTAACAAACAAACAAGCAAGTAAAATAAACATAAACGAATAAAACCAACCTAGATCTTTGACGTGGGATGGTACTGAGGGAGTATCACATTCCATCACATCGAGTGACATGAAAACTCACTGATGTATTTATTTTCGAGCCGATACCAGTTCCCATCTGATTTCAAACGTACCCGGTATGCTAATGTTGTTTTTTACTTATAAATAAAATGCTAATCTTTTATCGTCTTTACAGCAGACGATAAAAGATGACTGTATATCTGGATTATGCATGAAAACTAGCGGTGCCTCGTGGTTTTACCCTTGATTAATCCAGGATAAAAATAGCTTACATTTTCAATCTATAACCATGCCAAATCAAATTAAAATTGACATAGAATGAGAATGGGGAAGTAAACAACATACACACGCACAAACTTTTGCATTCAAAATAATATAAAGGGATTTCTATAATCCATATGTATAAAACTCAAAGGTGACTGACTGATTGACTGACTGATATAGTGATCTATCAACGCACAGCCCAAATCACTGGACGGATTGGGCTGAAATTTGGAATGAAGGTAGATGTTATGATGTAGGCATCCGCTAAGAAAGGATTTTTGGAAATGCCACTTTTAAAGGGGTGAAATAGGGGATGCAAGTTTTACTTCTTAATGCGAGCGAAGCCTCGAGCATCCACTAGTATTCCATAAATCAACTGTTAGGAAATTAGAGTAGGTATAATATCACACGTTTTACACGCTGTTTATATAAACAAGTTAATTATTTTGAAATTTATTTGTTTTCCTTGTGTGTGTGTGTGTGTGTAACACGTGTAAACCTAGAAAAGATCCACATGAAAGTTTTCAAGACATTCAACGTCCGTGGTTACTTTTCTAAACAAACTAAACAAAAACTTTCTTTCTTTCAAAGAGAATGACTTTACAATTCACACCTATTCATAAACTCCAGGCAAACACACAAGTCTACATTGCAGTTAAAACCCACTGTAAAGTAAACGTTGGTCTCAGTCGTCTCTGTTTGCTCATTAGAATCGAATACGCATACTTGATGAGTGTGCAGTCTCGAGGACGTGTGGGAATCAGGGGTTTTATAAGTTTAAGCAGACAAGTTTGTGTAAACGGTCAATTTGGCACATTTTGTTATTCTTTTATGTAAAGACACATCATGTATGGTAATGTTCACATTCTATTTGTAAGAAATTATCTTACTTTATTTGTATACCTATTTGTTCAGTATATTATAATATGTAGTAAATTGTGTTATCTTGAGATGACAAGTTGTATTCTCAGATTTTACTTGTTTGAGCTTAAAATTAATAGCATGGCCACTAAAATATGGTATTTACAATATAATTCATGTAATAAGTGTAAAAAAATACATTTTGTGCACATAACACCAAACTGTAATCAAAATCACACCACCACAATACACAGCATTGCAAAACTACAAGCCATACGAACAAATACACACGATTAGAGACATTTTTCAGCGCGCTATAAAGGCCCGTTTACAATGGACGGCGGGAGTCGCGCGACAATGCCGCGGGAGACGACTGAAAGGTTTATTGTTTACGGATGACGCGCGCGGACGCACCGGTACAACGCGCGGCTTACGTGTGCGGAGGAGGTTCTTGTTATGCTAGATGTGGCAGTAGGTATGATATAAACAGTGTACACTTTTGCAGGTACTGATACTGTAATTGCTGTACAATAACTTGTATCTTGGGTCTAGTATAAGTTAAAAAAGTAAATATTTGTACCGAGGAAAATAAATAATTTGTATAATACGATTATTTGGGTATGATAGAGAAATTATATTGTAATTTTGAACTTTTGGCACAAAATTAAAAACAATAGTAGTAGTAGTAAAACGACCTGTAATAATTTTACATTACTAATAAATGAGTATTTGAGTAGTGTCGACAAAAACAACGACAAACTTTTTTTGTATAAAAAAAGCCTGCATGATCTATCCAGTATTAACAAACATCTACCTCCACGTAAAAATCACACCGAGCCACGTAATGAGTGACAGTGGGAAGTCTCCTTTATGCCGGCGGCGAACAGAATGATATTATCTCTGAGAATTGAAACCGAGACGATTTGGGGACCGAGCTTTTTGCATAAATTAAAAACATGGCTTCAAATGACACCTCTATGGTATTTTTTTAGCGCGTAGAGTTTTGTAGCACTCACTACAATGCAAGATAAAATATAGTATTTGTATTAAAATGATGTATAGGTTTTACTGTCTGCTATTTAACTAAGTTACAAGATACAACAACAACAACCTACAAGATGGTCCGATCAGGTGGCTGAACACATTGGCACCAAAGCAAGTGCTGCCATACACGAAGCTACCGACCGTGATAAATGGCGTCTAATGGTCTACAATTTTGGTCGTGGTCATCACGATGCTCAGCATTGAGCGATCGCCTAGAGGAGGAGGAGGATGTAACTAAGTTATGTGTCAAGAACCAGAACGGGTAACAGGTAGTAGTAACAGTAACTATGCTGATTAGGTTATAAAAAGTAGCTACATTTAAATATATCCATAAATATATGCATTTTGTTTTTACTATCAAATATTTGCTTTACAACTTTACATTTTAAATGTTCCGTGGCATAGATCCTTTAGCATTAACTCAAATAATCCTAATATTATAGCTAAATACAATAGTCAAACAATGAGACCCCATAAAATATAATCTATGCGATGGTAGTCCGTCTTTTAACAGAATTAGCGGGCGGTGGTGGTCAAACAATGGAGAGGGATCCGACAAATATCTCGGCGGCGTCTTCATCTGAGAGTAAAACTGGGGTATAAACGCATCAGGCTATGATACATTTAAAGTTATTAATATTTTACACTAGGCAGTCGAATATTTAACCCTCAGTTCGCTTGATAGTTTATCGTTTGTTACTTAAACAATATGATACATATGAGTATGGTCCACCATAACATGTCTTTCCTTTCAAAAAAGTGCACGCAACAAGAACAATGATTGGTGTGAAAATCTCGATAAATATATATAGATGTTTGATAAAGATGGGGTTTTCTTCTTTTGCTTTCAACTGTAATAAATTATTGCCCTTTTTAACAGCTAGTTCGATACAAAATCACTTTTACAACATAAAAATTTAAACTAGTCTGTTTCCGCTGGTAGGCTACAAAATTTTGATAAATCTATGGTGAGCTTTGACCCTACATCCAACCACCGTCTGTCTGTCTCTTTGTCCGCAGATCATAATGCGTTGGCCAGTAGCTTTCACAGTGAGACATATTTTCCTGAAATGATGGCATTTTCATTAAACTTACATCATTTGTCGTCTTTATCATATAATTTTAGTAAAATAAGTAAATAAATATTTCAGGACATATCACACAGCGCCATCTAGCCCCATACTAAGCTTACGCTTGTATCATGGGTACTAGATAACGGATATAATACATATATACTTTTTCTTTTGTAAATACATACTTATTATACATAGAAACGACCAGACTTAACACAAATAATTACAAATTTTAATATTCATAATTACTTTTGCCATGCGGGAATCGAACCCGCACCCCTAGATTAGAAGGCAGAGCCACTACCAACTAAGCTAGCGGAGGAGTAAAGAAGGAAGTAAGTAGAATAATATTGTACTGTTTCGATCTTTCAGTAAAAAGGCTTTGAATATAAACCAATAGGGTAATAAATTGAAAAAAACACGACTTAACTACTAAAGTACTTATTTGCATAATTATAAAATAAATTTATTACAAATGATATTGAATCAGGCGTTAGCTTGCGGCAATCCTTAGCAGATGAAAACTTTGAAGAAATATATAGTGTTATTCCGTTGCACTACAACATTACATATTTTTCCAAAGTTTTCATAAGCACAAATATTCAAGTCAATCCACAGACATAAGTACAATACAAACCTATAATATATGTAGATAGGTACTCCTAACATTAGTACCTACTACTCTAAGATATTGTCAAGTGGCCCAGACAGCCCGGGGGAGTCCCGTTGACACACTCTGTATGATTAATAGTTAGTAGAGATGAATATCGAGTTTAATTGAATTTACGTATGGTTTCAGAAAGGGATTAAACTGGGGCAAGGATTTTGTCGATTTGTTCGAGTAATTTAAGATATTGTGCTAAATCTTGGGATTAATTTCGTGATCAGCAAAAGCATTATTTGGGACTAAAAAGTAGACTATGCCACTTCTAGGACCACATACTACCTACAAATCTACATACACAAAAGTCATGATGATCCGTTCACCCGTTTATGTGTGATGCGCGTTTAAATAAACAGACAATCGGATAAAACATATTTTTGATCTATTATAGCTGTATTATACATATGTATAGATTACTCATGTAACAACGCAGAGTTAAAGATATGTATTAATTCCGTTGTAGCATAACACACCTGAGTAGGTATTCATAAAAGTAAATCAAAGATCTGCCAATCCAAGAAATGTATTTAATAAAAACGCATTTTTGTTGAAATGCGTTCTTTACTTTCATAGAAACAATATTCATAAAGCAGTATCGCTACCTACTTGTTGATTTCTTCCCCCTAGCTGGAAATAATCAACCCTATCCCCCGAAAACTCGTCGCTAAGAATTTATTACCAGCTATAAATATTAAAAAGTTGTTGCCATAAATCTCTGCAATATTAATAAATGCAAAGAAACTTGTGCCGTGTTTGTGGCACATGCAAGGGAATATTCTTGAGATAGAACCTCTTTACAGAGGCCTTGTTTGACTTGTTTGTAAGATATAGGTAGGGTGTAGTTGCATATATTTATTATTTAAATGTTGTTTTATAGTTCAGGTAGGTAAATACTCTTTAATAAATTGTGATAACAAACACTTCCATAAACGTGATAGTGTGACACAGGCCACAATAATAATTGTACCTATTTATGCTTCAGCATAAAAACAACAGCACTTTAATTTATTCCTAAATAAAAATCAAACCGAAATAAATGCCACCTGGCATCTCTCCCGACAATTTCACTCATCCAACTCGTAAAACTTGTAACAAGCAAATTAATAAACGTAAATTAATCCTTCCCCGCAACCGGATATGTCCCAATATAAAACCGCCGCCATATTGTTTTCCAAAGTTATGGCGGCTGGCGTCGTCTTGGAAAGAATAGGGCTAATTAATCAAAAGTCGCCTATCCCGCTGATTTCCATGGAGACTGGCAACACAGAGTAGGGAGCGAGACAGAGAGATAGCTTTTGGTGGTAATAAATCTTTTATATCAGGGCAATTTTCCTATGATATAATATAACTATGCATTTTAACTCTATCAAGTTTATTAATATATCTATGCTTATCTTATGCTTAGTTAAAGATCTACAAAGCAAAATATAAAAAGTAAAAACATCATAGCTGTTTGAAAACTGATTAAACTGACCATTTTCTAAATAACGCTGAATCTAAATGGATATAACAAAAACATCATGTATGTGTATTTATAGTCCGATACAGCCTAATTGAACACCGCTTTTACGAGCTATTTTTTAATTAAACAAATGTATAAAACAGTAAGGTATGGGTAGGCTATTGTAACTACCGGGTAAAAGCAACTAACTAAAATAACTTTTTGTCTGTAGCTTTCTTATTATAGAGACATCTATAAACTATATAGAGAAACAAATACTTTGTGTTGGAAATAACAGATAGAGCCACTGTCGCTTGAACTGCTGAACTAACTGTGACATTTAGTATCCGCCATTTTTTCGTTGGTGTTAACCTTAACCTTTATTTTTTATAACTTTGACCGTGCAACTCTGTATATTTTCTACTCCGTGCTCTGACCACCCGCGAGTTTGCCCACTAATGGCTTCTTTTGTGAGCTGACAATTTAGGGATTGAATCCTTGTTTGCCAACTCGCGTTTTTATTACAAAACTCCCTCGCTTCGTGCAGTACCTACTTGTATTTTGTAATCCTGCTGTGATTAATATTTGCTTGGGATTTCAAACTCTTTGATAGCGATATTCCTTCGAAAGTGAGCTAAACAAAATTTAATACAATATGTACAGATTCTTTATCCTACTTCGGCACGTATCTTTTGGAATATAAGTACTGCGAAATGCTTCATGACAATTTATTTAAGACTAGTGGGTGCTCGCGGCTTCGCTCGCTTTAAGAAGTAAAACATGCATCCCCTATTTCACCCCTTTAAAAGTGGCATTTCCAAAAATCCTTTCTTAGCGGATGCCTACGTCATAACAACTACATACCTTCATTCCAAATTACAGCCCAATCCGATCAGTGGTTTGGGCTAGATCACTATATCAGTAAGTCAGTCACCTTTTAGTTTTAAATATATAGATTGAGTAACTTAATGAGTAATAGAATAATAGTTAAAATAATTGCTTCAATATAATAAAAATATGTCATCTCTGGTATTCAAATAAAATGGACCTGTCTAAAATTCACATAAATTAAAGTCTTATTTTGTTCAAAAGCATCACTTGGAAGGGAAATGATCTGAGGGGAATTAATGTCTTGGTTCCGATAGTAATTAACATCGCCTTCCCCTTACCTTTTAGGCTTTTATTATAGCTACATTGTTTTAAAACAATATTCTTTGATTACGTATACCAGTGGCCTAAATTTACTAATCTAAATTACTAAGTAGGTACTAAAATATCGATGTAAGAACTCTCTCTGTCTCTCTCTTTAGTCGTATTCCCTCATAACTGAGGGTCGTGACTCCCCGCAGAATTAATTCGTTAGGGGAGTTCTCTTGGGCAGATACATCGTGGTGGGCACCCAGGTCCTTCCACGGAAGACACATGTCCTCGGATATTGTCGTCCTCAAGCATTTCGGTTTCCTCACTACGTTTTCCTTCACCGCGAGAGCAAATCCACGCGTAACTTAAAAATACAAGTCATTGGTGAGGTGGTGATCACAAGAGCTTAAAAACGGGACCTACTATTTACTTAGGCACGGTAGGTACTTCATTTAATCTATACTGATTTATATTCTTCTTCTTCTTGAGGTGCCATCTCCTACCGGAGGTCGGCTATCATTAGGGCAATTTTCACTTATGACACAGCTGCGCGAAATAGGGATCTGGTGCTCAGCTTGAACCACATCCTGAGATTCTTGAGCCATGAGGTTCTTCTTCTGCCAGGCGGTCTTCTGCCTTGGATTTTCCCTTGCATTATTAGCTGGAGCAGCTGGTACTTTTCGTTGCGCATTATGTGACCAAAATACTGCAGTTTGCGTCGTTTTACAGTATTTAAAACCTCTACTTTTTTGTTTACCAACTGCAACACTTTCTCGTTTGTGACTCTATCAGTCCACGATATCTTCAAAATTCTTCTGTATACCCACATTTCAAATGCTTGTAAGCGATCGCTCATTTTCTCGGTCAATTCGGTTGATTTATATTGCAATTCCCTTATTCACCTGTACAGAGTTCAGAAAGAACAGAAATATTTCATATCAAGTAGGTATTCTAAAACATATACATAAACTGGATACCTCGCCATAGTGTCGCATACACACTCGCTACATCAAATACATCTGTCACTCCACTGCTCTCAGCGCAACACTACACAACACAAAGCTAAAATAAAACAGCAATTTCATTGAACACACCACAAGTGAATAAACGCATTGTTAGCTCGAATCCGACACGTTTTATTGAATGAAATTATTGGTTGTAGAACAAAAGCTGCCAAAAAGAAGGGTGGTGCAGCCCTCCGTAATGATATTAGTTGGTAACCTCATATTAAGTAGGGATTCGACCCTTGTGTCGCGGTTAGTAGTTTGAGAGCTACTGTTTTATGAGAAAAATGACAAAGATATACTACCAAATGCTAACTTGTCATCATCATCATTCATAGCCTGATTTATCTCTGTTAGTTAACCTTGTATATACGTGACTACTTACATAAAGGTACTTTTGTATAAGTACATATTTCATTTACTTTAAGTACACCATTATTGAACATTTACATAAAACTGTTTTGCACTTGTTTATCAAACAGATAACTTGACAATAATTCATCTGATGGTTAACAATCATTATGATCTTGAATTGAACTAAGTATTCAAATTTAGCAAAATTGTGTGCCTCTAAAAACAATGTTAATATGTCATAGAATATTTGTAATCATAAAATGTATTAACATTGATTATTGAAAATACTATATGAATGATACGTATACCTATTTCGTGATAACGTCAAATAAGTTTGCTCTTTTACTACGAACTGTCCAAAATGAGTATAAATGTATTGGATGCGGTGTGCCACGGAGGGGAGGAATATGTCTAAATGCCACAGAGGCGGTAATTTCACAGATTTGTCGCGGTGGAGTTATTGTACAAGGTGGCGGAAATGTCACATCGACACCTATTTATTAACATTGTGTTATAACGTTATGATAAAAAGGTAACAGGTAACACACACCACAGGGCAAAGTTTAAAACAGAATTGTATTTATGTTTGACAAGACTAATGTTAATCAAAAATTTGCATCATTAAAACCAAAATATTGAGTTAGTTAATATATCATTATCGAAGCGAAAAGTACAAAATAAATATAATGGAATTGCAACTTGCAACCAAAAGTGTTTCTAATCATTTTTTTCGTTCTTATCAAAATATAAGATTTAAAACCTGTATCAACGCGTATATCTCAGCTACTGTAATGCAAATTCTGCAATGATTGACACATCAGGGTCGGCCGGGTATTATTCACGAAGGGGTGGCAACACCCTGCATTGAACACAGTACAGCGTGCATGTGCACTCGCTTCCTTGCATTATAAACGATAAAAGGATTATGCGATCTGATACTCGATACTCGTGACAATTCAAATCGAATAATTCCCAAAATATGGGGAAAATTGTGCAATTTTTTAGCATTTTTATAACAACTCAATCAATGCAATGGTTAATAAATTAATGTGAATTACGAAAACATAAGAAGACATTGCTTATTTTGATTTCTTTATTTTATTCTCTCTGCCTCTGTCGCTTGATAAATAAAGAAAAGTTAGTATCTACAAAATTGGCAAAGTTTATTCGCCTTACTTTCAGAAAGAACCACTCGAGAAGAAGGCAAAAATGAATTAAAAAGTAATAAAAACACAAATGAGGAGCTTTCAATCATCCCCTGACGGTAGAAGGGGGGGGGGGATGACGTCACATGAGATTAAAAACTTTTGACGCCTCTCCCACGGAAATTAGCATTTCGCTCCTGGCAACATTTGCATACGGACCAAGCTAATTTCGGGCTTTTGTTATTTTTGACTGGGAAGGGAAATAGATGATGTTCTCAATCACGTTTTGCATGAATTAATCGAAATTTTACATAGATAAAATTGTCATGTATAGCTAAGAAACAATATTGATTATAAAATAAATGCACAAACGACTATTATTACCTACATAGAATGACTATTCATGTACCTACTAAAGAATGTAGAAATTATGTATCTAAGCCTATATTAAACAGCAAAGTTGTATTATTTAAATAAGCACTAAGTATGTCTTCGTATGCAATGACGCTAACGCGTTGATATTGTTTGTGAGCGAACTTACAAAAACACAAGTTAACTAAGAAAGCTCCGTGACTTCCCCGGCGCACTACTGCTCCGCACAACTAGTTGTGCGGATGGGAATTTTAATTCCCTTCGGCACAACTAGTTAGTCCTTTGGGAAAAAAACTGGACCCACGACACAACTGACCAACTGGTTGTGCCAAAGGGAATGAAAAGTGTACTATTGTCTTACCCGAGGCACAACCAATATGCACAACTGTTTGTATTTATATAGTCAAATTTATGTAATTAAAATAATGTTATGATATCAGATGTTTTTTACTATGTAAGTAGGTATATATTTTGCTACAGTCCGTAATCCTCATATAGGTATTATAATACTTTCCCCAAGAATCTTATTTCATTTTTCATACCTTCTGAAATTATTCAACGGAGCCAAATTGTAAAATGAGAAGCGACGGGCATTGTGGCCGCAGTGGCAACAAAAAATATAAAACTCTTCTCAGTACAGCTTTGATAAAATGAAAAAGTATGAGGTAGCTTCACTTTTATGGAAATTGAAAAAAAAACGTGTGTTGCGTTAAAGAATTTTCTATCTATCTATTTATCTATCATGAATCCCTGTTACCCACGAACTCTAATCCATCAATCTTTAAAGCGAGAGTACACCGGTTCTTATTGAATAAGCACGATCCATCCTAGACCATAGCAATTGCTTACCATCAGGCAAATGGTCAAATGCAAACCTGTTTAAGTTTTAAAAAAATATGGAAAAAGGAGTTTATTTATCAATTGGAGCCCGTGTATTGGTATATGTATTATGGCAGAATCGAATAAAATATGAACTAAGTATTATGTCCTATGAAGGCCTCAAGCCGCGTGCCCCGAATTTCACATATTGTGTGGTTACATTATATTTTTTTAAACTTTATAGTTGTATACCTAGTTGTATAGACTTTAAAGTTGACTTACTTATAATACACGACACAATAGCTAATATGGAGAGCTTTTTAGGTCAATGTTGGACGAAATTTTCAATTAGTAATTTTGTATAGGCAGTAATCGAACCGACCGCCCACCTCACTCGCTGAACCACTGCGTCATTGTATCCCAGCACAGCTGTCACTTAATAATTTAATTGTGAATTTCCCCCTCTTTTCGCGGCACTTTTTGCCACGCTCTTCCATCTCTATTATTGTCGGCAAAAGGCACTCTACTCGTACTATGGGCTTTTTAAAAGCTTTACACTACTGCGCTTTTAAAAGCTCTTCAAGTGCCTACCTATGTCTTTCACTGTTTTACCTATTTCACTGATCGAACAATGATCTATGTACATGTATGAGTATAGGATTATGTAAAATACGAAATATACTTATTTAAATTAGGTAAGTTATAAAAAAGCATGCAAATCAGTTATTTTGAACGGTTTTACAAATTGAGAGAATAATTTCAAAATAGATATTCGTCAATGTATAGTACCTATGTAGCTTATATTTTTGTAAAATCATATATATAAAAAATGCTAGGAATGACGTTGCAATGCAAAATGCTAGCAACGGGAATTAATGGGTGATCTAAACTACGAAACAACCTTGAAACTATTCGGATCAATTACAACAATTTATACTGACTTAATCATTACTACACACAAAAAACTTTATTTTTAAAAGCTGTACGATCAAATTATAGTTTTCAGTAAATTCAATAAACAACTTTTTAACACCTTACCTTGATAGTCAGCTGAAAAACTCGCAGCAGAAACTAGGGCACTTTCAAAATGACACGACCCATGCGTTCGCTTCTATGGTTTAACGCACACTGATTCCAAATTCCAAAGTCGGGCTGAAATCCGCCCAGCTGAGGTGGGCGGGGCCTTGGCTGGGCGGAGACAGGGCTCAGCAAATCAAGTAGCCTTATCAAACTTCTTTTCTTAAAGCTGGCTGAAGACTGGATAATAGCAAAGTGGGCTTATCCGACTGGGATAGTTGAAAACTGTTGATATGGCTGTGACTACTTTTGTAATGCTGAAGTTGTTGTGAAAGCAGAATTTGCAGAATCTTGTTTGACATTATTTTAATGGAATTAGATTCTAGATTTGTTAAAGGGTTTCAGTGGGAATAAATCTGGACATAAGAGAGAAATAGATTTCCTGTAGAAACCTAATTAGTTCAAAGAACTTACTTTTATCGAGATACGAGCTATGATCACCTATGATACGTCTTCGCAACCTTTAACATGATACCTAATGTTTTGATGGTGTTTCTTTTATAATTAAACTGACTTCAAAAAAGGAGAAGCCTCAATTCGATTCAATGTTTTTTTGAGTGTATGTTGCTCTACGTACTCGGCTAACTCATGAACCGATTTGTTTATAAATCGTTTATAATATTTTTGATCCAGCTACATCGTAGCCAAAATCTACTTACAACGCATCCTTATCTTAGGGGGTGAAGTGTTTATTTATTTTTTATTTCATAATAATCAAAACGGCCGAAGCCAATTACATTAATTATTTACAAGAAAACAATAGGTACTTATTCTACAAACACTTAAGGGGTATATTTTTATAATTCTGTACAACAGTAGGCGTATGATACACAACATCGAGATTATCTCGTATCGAGACGAGTAGATTTTTCCTGTTTTATAGAAGAGTTTTCCCACACGCACAATCTATACAATTGCAACAAAAATGTGCTAAGCCCTCTCGACAGCAGTATACAACGTTACTATGGTATATTTTTTTTTTAATTGTATGTGCACACATACATTTTTTCATAAAGTGTCAATAAATAAAATAAATAATAATAACAAGCACATTACGTCGAAACTGCTCGTTACTTACCATCCAGTAACCCTGCCGATTAAGGTGATCGATTAAAAACTGTAGTAGAACTGCCAATATAAAAAAAACCCACGAACTATTATTTCCAAAACGACTGCGGCTGCTTTTGGCGGTCGGTAACCAAACGATCAAAAAAGAGTTGTTCGAAAATCAGTTGAATTAGAATGACGAAGTTTTCGATTCGGGCGTTGTGAATCGCAAAAAGACTCCCAAATCGAATATTCGGCCTGAGACGAATCGAATCTTGTAATCGATCCATTGTGAAACACCCTGCCGTACATAGGTACCTACTCAAAACTACAAAATCATCAAATGTATCTTAGGTACCTCCTATCGTACATATACTGTGTATAGTCGTAATTGGACTCTTAGTTTAATATTATTCTTAAAACTTATTGTCTGTGACTGTACCTACCAAACTAAATAAAATAAAATAAATAAATATACTTACAAGGTAATTGGTTACTAACGTATATAACCTTTTAAAGGGTGGCTTCAGTAGGTCAAAAGCATCAACTTTTAGTAGAACATTTTGGGAATTCGCGAAAAAAGTCATCTGTTTATCAAAAGTTCATCGCCGTTTGGTAAAATATACCTACTCGTACCTATGGGGGAACCATATTTTTTGCGCGCATTTGCTAAGGTGCATCCGACCCACAGAATGCCATGATGTAGAATGAAGATATAACCTAACCTAACTACACCTATAGTAAGTTCAAACTACTTTTGACTGATTTAGAGTACCTACTGCAACTGCTGCAATGTGTTATAGGTAGATATACTTTCCATCAAAGGACCACTTGAACCGTTGCTGAACATTTCATTTAATAGTAAGTAACTTGATATTTAGATTTATTGTGAGTATAAATAATAATACGTAACTAATATAATATTAAGAATTGTAAGTTTTTTTGTCATTCGCAGGCGTGACTGGTCACTATGTATTATAGTAGTAAATAGGTACTCCTTATTATGTGGTATTAGGACAAAATGTTGACAATAGTGGCAATAACTAAAAATTTGGTACATATGTATAAAATAAATATAAAATTTTACTGATAAATTACCTATAAATACTTACTTAAAATTGAGACCCTTTCTGCGCCTAAGCATATTTTTTTTTATTTGTATTAATAATATTATTAGTTTATTATTTATTTTATTAATAATATTACCTAGGTATTCCTTGTGTAACGAGAGAATTTAAATGAATAAACTATAATGGTAATAAGTATACCTACTTAATAAATAACAAATTAATCCATTAATAAAATGAGAACGTTATCGGATTTCGAAGTACTCTCGCGCACAATTCTGCCCCCTTAACTCAAAATGCAGTAAACGACATTTTTGGGATTTTTACTTTTTTGCAAAAATGGCATCGTAGGAGTCTAATCTATACCTAAAAAAATTAATATCATATTTTTTTTAATTGTAAACATGTTTTTTACTCTGTATCAAACGCAGTACTTGCACAAGAACATTGCTTATGCTAACGCAATCTGCAGTAATCGACGTGTGCTAGAACAATTTGCAGTACTTGCGTCGATTACTGCATTTTTCTTTAGCATAACATTGTATGGCAACGAACGTATACTAAAACTAAACGCAGTATTCTACTGTATAATATGAGAAATACCTAATGGATTTCCTGAAAATTGCATAACCAAAAAAATAAAATTTGGTATAATAAAAATAGGTGACATTATACCCCGTAACAGAATCCGTTCTAGGAAAAAAAAACCCGTAAATAAATAATCAATTGATCTGCTAGAGCATGGTTTGTTTCTTATATAATATTATAACTTTTTTATATATAAATAGGTTTTTATAGAACTATAATATTGTGTTTTAGAAAAAATACTGTTGATTTTTGTTTGTTTTATATTTTTTTGATTACGTAGCAGTTTTTAAAACTTGTCTATAAGAATTTTAGATACAAAGAGAAAATAAGAAGAAGTATAATATAGAACATAACACACACGTATAAATATATTATTATAGAAGTTTCAAAACTTTATTTTGGTTTTGAAAGGAGACTTTTGTTGGTATTAGCAGAATTGCTGTTTTAGTTGGGTTGAAGATTTCAAACCTAAGGTAGGTACCATTTAGTGTGATTATTATGACTCAGTATTTTTTTGTCTGGAAAATTGGTTCTAATAGCGTAGATTTTAAATTTACCAATTCCTAGTTAAACAAAAAGCGTAATAGGAAAATGTTTCTAAAAAATATATTACTCCCAGTAAAATCAAACTCTGCTTTAGTTGCGCCTTGTGTGGTTAAAATAGCAATAACTTTTTAATTTATGTACTGATTGAAATGAATCATAGATTTAATGTTAAGTAAAAAATATTACTACCTATTAGTAAAAACCCCAACAAAATCAGTTGAGCCATTTCTGAAATAAGCTTGCATAAACACACAGATAAACGGACAAACATTTTTTTAAATTAGTGTATATGAGTTATGCTGCATTGATGCACTTTACTTGTAATCTCCATGTAAATTATCTATCATGTACAAATGTGAGTTGCAGTTGTATTAAATGTAGGTAGATATAGATTTGGATATTAAGAGTCATATTAAAATTTCAAAACAAATTCGTCTAAAAAAAATATTTTGTCT
Source organism: Macaria liturata (assembly GCA_964023185.1). Taxonomy (NCBI): domain Eukaryota; kingdom Metazoa; phylum Arthropoda; class Insecta; order Lepidoptera; family Geometridae; genus Macaria; species Macaria liturata. The sequence continues at coordinate 9,276,062 of OZ026821.1, forward strand.
TCTCAGCCACCCAACAACAACCTAAGATCAGCTTATTACTTATTTATTGTCTCCAAAATATAGGTAACGGTATTAACAAAAAACGCAGTATTAAACACGTGCTAGGCAATAACGCAGTAGGTAATCGACACATATACTGCCAATCTTGTAATGCTCGCTAAGCCAGACGTTAGATGAAAAGGCAGTACCTACTAAGCATTTTATCCTAATGATACCGAAAAAATAATAAATTTGCATACCAATAGAAAGCCTGATTTTTTTCTTGATTTTTAGGTAGGTACAATTTAATAGTTATATTACATGTATTTGATGTCTAGATCACTCAAAATGTGTTAACCGCGTTTTTCCCGAAACCGCCATTTGTCGATTACTGCATTTTGAGTTATGAGGGCAGAATTTTGCTTCATGACTTATGATGTCACTAAACACACTAGCGCCCCGCAGCCCCCGCTACACGCATAATGCGCCTTCATTTTATTTTGGTAGGAACTTATTTAACTATAAGCTGATTGTTTTTTAACTTAAGTCTTAGATTACAATATAAATAATTATGCTTAACATCAGGCGCGAGTTGTCAAGCGTGTTCTTGCATAGAAAAACTAACAGATTTGAAAAATAATTCATGTAGTACCTAGGTAAGTACCAAAATAATTTTAATATAATTGTGATAAAAAATATATGAAGTTTTTCTATGAATGGGGCCTCAAAATAAGTTTCAATAAAATGATTAGGTATGTATTATTAAAAAAAATACATAATGGATGATCTGCAAAAATATTGGCTAAACAATGCCATCTATTGTAAATTAAAAAATGTATAATAAACTAGCGCACCAAAATAGGCACCTCAGTGGAATGCGTCATTCGATAGTCGTGTTGTAAAATTAGAACGGGCGTGATCAATAGTTCTTATTTCCTTTTATCCCAGAAGATGGCGCATGTGTAGCTAGTAGATAGCATAACAAACGTGTAATAGACTTTTTATATTTATAAAATAAATCACTGCATGAAAATTAATAATGATAGTATATTACTAAAATAAATTAAATATTATGAACATTTTGATTTTACTATGTTTTTTACAATATTATTAAAGTATTTCTCTTAAAAAAGTTGATGTCATGACTGAGACGCCGCCCCAGCGAGAGGCAAGCAAATGAGGTCGATGAACACCGCCATCTTGCGTGCGCCGTGTCAAGTTGAATGAATGGCCAGAACGCTTGGTGCAGTGAATTTTGTGTTTGGTGGAGATTTTGATTGCTACTAGCCCATGTTTCTGAAGTACGAACTACACAGTGTTTGGAACTGTTGGAAATCATAATCGTAAGTACTTGTGTTACCTTATCACTCGTAATGTGGCGGAAAATTCAAGACAAATATCCCGTGGTTAAAAATCCCAACATAGCGTCGCCGCGTCCTCAAAGTATTTCTACCACATTAACCTTTTCAACGATCGATTTTTGACATAGTTATTCAGACCACTATTGTACAAAGCTACGATAAATACTTAAATTGTAACTATGCTACTTTCAGGTGGACGTAAACGCGCTGGGTTTCATATATATTATGATACGCTAATGTTACGACGATGGCCGACGAGGTGAAACAAGTGAAAGTAGACAACTGGGGAGTGTATTTTCTCCAAAGGTTGAAACATTTCTTCAATCGCACCGACTACTGCGACTTGACACTCCAATTTCAAGATAATGCTCAGCTGAAAGTACACCGACTAGTACTGAGCGCGTGCACGGAGTACTTCGAGCTGTTGGAGAGGACATGTGAGATGTACGAGGACTGCCTGGTCATGCCGGAAGACCTGCAGGCTGACATTGTAGTACCTATCGTCAACTTCATGTACACCGGCCAGTTAGAGTTCAAAATGGAACTGCTTGAAAAGCTTTACCAATGTTCTGAAATCATGAACATGCCCGTTCTAACCAAGCTACTGGACTCACACCGGCACAAGATGCAACCTGTCAATAAGATTTATACACCTCAAAAAAAAGTTATCAAGCGTTTTGAAGGCACAAAAGAAGTTATAAAGAGTGTAAGTGCCACTGAAATTGTGACTACTACTCCATTAACATACAAGAAAGGTCCCAAAAATTCTGTCCCAGAACAAACAACTCTCTACAGAGATAAAAGAGTCTACCTGCCTTTGAATGGGAATAACAAGAGAGTTATTGGGGGAATGAGGATACCATCTCCAATACCATTAGATGTACAGAAGTTTAATAAAAAAGTTATTCCAGGAGAACCTCGGCCAACGAGATATGAATTACCTGAAGAACTGGACTCGGATAATATTTTTGAAAACTCTTTCAGTGACATTTCGTATACTTCTCAGCCTTTATTGGTTCATCCGGAGACCAAGAAAAAATATGGTAAGCGGCCAAAACTGTCAAATGAACCATCAACATCAAAGACATATAGTTCATCTACATTGGACATAGTACCATGTAATAAGCTTGCCAAGAATCAAGAAGATTCCTTGTTTGAAGACACCATGCAGGAGGCAGATGTGTTTACCGAGCAGTATGCCCACAGTAAGCCTGGATCATCAAAAGACTCCAGCCAATTATTTGATCAGATCTTAGATAAAACCCAAGATACAAATATCACAATTGAAACTAAAAACTCCAAAGCATCTGGTAGCTTAGATCATGCAAAAATCATTAGTGAAGTACTCAAAAAGTATCCCCATTTGGTTAAGAGCAACAAAAACATAAAATTGAAAATTCTAAATTCACCAACTTCACATGGTAAGATTGTTAAGAAACCCAAACTTCAGAATGTTATATTGCCCAAACCTATCAAAACAGAGAAGGATGTTGATTACACTTTCGAGACTGATGTACTAGATTCAAAACAAGCTGCAAAACTAATTTCATTAGGTGCAGAGAATATTGAAGGTCCTTGGATATGCCTCATCTGTGGTACACCTGGAAAAGCAATGAACTTCACCAGCTATTACAAGTTCAGGCGTCACTTGGTAGAGGTACATCATGAGAAACCTGTACTTACAATTTGTGAGTTCTGTGGACATAAATCAACTAAGAGAAACTACCTTCTCCACCACTTGTACACTAAGCACGGTGTGGAACCCCCTGCTAATTATCATTTCCCAAAATGTAATCACTGCAATTATATTGCTATTTCTGAAGCATTGCTTGTCAAGCATAAGATGTCCCATACAGAGATTAAAAGATTCCGCTGCAATGTGTGTCCTGCTGCTTTCCATTCATCCAACATGTTGTTAACACATATTCAAAACACTGGCCATAAGTACACTGCAGAAAAGAAAACAAACTACCAGTGCATTTATTGTCAAAGAGTATTTATGCGAGAGACTAATCTGTGTGCTCATTTGAAAACAAATCATAAATCAGCAGCTATTCAAGATGGCATCATAGATGATTCAGATGAGGAAACTACATGTGATAAGAAGATTATAAAGTCTGAACCCAATTCCAATGATTTCCAAGAAGTGGACATCCATTATCAAATACAACAAAGACCTGATGGAAATATTAATGTAATCACCAAAACATCTGCTGACCTACCAACAAGTGGCAAGCAGACTATTCTAAATGCAGGCTTGTCTTCACAAACACAACCTGCAGAAACTCAAAAAAACAAATCTCTCAAACGCCCTGCTCCACCTGAATATGTACAGGATGTGAACATGACTTCCAATGATACATTTGAAGAAATTGTTATGATTGATAATATTGAATATATTATGAAAGATAATCAACTTATACCTAGACAACAAAAGCCAGTATCAGATGAATACATAATATCAGATCCCATTGGTTCTATGGCACATGGAACAACAATGGAATTTACAAATATCCATAATTCAAATGTTCAAGAAAATATACCACATGCAAATATGATACTAAAGAATCCAGAAAACTTATCAGAGAGCATCCCAATTTATGTATCAAATGAAGAAGAATATAAAGCATTAATGGCTTCAAACCAGCCTATTATATTTGATAGTGGAGATTCAAACAAAACCTTGACCGTGCTAACTGCTCCTCACACATCCAGCTTAGACAATACAAACATGGATTTACATAACACTCAAGCAAATGACATGATGATTATTCAAGACAATTATCCTCTCAATGTCTCTGAGGCAGTACCTACAGAAAACTCCAACATAGTTGTTGTTTACAGTCACCCTATTGATGGTCAAAATAAGCAATACCAACTTCTCAATACACAAGGTTTGGGAACTCAATTTGTTCAGTCCTCAGCTATTATCACACAAAACTTTGGAACAATTACAACAACTGCACCTGTAATGAACACTCATGTGTTAGATAAGGAAGTTCAACAAGTTTGGCAAGGAAATATGAACCAAATTATCAATACTGAACATATAGATGTTGCATCTGAATCCAACAGTCAAGTTAATCATCCAATACAACAACAGTCTGATCAAATAGCTTCTTTAAGTACTTTACAAAGCAATGATGATACCAGTGAACCACCGGAAGTCCATTTGTCAACTAACATTGTGACTACAACCAGCACTGATATGGTTGTCTCTTCTGTTGATCACACACAAGAAGAAATTGTGGTAGAGGAGGCAACTATTAATAACAATTTAGACAAAAACACTGAAATAATAAGTGAAAATAATGCAACGAATATGTCCATCATGGATATTAGTGAAGATATTTCAACTGGCCACACTGTAGAGGAAACAGTAGATGCTAATGAGCATATTGATAATCATGAGGAAAATGTCGAGCAGGATGAGGAGCAGGACATAAGTTCTCAAAATACAACAGTAGAAGATGTGGAAATAAATTCTCAAAATGTACCAGTAGAAGAAGACCTGCAACTTCCAGAATCACAGACTTATACACAACCAGAGCAGATGGAAACTGAGGAATATGTGGTGATGGATCCTAATATAGAGACCAACTCTAATTCAGAGGCTTTACTTGAAAACACAAATGAAGTTTCAGATCAACCCCAATCTATAGAACAAGACAACAACATTCAAACACCCACTGAAATTGAAAGTATTGCAGTAAGTAATGATGAACAAGTTTGCATTGTCTCTGATGCTTCCCAAGTTCCTGGCAGTGCTGAACAGATGTTAGTACAAGATACACCTGAAATATCCCAAACAATGGAACCAGAATGGAAGGAAGAAAACAATGAAGAGGCACCACAAGAAAACCCTGTAGACGTCATTGAAAATGCAAATGAAACACCAATGATTAATCAGCCAGCCTCAATAGAATCATGTGAACTAGAGGAATCAATAGAAAATATCCAGCAAGAAGTAGATAAACAAATTGCAGCAGGAGTAGCAGCAGTGAGAGCAGAGCAGCAATCTGAGCAAGAAATTGTGGATGAAGTGAGTGATGTGGCTAATTCTTCACAAGATGAAGCTGATTATGTGCAAGATAACCCTGTGGCGGCTCCGGTCGTCCCAGAGGAAGCACAGGAAAAAATATCTTCCCTATTAAATGATTGGGAAGATAATGACTCACAAGAAACTGCTGAATCTGGGAATGAAAATGTACCTGACGAAGAAAATATTGAGAATATTGCAGAGGACACTGAAACAGTTACTGAAGAAATTGAAAATCCAGAAAAGCAAGATAAAATCAAAAGTTTAGTTAGTGATTGGGATGAAGATGAAGAAGAAAATAAAGAATAGAATTGACTATCTGAATATCAGTCTCAGTGGTAGTTAAGTGTGTGTTTAAATGTTTTTATATCGTAGAAGCATTATTTTGTGTGTATTGGAAACTTGTGCTGTTTATGTATGTCATGTTGCTCTTAGGAGCTGTAGTAAGTAGTGCTTGTTTGCACAGAACCAAACTAGCCATAGTGTTGATCCAAGCTGTATATACTGTAAACTATTCAGTACTTAGCAGTACCACATTTTTTAGTTTTGATTGATACAATGAACAAGAATTATGTGCTTTTACTAGTTTTTAGTATACATATAGATGTAAGCTATCGAAAGATTCTGTTGTGAATACCTTTCAAAGTATCTAATACATCATTACTATTTTATCAAATAAGGGATTGCCTACATGTATTTATATTTGTCATAGATTTTTAGGCTGAGTTTGTTTTTACACAACTACCAATTAAATTAATTGACTTATTGATTTCATTGAAATAATTTTATTAATTTATCAAGTTACAATGTTGTTTAAGAATGTGTATATAAATAAACTGCTCTACATATACTAAATTAAAATTACTTTTTATTTAAAATTCCCTGAAGGCTTTAAGTAATCAAACAGCTGATCCGTTATAAAAATAACTTTATTTATTAATGTATCAATGAATGCAATTCAATGTGCTAGGAATAAATAGGTAAAATACTTGAATACTAGGCACTTACTGTCCATAATATGTAAGAATTTAGATACACATGAATCTTCGCAAAGTAAAATATTGGAATATTTTAATGGAATATCATATTCTTGAATACAAATACAATTGCACAATTTCAGAAAATTCAATTAAAATTTTCTCAGAGAACTAGTCAAATAATTTACAATCAATACAAGTTTAACAGTACTCTATCCCGTTGATTGGGTAGAATCACAGTAAATACTAATAAATAATTGTGATCACAATAATGGTAACACTTGAGAGATTATAGGGCACTTATCAAAATAAGAAATAGGTACATGTTTATGTAGCACAAACACAAGCAATACTAACTCACAAAATTGTTGAGAGGTATAGCTATTGTGTCAATATTATAGGCAGGTTTATTATATGACACACAAGCTCCCATTTAAATTTCTTAACTAGAAATTTTATACAGATTCTTTAATCATTAACTTGATTACTTTTGTTGGTATATGTTTGTTATTAAAGTTATTGAAAAATATGTTTTAAATAAACATGTCTATATGTATATAATAAACCTGAAAAATACAGTAAATGCAATAAATAAAATAGCAGCTTACCCAATAGTTCAATTTGAAATAGTCACTACAAAACATACAACATAAAAACTAGATTAATTTCAATGTAAGTAACATAAGTATATTTAAATTCATGTGATGAATATCTATTTCCTAAATGCAGCAAGATAGTGCAATGTACTCGTAGTCTACATACATGTCTAGAAAATGGTCAAGCTTTAAAATAAATTTACATGTAAGTATTAACTATGGAATAGCACTTGACAGGGTTACATTGACATTTTTAACAACAATTATCTAGTATATGATGTGCATGATGAATAAGGCTGTAATACCTTTCAAAAGACAAGCCTTTTTCATGTTATCTCACTAAGAACCAATTGCTACAAAAAGGCATCTTTTGTTAGCAGGTTCTCTGCCAGCCAATAACAATTTCACTATGAGAATATCCTTACAGATTTGCCTGTAGTCCATTACACCAAATGCTTTACTTAACATGATTTAATTAATGGATTGAGATATACACTGTTAATCAGAACTATATTGCAAAGAATTAAGTTAGTAGAGTAATTTCAGCACATCAACCATGCTAAATAATGATACAAAATATTCTTGTGCCGGCATAAATTATTACATTTGCCTACAGTAGAACCCAATAATCTAGATGAAAATATTCATAGCCCATTCTAAATATTAGTATTTGCAAAGTTTCAGACTGTCCTGTACAAAATTTAACAACTTACAATCACTAAAAAAGTTAATAATATGGCTGTCATAGTCTTCATCTCCGTGTCAAGATCTGTATTATAAAACCGGGTCTCACTATTTGGCTCATGAATCATAAGTTTGCATTTAAGTAACAACATTTAACTCTACAGACACAACATTATTTACAAAATAAATTACAATATTTACATTTAAACACATGGATCAGTTTATTGTCTAATCAGATATGGAGATCACTACATATTTGACCATGTAGGAGAGGAATACAAAGCCTATGAGCACAAACAGGTTGGTGAGGATGGAGTGCATGTTAGAGTGCTGCTCGGAGGTGAGGTCAGCGTCGGGCGCGGCTGGCGCCGCCTGCAGCATGGCCTCCTGCCGCGCTTTCAGCAGCGCCTCTATCTCCTCCACATAGTCTGGGAACAGCTCACAGAACATCTTGTTTTTGAGGTTGATCTCAAGCGACTCGGCTGCGAAACATCGCTTCTGGTACTCCGACGTCTCCATGGAGCCCAGAGTGGGAGTCTTCTCCAGCATGAAACTGAGCAGCCCCGTCAGGATGGTAGATATAGACCACGCCGGGTTCCAAGTGTCCGGGTGGAAGTCCGTGATGCTCAAGCACAATCTCGTGTTCGTTTTAAACCTGCCGTTCGGTGTGATCATGTAAATAGACGGAGGTTTGAAGGGAAACTCCCTCGGAAAGATAATCTTCCCGTGATAGTATCCGCCCTCGTATGGGCTTTTCTCGGGCCCTTTGACGACGTAATGCCATTCTAATATATTGGAAGGCACTGGTTCTGCGGTTACATATGGTACGGGGTCGTTTTTTAACCGGAGATAGTCCTGCTTCAATCTACTCGTGGCTCCAGTTACTTTTGTTTTAGCCATGCTATTACACCATACACCACGACGGAGGAGAGAGCTGTTCAGGGTGAGATCTTAAACACTTCAATAATGTGATAAAAACACTTCAAATTGTGAATAGTAGTTTTACAAAACATCGAACAAATCACGAAAAATAATAGAATTACGTCAAATCAAAGTAATCAAACGTCATAGCCATTGTAACTTATTTTTTTAAGTTCCGTTCGAAAACACAATCTCTCTTATAGAAATTTTTGAACGCAATATTAAACAAGTTTCCTTCGAGTCGAACATTGTAGTCGATTTAAATCGACTAATTTTATACTAGCAAGAACTATGATAGTTCTTGCTAGTATAAAATTAGTCGATTTGTCGATTAGTGTTACACAATTGTTGATCGAAGGTTACACATTGAGATAGTTCAACTATCTCAATGTGTAACACACTGGTTGCACCGAATATCTTTATAATTTTCGTTTCTGAGTACATATATATGTATATAAAAATATAATATATACTCATAAAAACCTAAAATCCAGTAGGTAGGTACATATCGCTATGAGGCGTTCACTACAAAATAAAATTGAATAGCCACAATTCAACTATGTAATAACTAAATAAATTGTATTATGTAATTATAAGTAATTTTTTACCTTTTGCTTTATTACATTTTATAAATGAGCAATTATAATAATAACTGTAGGTACGTAAAATTGCGATAAGCGAGTGTGGCTCAGCGGTTCCTGAATCTGCTTTTCATCCAGACGCACCCTGGTTTAAATCTAGCCCTACACCAATGACTAGTATTTTCAATTTGTGTGTATTTGCACTCGCTTAACGGTGCAGGAAAACATCGTGAGGAACCGATATGTTTGAGGACCACAATATCCGAGGTCATGTGTCTTCCGTGGAAGGCGCCCACCACGATGTATCTGCGCAAGAGAACTCCCCTAGTGAATTAATTCTGCGGGGAAGTCACGACCCTCAGTCATGAGGAAATACGACTCAAGAGAGACGTAAAATTACATTCTATATTAATTGTTGTATTAATCGACAGTGCTTGCATAAACAGCACATACATAACTTCATACAATATGAAAGTAAAATAAAATTATCTTATACCACAGCTTATACTTAAATCTAACGTACACAGCTCAAAGTTATTGAACTAAATTACAGTTCCGAAAATGAAACAGCGCATAAACAACAATAAATCATATATTACCAATGAATAAAATTAAGATCACAATACATAGATCATAAATTATGCTACACATCTAATAATAATATAGTCCAAGCCCTGTAGTGCTATTCCAACAACATTGTATACAACAACAATAAAAATGTTTATCTGTTTATTTGCAAAGAGGCGCCCGCTGGTACCTACCCCATGTTAATCTCGTGTATAAAAATAGGATATGTGTTGACATTACATGCTTCAATTGCAAAGGATTTTATTATAAATAATTAACCAAATTTTGTAAAAATCTGGTTAGACGTTTGACCGGGAAGGAAGATCAAACTTTCGGCTTCATTTTTTACAGTCAACAGTCAGGCGTTTGACTAGGTCCTTACACCCTTATACAAGTGGCATTTTCTAAGCAATAGATTAGAAAAACTACGTAAGATAACAATTTAATATTTCTATAGTAAAGAAATACAAATTTATTTAAAGTAAGTAGGTACCTAAAGAAATAATAATTTAGAAATTTTCTGCTAAGTCATAATAAAGAATCTACATATTATACACTAGCAATTAGCAAAAAATGCCACTTTGTCCAAATATAAATCAACACTCATAATTTTTTTGTTGTGATTGTAATTTTGTGTGCGTAAATTAGATATGTTATTTCTTTTGACATTTAAAAGATTTTGGACATTTGTATTAGTATGTGTATAATATTTTAGTTATGAATGGACTCTGTCTGAAATAAACGCTTTTATTATTATTTATTATTATGAATGGTATGATATGTGTATCAGGATCAGTTGGCACAGTTGAGGAGTAGGTTCCTGATCTCGTGGTTGAGTTGTGTGAGCGCGGCCTCGTCGGGGCTGTCTTGTTGAATGAGGGACTCGCGCTGGGATATCAACTCGGTGATACGCTCGTTGGTGGGGTTGCGGGGCGCGTTCCTGGAACATATATGTACATATAGTTTTCATTTATACATAACACACCGTTGATATAACGGCGGAACAGAGTTCGCCGGCGAATTCTATTCCGCCTTAGAGGCAATAAATAAGCAGATTTTGGATTTTATTCAATTCAATAAAAAAGGGATAAAAGTATCCCCACCAATTTTCAGCCAAATCAGTTCAGCCGTTCTTGAGTTATAAATGGTGTAACTAACGCCACTTTCTTTTATATACGAGTATATATTATAGATTACAATACAATCCGTGGGTCGGATGACACGTTAAATTGTAGGTCCCGGTTGTTTGTCTATGTCATGTCAGAGGCCCTTAGGGCGGCTCGATAAACTTTGGACACCAGAGTTGGCCACTCTCATTGTATAAAAAGAACTTGCTTTCTTAAAATAGTTTTTGAATATTTGTAATACATCATTTAAGTATAACTTACTTTTAAGTGTAACTTACTTTAAATCGAACATATCCAACCCTTCAGGGCCTATATTACCTGAAACACCATACAGAGTGACATTAGAAAACGTTACAGTACATATTTAATGAAACAGTAACTATGAACTAGTTTGGCTTATGCTTATGAAATAATACACAATATTATAAAAAAAAAATTGAAAATTCTTTTTTTTAACATTGTATGAAATGAGATGAAAATGCAAGTATGAACTTGATTCAAAACTTCAAACTGTATGTATAAGTACATATATTTTCATTTATTGCAGTACTAGTGGACGCCCGCGGCATCGCTCGCATTATTTCGGGGCAAAAAGTAGCTTATGACACTTCCAGGATTTCATACTCCCTACATTATGAAGATCCGTTCAGCCGTTATTGCGAGATGAACGTTTAAATAAACAGATAAACAGACAATTTGATTTCGATTGCTATCAATTCGAAGTACCTATCTCCAAACATATTTTTAAATATCTTCAATGTTTAGACTTTTGACCCTCTTTAGCTTTATTAAATGTATAGATACGATCGGATTAAATTCGGTTTGTAAAGAATTACTTTTAAAACGTAAAGAAAAGGATATGTTGATATACTTACTTACTAAAAAAATATTATTATATAATTTTTTCATTTATTTATTTTATTTATTTACTTACTAATAATAGAATTGGTGTCTAAAGCCGGTGTGTTGGCCAATAAATCCACGTAGAAATCGTCTTTCAGCTTATTGATGTCGACCGGACTCTTGGCGGGGGCGTCTTCATCTGTTATAGGATCCAACCTGAAAGGAAGACCTTGGATTAGTAAAATATATTTGAATCACAAACGGTGCGGTTTTACCCGCACAATTTTTAATTCATGGTTAAAAGCAAAAAATTGCCTAGAAAAGAAACGTTATAATTTGCTATAGGTGTTGTAGTTCAGCTTCCAGTCTACTATACAATAGTTTATTTAAAGTATAGTTGGGTCTACGACTAATGGTAATATGGAACGGTAACTACATATATGTCGCGACGAATATGCTTCCATTTTTTTTCTATATTATTTTTACAACATTTGAGTGCTGGTGGTGCCACAAGCATTCAAATCTTATTCGTGATTGGTCTCTGACGGTGAACGACTGGAGCCCAATGTCATCGACGATGGCTGTCGCATATCCAACGTCAGGCTGACCACCAAAGCCAAACCAGCTGGTTGAGTTCAACTCAAACAGTATATTAGTAGTATTTTTTTAGCTCAATTATGTTTCTGTGTTTGTATAGTTTATTCGTAGGGTTGGGCTAATATGGTAGCGCTTTGATTGCTCATAACGTGTCTTTGCGTTTTCGGCGAATGCGCTAGGAAGCTTTAAGATACAATGATGTATACGTGTGTGCGATCTCAGTGCGCTGGTGGTGCAGATTTTGCAGCAGGCGGCGCCTGTCCGCCAGCTTGTGCAGGTGCAGCTCGCGCACGGCGCGCCCCCACTGCTCCTTGAAGAACGCCTTCGACTGCACCGCGCTGTCTAGCTTCTCTTCCAGGCAACGCTGCGGGTACGAAACAAAAGGTTAATACCATTTCCGCATTGGTACAACATAAAGAAAACCAAGGGAGTTCTCTTGCGCGGACACATCGTGGTGGGCGCCCAGGTCCTTCCACGGAAGACACATGTCCTTGGATATTGCGGTCCTCAAACATGTCGGTTTCCTCACGATGTTTTCCTTCACCGTTAAGCGAGTGCAAATCCACACATAACTTGAAAATACAAGTCATTGGTGTAGGGCCGGATTCGGACCAGGGTGCGTCTGGATGAAAAGCAGATACTGAAACCGCTGAGCCACACTCGCTAATGGTAATAATAGCTCCTGCATATAAGATAACGTAATTAACTTACTAGCTCCTGTATCAGACTGGCAGTTTGGTCTTTCGTCAATCCAGAATATTTGCTGTCTGCTTCCTTCTCCGTATTCTTTATGTTGTTCTGGAAATACAAACAAGCCGAGTTTGTTAGTGTAGAAAATATGGCAGTGCCACTTGTAGTATTTAAACAATCCCATCTTAGGCTATAGTATTTGCTTACTATCAGGCAAACAATGGTAAAACGCAAACCAGATTTAATAAAAAAAAAAACGTACTTTTCCTGGAGAATACACTCTTGTAAACAAGAAGTTAAAAGTAAATGTATAATGAATTTTAGTTTCACTCTCAATTTTGACAACGTGTCTAACATTTTTAGTACAGAAAAAAAAACAAAAAACATAGTTTAATTTCAACACATTTAGGTTTCAATGTACCAACCATTTAGTTTTTTTTCCGGTTAAAGTGGAAAAATCTCCTTACCTTCAGCACATCCACCTGTTTCTCCAGCTGCAAGACCTGCAGGTCCCGCTCCTCGAGCTGCATGTCCTTCATCTTCAGGCGATGGTTCATGTCATCCTCCATCTTCTGTGACGCCTCTCTCAGCTCCTGGTACTTGGCAGTGTAGTGAGCTTCTAGACCTTTCTTGGCGTCTAACAGCTGGAATAAACCAGTAGTTTTTATTTAAAAATAATAGTTGTTGTTTTTTTAGCCATGTTCTCAACCTATCAATATTTCTATGTACGTATGCTTAGATATTTAAAACCACTCAGTTTTTTTAATAAATAGGGTGATTCAAGAGCAAGCTTTATATGTATAATAAGGCATGCGAAGCCGGGAGCAATAGCTAGTTTTTAATAATGATATGTTACCTTCCTCTCCCTCTCAGTGTTCCTGTACCCCCTCAGTCGGAAGTCGTCAGTAGCCCGGCTGAGGTCAGCTGCCAGAGTCCTGCACTGCTCTATGCCCTTGCTGAGCTTAGTCTCTAATTCGATGCGTTTCTTAGTCCACTCGCGAGATAACAGGTCCAGATGGTAGTCTTCTTTGCGTTTTAGCTGGAAAATAAAGACAATGTTATTTTTTTTTAAATATAGAAATCCGACGAATCATAATGTATATCTATCTATATCATAATTAATTGCACCCAGTGTAAAATTAGAAAGATCTAGCTTGCTACATAGTATAGGATACCTAGTTCAAAGCTCAGTAAAATCTCCCAATGCACAGCACCTACAAACGTGACGCACAAAACCAATTTGTAAATATGTACATATGTACGTATACATTGTATTCACATAAATAGAATATTTTGACATTGATCTTGAGTCATTTATGGGTTTTACGCGACTTCGAAAAAAAAAGAGATTTCAGTTCGTGCGAGTTTTGCGTGGCTTATAAGACTTAGCTACTAATTTCATAATATGTACATATGCACATACTTGATGTTTGAACAGTTCCTGTTGTTTCTCCTTCCAATCCTCCAACTCGTCCACAATCTTCTGCATCACTTGGTCGCGCTCTTTGAACGGGAGAACTTTCTTCACCATCTCTGTAAACAATATTGTTTTTAAATCTCTAAATATATAAAACTCAAAGGTGACTGACTGACTGACTGTTACGGTGATCTATCAACGCACAGCCCAAACCACTGGACGGATTGGGCTGAAATTTGGAATGAAGGTAGATGTTATGACGTAGGCATCTGCTAAGAAAGGATTTTTGGGAATGCCACTCTTAAAGGGTGAAATAGGGGATGCAAGTTTTACTTCTTAATGAGAGCGAAGCCGCGAGCACCCACTACTTAAGTATAAAAAGGCAGACCACCAGCCCGATGATCGGATGACATTTCTAAACAAGTAGGTAGATGGATCAGACAGGCTGGAGACCGTACTATGTGGCACGTTGGAGAGGAGGCCTATACTCAGCAGTGGGTGAACACGGGCTGGCATGATGATGATGATGATAAAAATATATCAGAAGTCGTGTAATAATAATTTCATTTACACTAATACTTTCATTTGCTATAAACATGTTAAAGTTACCTTTCTCTTTACATACGCAAGTATCACTTTTGCTCGTCTCTATCTTAATCGGTTCTCTGAAACAATGCAGGTATTAAAAATTATAAAAATATAATATAGCTTTTTTTACTAAAAAAAAAGCGTCAACTATGGTACGAATACATCTTATGTGTGCCTAACTGGGCATAAGTCTGTATCTAGGCATTCTAAATTAAAAAGTTAAATAATTTCAATATCTTTTCATGAATTAAACAATAACAATACAATATTAGGCTAAATTATATAATTTCAATATCTTTTCATGGATTCAACAATATAGCAATACAATTTTACCCCCAGAATCAATGAAAACTACAATCAACTACATTTTCGTTTACCATTACTTTAATAATTGTAATTGTTCTATATATTCGACGTTAAAACATTATATTACCTTTCACTAAACTCCACATTCTTCCTATAAGAGGTGCGACTCCTGGGCGACATGTTGTCTCTGTCGCTCGCCTTGTCGCCGCCATCGCCGCATCCCTCTCTCTCGGGCTCACACTGCACCTGTAAGTTTACAATGAGCGATATTCAGATCACAATTTCAAAAAAGGGTACTAGATGTCGCTATAAGTATCTGATATGGGGCAAAGTAAACAGTTGCCATGTTAGAAAAAACTTTGTCTCTGTGTCATTGGTTACTTGTTTTGTTTGTGTGTTTGAGTTGGTGTGAAGCGTTGGCCAACGAAGAATCAAATATATAATATTTTGTGGCATTACATCAGATAGGGCAAGAACACGGCGCGCTTGGTGGCGCCATCTCTTAGCAACATAAATTACTAAAATTAACTTGGTACTGGAAAATCTCTCATTACATGGGTTTGACAAGAAGGCTTGAAAATAAATACTTTGCTATAGAGTTTATAAATAAGGCAATACCTGCATGTCGCTAGTGTTGGGGCGCGTCCTGCTGGCGAGCAGCCGCTCCTGGCTGCGTGTGAATGACTCGCACATCTGCTTGATGAGGTCCGCCAGCTCGTCTGTGCGTAGAACTGAGTCGCCTGATGCGTTCTTGTACCTGAAATGTTGGGTTAAAATGTTATTAGTTTACTGGCAGTGGCCGTGCTAATAAGTGATAAAAAGTAATCGAAATGTTCTACGAACCTTTAATCTATTTCAAACTAAAAAAAGAAACAAACACACTCTGATTAGTTTTGAGTTGATTCATCATCATCATCAGCTTGTTATCGCCCACTGCTGAGCATTGGCTTCTCTTCTAGTACGCCACTCGTCCCGGTCCTACGCAGATTATTGTGACGAAAATTATGAGTCGTTTTTTTTACAAAACTTAGGCATGTCTTATACGATGATACTAAAAAGATACTTCTATTGTTTCGGAAAATACCAAACAAGCTTTAATAATATAATGTAATAATGAACCGATGCCAACCATTCCATGACAAGATGACACAGCAAGATATTATAGAATGCTTGATCATTTGCTCTTGGTATTTTGGCTAGCTGATATATCACCTGTCAGTATTCCTAGCCGCCATGTTGGTGTACCCGGCGCCCACCACCTGCTCCAGGTGAGTACAGCTGCCACTCTTGTAGTCCAGTATGTCGGCAGGTGGCGCCATGTCTCTGCGACCGCTGGCTAGCTGATATATCACCTGTCAGTATTCCTAGCCGCCATGTTGGTGTACCCGGCGCCCACCCCCTGCTCCAGGTGAGTACAGCTGCCACTCTTGTAGTCCAGTATGTCGGCAGGTGGCGCCGTGTCTCTGCGACCGCTGGCTAGCTCGGTGGCGCTGCGAGCTGTCAAGACCTTGGGCTTCTGAGGATGAAAAAAAAAACGGCATATAACTTAATTTTTTCTACGAATCATTGACACTATAGCTATTTTTGATACCATTCAATGAATAATCAACTATTTATTCATAAAGTTTATCATTTCAAGCGAAATCTGGCCTAGTGAAAGACTTTCTACTGACACCATAATATAAAGAGCGTTTGTTGGTCTGTTTGATCCGTTTTTACATCACACCGGCGGGACGTATCTTTTGGGATATTTGTATAAAGGGTTCCGAGAGTGATATAGGCTACTCTTTATCCCGCTAAAATGCGTACGTAGCGTGCAAACATTAGCATAAAATAAAAATACGAAGGACGTCGACGATTACTTTATGTATACCTAAGAGAGTTCATGGCAAAAGAGTAAATTTTCTTTTGTCCACTGTTACCTGTTGTTCCTTGATCCCCATATACTGCAGGCTGAGGTTGACGTCGACGTGCGGGCGGCGGGCGGGCTCCCCGCGCGCCCCGCTGCCCCCGCACGCCGCCACGTGGCAGCGCTCGTGGATGGAGAGGGAGCGCCCCGCGTTGCAGAACTGGCTGAGGAAGGTCTGCGGCTCCTCCGTGGGGACCAGCTTGCGGAGGTCCATGCTGCACATGCCTGGTACATGGTATGTACATACATGATAATTTTATAAAAGTTACAGATTTAGCAAGGTGTTTCATATCCAAAAATTTCTCTCGAAAACCAACGCCAACCATTAAAGTCCTTTGAAATGGATGAATGTGGATTATTTGAACTGTGATTAGTTAAAATATGTCAAAGAAAAGTCTTTCGCGTTTCATGTGAAACAGTCTCGAGTGAACGCCTGGATTTGTGTAAGCCGTTTCTAATATATTGTTACAAGACTTGATGAGATAAAATCCAACAAAGAAATTTAATAATAAAAACATTTAAATTGACTAGTGAAAATGTGATAAAACACAAAAATTTAAGTACACACAAAACCCTCTAAATAAGACAAAACATAACAAATGCTAATTGCAGATGCATGAAGAAAAAATTGCATCTCTGAAGTTCAGTACTTAGTATTATAGGTCAGTAATATTTTGTACAGTACTTATATGTATCTTACCAACATCTTTATCTCCGGCGCATATCTTGGCCACCACATGCGGACACTCTGTGAAGTATCGTCCCAGCGAGGAGAGATCTGACGCAAGTCGCAGCGACGTGCGCTGATTGAACTGAGCGCACGCACCCGCTGAGGATGATGTTATACCCACTCTGTGGATAGTAAATCACAAATAAAAAATAAATTTCCCTCTGGCAGTGGGCTGGAGAACTTAGACTATCTTTAGGCTTTTCTAAGTGCTCCCCCTTTTTATGTTGTAGTTAGAAGTAGTATGTTTATTTTTTTTTCCTTTGTTTTTATAGATTATTATTGTAAATAATTTTAAAATAAATAATATTCCGGAATATCTGACACAGCGCCATCTAGCAACATATTAAGAATAATGGTAACAGAGCAAGACTTGTTTAAAAAGCAGTTTATATACTAACTAGATTACCGTACTTTGACTGTCGTTTCTTGTGCTCAAGTGGTCTAGTTTAGTCTACTGGTTAACATCTTAATCCGCCGTCAATCATAAAAGAGTCCAAGTCAAGAAGCAAGCATTAACTAAATCTTACCTGTCTGTCATTATGTTGTGAGTGAACACAGAATATGTGACGTAGCAGTCCACTTCTTTACTTGCACTGCCTTCTGGAAGCAACTGAAATAGAGCATTTTCTTTTACATTTACCATCATCAATGAAAATAGCCTAGTTATCCCAAATCAGTGCACAAATAAACCAAGACAGCTCATGTCTTCGCGACACAATTATAAAAATTGTATTTTTCTTTAGTGTTACTATTTCTTGTAATTAGTGTTACTGTTTCCCATTTAAAAAAGTCAAACAGTTGCAGAAATGGTATAACTTTGGTTTTTTACACTCATTGCCAATAACTCATGCAGCTTTTTGACCAATTCCTTTTTAATAAATAAGAGTCTTGTGTAGTCCAGTTTTATTCTATCATTATTTGAACATACTTACCAAATCGATATTCTCCACAGATCCTATAACAAAGCTGAGCACAAAGTGATGCTTCCCACTGCCGATCTGTATGAGACCCTCGTCACAGAGCAGTTTAGGTTGCAGGTCGAGAGAGGAGACTGTTTTCTTACTCTCTGTTATGTATTCATCTGGAAATGTTATATTAATATGCATTTAAAATTCAGTAGCTTGACTATAATCAGGCTCAAAAACTATAAAAGATAGAGTGACGATTTACTTATATACTTCAAATTGTAGGTGTTCAAACAAAGATTTTGTCTGTAAAAAACGAATCACATGGGTTTACAAGATTTATCAAGAAAATATGTTGTCTTATTTTATGTGTTTTCAACCAAGTTTTAATAGTTTCATTTTTTTGTTATAATATATCAGTGTGCAAAATTTGTACAATCTAAAAATAATAGATATACTGTAATATAATTACTACTAAATATTACTACTGTAAAAACCACTAACTCAATGTCATGAGCATGTTTCTAGCGGGAGGTGGGTCTGTAAACTGCTCCACGGGAGGGTAGGCTATCTCATTGCTATGGAACATGCGGAGCTCATTCCTCTGAAAATAATTTATATGTAATTAGTGATAGGGAAGATTTTGTATTAAATGTCATTGATCTTCTCCTAGATTAGAGAGTAATCTAGTTAGGTTATAAGTAGATATAACCCGGATATTGGGAGAGAAGGGTGGAATGAATTTCAGTGCAATAAAATTTAATTAATATTTTCTTCCAATTACATGTCATGAATTATTAATATTATTAAATTAGCAGAACAGGCAGATTATCTGTCCTTCCTCATTTAACATTTAATAAATTAGTAAGATACTACTGGTCTTTATTTATCTATCTATGAATTTAAACTAGTTTTCAACGAGAGGGACGGTAAATACTAAGTAAATAATATTTTCTTACAGGAGTGGGAGTGTTGGTTCTGTCTTCAACTGACAAGCTCATCATCAGCTGAGGATGGCAACACTTCCCATCAGACCTCACACCCAGCAGTCTGTGCCACGAGTATTTTACCTGGAATTAAATTATTTCTTTGTGTTAAAGTAATAAAATATTGGTGAGTGAGCAAGTGTGGCTCAGCGGTTCCAGTTTCTGCTTTTCATTAAGACACATCCTGGTTCGAATCCGGCCCTACACCAATGACTTGAATTTTCAAGTTATGTGTAGAGTAGCACTCGCTTAACGGTGAAAGAAAATACGTGACTTCCCCGGCGCACAACTGCTCCGCACAACTGGTTGTGCCGATGGGAATTTTAATTCCCTTCGGCACAACTGATTTCCCTTAGGCACAACTAGTTCCCAACGGCACAACTACGATACCAACTGGTTGTGTCTAGGGGAAATTAGTAATTACTCTGTATCCCTACCGCACAACTAATAAAAGTCAAGTCAAGTCAAGTGAAGTCAATTGAAGTCAAGTGAAGTGAAGTCAAGTGAAGTCAGGTGAAGTGAAGTCAAGTGAAGTGAAGAGAAGTCAAGTGAAGTCAAAAAAGTTGAGGAGTCTTCATTGATGCAATAGAACACAAAAATCATGTTTGTGTGCTTGTCGGTATGTTTGTTCGTTATAGACTCGGAAATGGCTGAACCGATTTTACGATTTTCACTAACATATTGGTGCAACTTAACATTTAGTGTTTATTTCATTTCAATCTGTTCGTAAATAAAAAAGTTGTGTTCATTTTAAACCTTTTTATCCCAAAATAATGCGAGCGAAGCCGCGGGCTCCACTAGTATATATAATTTGTGTTGTTTTTATTATACTTATAAAAGATAATACTAAATATTTCTGTTTTTTACTGAGTGTTATGTAATACCATAATAGATACCTATATCAAGTCATGAAAAAATATAGAGCTCACTTAAGTTTGAAATCAGCATCAACCTACCTAAGTGTTAGGTTGACGTATGTGTACATAGTTTTTTTATTACTTAGTTTTAATGAATGTAAAAATAATACCTATGTTTTTAGAAGTTATATAAATTATATATGACCGCCATACAAAAAGGTATGTTTTTTTAATGAGATTCCTAACTTTGTATTTTTTAATATAAATAAATCCAATAATAAAAAATATTCATGGAAAAACGTTAAATTTTTTACTGCCTACATGCAAAAAACCATAACTCGCAAAATAATAATGCTACAAGTGTGAGAATAGTTATTAATAGATATTAGAAATAAATTCATAAGTTCCGTGATCCCCTGGGGTACTCCAAGGTCAAAAATGTGAGTGCAAAGCTTGGCCAGCATCCCCATTTGGAGTCCCCCAAGTACTGCGGTTCAGCTTTTCGATATGACTGCAGCACACACTTCGGCCTTTGTTTACTCTAATCTAAGCTGCATGTAAACAATTTATATGGAGACGATATTTTTTGTATGAAAGCTATCATTTTTTTGCATGATTGAGAACAAGCAAGTAGGTATTTTTCATCATAATTAGTTTAAAAACCAACCCAATATCTCTTAGAGTTTTCGAGTTCTTTGCTAGTTACATATTTATTATTATTATCATAACATTATTTTAATTACATAAATTTGACTATATGAATACAAACAGTTGTGCATATTGGTTGTGCCTCGGGGAAGACAATAGTACACTTTTCATTCCCTTTGGCACAACCAGTTGGTCAGTTGTGTCGTGGGTCCAGTTTTTTTCCCAAAGGACTAACTAGTTGTGCCGAAGGGAATTAAAATTCCCATCGGCACAACCAGTTGTGCGGAGCAGTTGTGCGCCGGGGAAGTCACGAGAAAATAATGTGAGGAAACCAACATGTTTGAGGACCACAATATCCAAGGACATGCGTTTTCTGTTGAAGGACCTGGGTGCCCACCACGATGTACATATCTGCCCAAGAAAACACATTAATTCTGCAGGCTAGTCACGACCCTTAGTCATGAGGAAATATGACTCAAAAGAAGAATAAAATATTACATTGAATAAAATATGAAAGAACAGATTCCAATATACATAGGTATAACAAAAAACAAAGTACAGGTAAAATCTTACATCTATAATCTTGTTGGAAGGGCATGGTTGTGCACCGAGCAGACTGAGCAGTAGATAGCCAACTTTATCTTTTCTTCCTTGTGTTCCCATTGTGTACACTTCCACCTTGACTGGCACATTTTGGACCCGGAGACTGGAATACAACAAATATGATTTTTCGTAAATAAACTGAAGAAGAAAATGAGAATGAGTTATATTACCACTCTCAAAACATAAAATCTGCAGTCTATTTAGTGTCAATAAATAGAGTTTGTAATTTATGTTAATTTGTAGGTCTCAGTTGTTGCCCATGGCTCAAAAACCGTTAAGCCCCATCATAGCTCCTAAAAAAACTCACGAAAACTCTCGACATAAGAGTTCATCGTACCTTCGAAATCTCCTCTTGTCTGCTTCCCAAACTAACTCCGCGTCAAACACAGGAGTGTGGCCAGGTACAACAGGGTCTGTCTCTAGCATATATCCATTCAAGGACCCGCTCACAATAAAAGGGGACCTCAGAAATCCAAACCCAAGACCTGCAAATCGGATGTTTTGATGACATTGATGTAACTAATAACACGGGTCAGATATTTGTAACAGATAGTTCCCAACATCCCACCTTCTTTTACGTGTAAAACTATCTGGATATTAGGTCCTCGTAACTCATCCATTTAATATATTTTAAGCAAAACGAAAGAAAACACAAAAGACCAAATCAAATGCAACTGTAAACAGTTTTCCAAAATCAAAACAGATTGATGTTTTCAATTTCAACTCAAGTTTGAGGCAAGGGCTATACTTGAGTCTCGCGACAGACTTGAGTGGAGCCACGAATAGCGCCGAACGCGCCCGACTATTAGCCGAGCGCATCGAGTTGGCTCCGCGATGGTTGATGCGAGCGAAACGATGTTATTATTCAAAACAATTATTAAATTAATTGATTATGAATGTTAATAAGATAATAAATAACTCGTTAACAATTATTATTTGTTCTTGTGTAATATTTACAACAGTTTATTATTTTATTAAAACTAAAAACCACTTGGAATTGGTTTATTGATTTTCGGATGGGTCCGCGCGTTCGATCAAAATGGTTCGCGCGGATCCCGTCGCACTTGCAATCGATTTTAATGATTTGTATTATCGTTTCCACACCACTCTATGAAGTAGGTAGATAATATTGGCGCGTTTTTTTTATAGTGGTATCCCCGATAGGCCTACATCCACTAGTACTACACTCTCTGAAACTATACAAATAACAATATTAAAACTTGTATCGTTTATTCAAAACAACTTAAATAACACAGAGCAGTAATAAATCAACAACTATATAAACTAGAATATATACAACCTTACAAATAATATACTAAACTGAATTAACAAAAAATAATAATAAAACTAATTAATCAAACAATATGAAACAATAATAAACATTCGAAATAACAACAATTGAATAACAAATTACGCATCATCCGCGAAATCTTCATCGTTATTTCAGGAAAACACAATCTTACTATTGTTCATCAAACTTATTGCAATTTCCTGTTGCTTTTCTTTAGAGGGAACGACTATTGCAAATGAAGATTGTATTTTTGGTTTTTTCGTAGCCACAAATCTTCTTTGTGGCTCCATTTTTCGTTTGTTGGAAGGAGGTTCTGCCCTTGCGAAAGAACTGTTCTCAGGTGTTAAATCCTGTGTGGTGTTTAATCCTTTGTGGTGTTTAATCCTCCTTAAGAAGATTTGTGGCTACGAAAATACCAAAATATTTAATGTTGTTATTTGTATAGTTTCAGAGAGTGTAGTGGTAGTGGATGTAGGCCTATCGAGGATACCACTATAAAAAACGTGCCAATATTATCGACTTCTTAGAGTGGTGTGGAAACGATAATACAAATCAATCGCAAGTGCAACGGGATCAGCGCGAGCGATTTTGATTGAACGCGCGGACTCGTCCAAAAAACAATAAAATCAATTCCAAGTGGTTTTAGTTTCAATTAAATAATAAACTATTGGTCAGCAAATATTACACAAGAACAAAATAATAATTTTTACCAATAATATTGTATTTATTTATTACGCGCGAACCATTTAATAATTAAAATTTATAATCAATTCATTTAATCGTTGTTTTAAACAATTAACATCAATTTTAACAGCTCCGCCGCAATCGCTCGTATCAACCATTGCGGGTCCAACTCGATGCGCTCGGCTATAGTCGGGCGCGATCGGCGCAATTCGTGGCTCCACTCAAGTCTGTCGCGAGACTCAAGTCAAGGGCTATTCGTACAACCCGGAAGTGGGGATACCATATTTAAAAAATACTATTTTTATACCCGACAACACCAAATATATGAATTTTTTTATATAGCAATAATTATTTTTTGAATTTTTGTTCATGGTAATACGTATATGTATACCATATAAACATTCAAAAAACCGTACTACGTTCATTCTTTTTGAAGACATGAAATTGTGAATAGATGGTTTTAAAAAAAATAGGTATGTGTCATTATCATATGTGATTTAAAAAAAAAATTATGGCAACGCATTTCTCATTTCACCGTTGGATTATTCACTAATTTAAAGACTGAACCCCAACTGGCGTAGAATTTGTTTCCAAATTTGGTTGAAAATAAATAAGTATCTTTATATATTGCTACTCCATTTCAGAATAGTTTTTCAAAAAAATTCTACTTGTTTCACTGGTTCTGGTTCATCAACTATACGACACTATGGCCTCTGCTGCTCATAACTTCATAAGGAAAATTAGTTCTAACCTAATCATATTATTCATCATCCTAAATTAGGAAAATCGCTATTTTGTACCTCAGGATCCCATAAAACTAAAGGTTATATCTATACCATCTAACAAACATTTTACCTTGCCAAACAGTACCTAAGCATTTTTCGCATTTCATGTTCAGTAATTAGAAAGTATACTTAGGTACCTAAATATTAAAATCTTTCGAGATGGCTGGATTCTGGAATGATAGTGAAAGCTCAATCCACATCTGCTTGAAGTGACCCCCACACAACCTTATTCCTGTATAAACCAATAGTTATATTTTTAGATATCTACATACATTGTGATTAAATCTCAATAAATAATATGTTACTACACTATTTATCATAGATTGTTGAGAGGAACCAGGTATGTATGTGTAATTAATAAACATACCTACCTGGTTCCCCATAGGGTGATTTGCTTATGTGTTGGTGTGTGTACACTCATATTCCAGTAATTTAAATAAGATATTTAATGAAATCAGAAGTAATAGAACAGTTAAGAGTAACTGTGTTAAGATATTTATTAATAGTTTCAGCTGCTTTCATGCCAATAATTATTCACGTGTTATTTTATTACAGGTTGGCGTAACTCCTGAAACAGCGTGTGGTATGTTAACAATAATTGACCATTATAGTTTCACTCTGACCATCTATTTATCTGTCCAACTACAGCTAACTTCTACATTTATAAATTATTTATGAAATTTGGTACCATGTATATGAAAATGGCATACATGTGAAGTAAACGTTTTGATAAAATCTATATGAGTTTATTAATTCCTTATGTGTGGAGTGTCTGGGAATATGGAGCTGGTGCATAAGTGAGAGTGTATTTGACTTGTTAATAATGCACTAATCTACTAAACATAATCATCTGTGGTAAAATTAACCAGCTTTTTGTGTTATGGGTTCTAATAATTTTTAATAATAATATACTTAAATGCATGTGAAGTTTATAGCATGTGTGTATTTTTATAGATCCCAGCACAGCACTGCTTGAGAAAGGTATGAAGTTTAGCTCCTGGAATGACTAATAATAATAATAGCCCAATATTTGTCATTAGTTCCTCTCGAACCATATCTGCATACAACAGACTTAACAAAACCAATTTACCACTTGAGTTAGGTTATCAGTCTGTCCGTTTTTCTTGTGCACATGCCGGTTCTCACCAAAGTATCCACTGGAGCTCGCCCTTTACAAATAAGTGCAAAGATAGGTTGCCCAGCTCATGTAAATATTGCTTACTATTCAAGATTAAAATCATTTGTAGTAACAGATTTATCAGATAATCATTTTGAACATCCTGTTGATCAAAACACTTTTGATCAATATGCAATCAATAGAGGTGTACACAGTGTAAACCATCTTGTACCCTGCATTCAAATAGTTGACTCTAAAATTCTGATTAACAAACACAAACAGTCAGCTCAGCCAATTAAAGACAACATTTCTACTTTTGTGAAATACAATACTGAGGCCAATAAAAGATTGAAATTGCATGACAGTGTGAGAAACTTTCAGCATTTTCTTCGGGTATCGGTCAGAAACGGCGAAACATTTAAGTTGGGTTGCTCGTGTCTGCTTTTCGAGTTATTGCTTTACTGCTACTCATCCTTTCTAAGTGTGTATTGCATTATGTAATTTTCAGTTAGATTCATGAGTGTGACGGCATGGCATGATGATTTTCTAACAGACGAATGTGTGGTTGTATACATAGCTGAAAGGATGAATGTTTGTGTAACTCCGCCTCAATTTATGTTAATACACGAAAGTTTTTTTTACTAATATTTTAAACCTTTATTACTTTTATTCATTATAAAAATGGCAAAATTAATTCTAGATGATAGATAATCTATGTATAAAAATCATCTAGTATTAATTAAGTATATATTATAATATTAATTTAAAAAACTTTTCGTGAATCTTAGCATTAATGATGCCGGTCCTAAGCCCGGATAAAGGAGGAAGGCACAAAGCTTGTGAAAATATTTTCTAGATAATTGCCATTTCGATAACCGACACTATCAATTCTATTTGTTTGTTTTTATGTAATATTGTCAAAATTGTACACATACTATAAATGGTATGTACCTCTAAGTCTCTCCGTTGTCATTCCTGAATCGGCGCGCCGGTCCAGTAATTACTAACGGGACCGCCTAACGAATAGTAATGGTGAATTCAAGGTCTAGTTATCCCCCTAAGCAGTACCTACCAAATAACTGTCACGTGGTCACAAACAAAAGGGATTTCCTATTTCCTACCTATTCGTTAGGAGGTCAGCCCCTTAGTATTTATGTATATGTTACAGCGAAAGTAATAAATCCAGATATTATATATACTATCCAGCTATTATAAATAATATCATATCAATTTAGACAAAGTGACAATTGAGACAGAATTAATCACATTAACTAGCTATTTTATAAAATATCTTGGAAAACTTGGATAATGTAATAAAAAAGTAAGTTAAAGGTGAAAATTATATTTTTTTATTTAAATTTTCCTGAAGCATAAATATGTAGTAACAATTTAGTCTCATTTTAAAAAGTTATTGTAATATTATATTTTATTAATTTTAAAATAATATATTCACGTTAATTAACATTGTTTATAAAAATTAACATTGATTATTGGATTTAAATTGTATGTTAAAAAATAAATTCCTTGTTCAATAGCCATAAGACAAAACTAATAAAACACAGAGATCAATACGAGTAATTTAACATTGCTTAGTAAAATTAAAATGGTTTACAAATCAATACGAGATGTATTTGGTATCACTCCTTAACAACTACAATATTAATATATTTAAAAACAACTGGCATGAAAATACAATAAAATGATTATTATTTATTCTTACAAGTAAGGCTTTTATGACATTTTGAGTTACACATGAGGCTTGACTTTTTACATTTGCATCTATTAAAAACGCATTCCCCAGTACAGTTGCAATGCTGAAATCCTTGGCCACCAAGATTTGACTCTTTCTTTGCACATTCTCTGATAGTAAATTCAATATCAACTGTAATAAACGTATTCTTCACATTAGGAGCGCGCGCAGCAGCGCACCTCGAGTGTGCGCAACAGCACACGAGGAGCGCGCGCAGAAGCGCACCTGGAGTGCGCGCAGTAGCGCACCAGGCGGGCGCGCAACAGCACACGAGGAGCGCGCGCAGCAGCGCACCTGGAGTGTGCGTAACAGCACACGAGGAGCGCGCGCAGCAGCGCACCTGGAGTGTGCGTAACAGCACACGAGGAGCGCGCGCAGCAGCGCACCTGGAGTGCGCGCAGTTGCGCACCAGGCGGGCGCGCAACAGCACACGAAGAGTGCGCGTAAGCCCCTGGTCTTGGATCTAAACATTCAGTGCCTTCACAATCATTACCGTTTTCTGAGGACAAAGGCAAAAATTATTCAAAAACCCACGGTATGTAACCGTAACCAAGTACCGTTAATTTGTTAGTTTTTGTTAATCAAACAAGACTACTCGTCCTTCTCAAACATCCAATCCACGAGCTGGCCAATGCTCACGGATTAAAAGTTCAAAATGGAATATGTTACAAACATGCAATAAACCTCGGTATGGGCCCCTACCGAGGGAAAACTACACACAACAAATCGAGGTCACGATCAGAATCTCATTAACAAAAACGAAATGAGGGTAGCGTCAACTCGGGACTCGAAATAAAAATGGACAGATCTTACTTTGGAAATATGTCTTTGTCCAACCGCTCGGATCTCCAACCCGACGCGCTGGGGGAAGTTCACGAGCTGATGTCGTCAGCACCGAGCAGGAAACATGGAACACCCTGCGGCGTCTGGTCTCGTACCCGAAGTCTGCGGGCTCGAATCCCGGGGTGTGGGCGGAGACGCGGCTTTCGATGACCCTGGAATTCATCATACACCAACGTTAGGAACCGCCGTAGATTTGGGAGATAGATTTATAAAATCCTCCCGCACCTACCTGATATATAACCCTTTTAATAACACCAGGAGTGCGCGCAATAGCGCACGAGGAGTGCGCGCAGCAGCGCACAAGGAGTGCGCGCAACAGTGCACGAAGAGTGCGCGTAGCAGCGCACCAGGAGTGCGCGCAGTGGCGCACCAGGAGTGCGCGCAGTGGCGCACCAGGAGTGCGCGCAGCGGCGCACCAGGAATGCGCGCAACAGCATACGAGGAGCGCGCGCAGCAGCATACGAGGAGCGCGCGCAGCAGCGCACCAGGAGTGCGCGCAGCAGCACACGAAGAGTGCGCGCAGCAGCGCACCTGGAGTGCGCGCAGTAGCGCACCAGGCGGGCGCGCAACAGCACACGAAGAGTGCGCGTAAGCCCCTGGTCTTGGATCTAAACATTTAGTGCCTTCACCATCATTACCGTTTTCTGAGGACAAAGGCAAAAATTATTCAAAAAACCCACTGTATGTAACCGTAACCAAGTACCGTTAATTTGTTAGTTTTTGTTAATCAAACAAGACTACTCGTCCTTCTCAAACATCCAATCCACGAGCTGGCCAATGCTCACGGATTAAAAGTTCAAAATGGAATATGTTACAAACATGCAATAAACCTCGGTATGGGCCCCTACCGAGGGAAAACTACACACAACAAATCTAGGTCACGATCAGAATCTCATTAACAAAAACGAAATGAGGGTAGCGTCAACTCGGGACTCGAAATAAAAAGAACAGATCTTACTTTGGAAATATGTCTTTGTCCAACCGCTCGGATCTCCAACCCGACGCGCTGGGGGAAGTTCACGAGCTGATGTCGTCAGCACCGAGCAGGAAACATGGAACACCCTGCAGCGTCTGGTCTCGTACCCGAAGTCTGCGGGCTCGAATCCCGGGGTGTGGGCAGAGACGCGGCTTTCGATGACCCTGGAATTCATCATACACCAACGTTAAGAACCGCCGTAGATTTGGGAGATAGATTTATAAAATCCTCCCGCACCTACCTGATATATAACCCTTTTAATAACACCAGGAGTGCGCGCCATAGCGCACGAGGAGTGCGTGCAGCAGCACACGAGGAGTATGCGCAGCAGCGCACCAGGAGTGCGCGCAGCAGCGCACCAGGAGTGCGCGCAGCAGCGCACCAGGAGTGCGCGCAACAGCACACGAGGAGCGCGCGCAGCAGCGCACCTGGAGTGCGCGCAGTAGCGCACCAGGCGGGCGCGCAACAGCACACGAAGAGTGCGCGTAAGCCCCTGGTCTTGGATCTAAACATTCAGTGCCTTCACCATCATTACCGTTTTCTGAGGACAAAGGCAAAAATTATTCAAAAAACCCACTGTATGTAACCGTAACCAAGTACCGTTAATTTGTTAGTTTTTATTGATCAAACAAGACTACTCGTCCTTCTCAAACATCCAATCCACGAGCTGGCCAATGCTCACGGATTAAAAGTTCAAAATGGAATATGTTACAAACATGCAATAAACCTCGGTATGGGCCCCTACCGAGGGAAAACTACACACAACAAATCTAGGTCACGATCAGAATCTCA
This sequence comes from Macaria liturata, assembly GCA_964023185.1. Classification (NCBI taxonomy): domain Eukaryota; kingdom Metazoa; phylum Arthropoda; class Insecta; order Lepidoptera; family Geometridae; genus Macaria; species Macaria liturata. The sequence goes on from OZ026821.1 coordinate 9,306,211, forward strand.
TTAACAAAAACGAAATGAGGGTAGCGTCAACTCGGGACTCGAAATAAAAATGGACAGATCTTACTTTGGAAATATGTCTTTGTCCGTAGCAGGCTCACTGAACCGCTCGGATCTCCAACCCGACGCGCTGGGGGAAGTTCACGAGCTGATGTCGTCAGCACCGAGCAGGAAACATGGAACACCCTGCGGCGTCTGGTCTCGTACCCGAAGTCTGCGGGCTCGAATCCCGGGGTGTGGGCGGAGACGCGGCTTTCGATGACCCTGGAATTTATCATACACCAACGTTAGGAACCGCCGTAGATTTGGGAGATAGATTTATAAAATCCTCCCGCACCTACCTGATATATAACCCTTTTAATAACACCAGGAGTGCGTGCAGCAGCACACGAGGAGTGTGCGCAGCAGCGCACCAGGAGTGCGCGCAGCAGCGCACCAGGAGTGCGCGCAACAGCGCACCAGGAGTGCGCGTAACAGCGCATGGGGAGTGCGCGCAACAGTGCACGAGGAGTGCGCGTAGCAGCGCACCAGGAGTGCGCGCAGAGGCGCACCAGGAGTGCGCGCAGCAGCGCACCAGGAGTGCGCGCAACAGCACACGAGGAGCGCGCGCAGCAGCGCACCTGGAGTGCGCGCAGTAGCGCACCAGGCGGGCGCGCAACAGCACACGAAGAGTGCGCGTAAGCCCCTGGTCTTGGATCTAAACATTCAGTGCCTTCACCATCATTACCGTTTTCTGAGGACAAAGGCAAAAATCATTCAAAAAACCCACTGTATGTAACCGTAACCAAGTACCGTTAATTTGTTAGTTTTTATTGATCAAACAAGACTACTCGTCCTTCTCAAACATCCAATCCACGAGCTGGCCAATGCTCACGGATTAAAAGTTCAAAATGGAATATGTTACAAACATGCAATAAACCTCGGTATGGGCCCCTACCGAGGGAAAACTCACACAACAAATCTAGGTCACGATCAGAATCTCATTAACAAAAACGAAATGAGGGTAGCGTCAACTCGGGACTCAAAATAAAAATGGACAGATCTTACTTTGGAAATATGTCTTTGTCCGTAGCAGGCTCACTGAACCGCTCGGATCTCCAACCCGACGCGCTGGGGGAAGTTCACGAGCTGATGTCGTCAGCACCGAGCAGGAAACATGGAACACCCTGCGGCGTCTGGTCTCGTACCCGAAGTCTGCGGGCTCGAATCCCGGGGTGTGGGCGGAGACGCGGCTTTCGATGACCCTGGAATTCATCATACACCAACGGTTAAGAACCGCCGTAGATTTGGGAGATAGATTTATAAAATCGTCCCGCACCTACCTGATATATAACCCTTTTCATAACACCAGGAGTGCGCGCAATAGCGCACGAGGAGTGCGTGCAGCAGCACACGAGGAGTGTGCGCAGCAGTGCACCAGGAGTGCGCGCAGCAGGGCACCAGAAGTGCGCACAGCAGCGCACCAGGAGTGAGCGCAGCAGCGCACCAGGAGTGCGCGCAGCAGCGCACCAGGAGTGCGCGCAACAGTGCACGAGAAGTGCGCGTAGCAGCGCACCAGAAGTGCGCGCAGTGGCGCACCAGAAGTGCGCGCAGCGGCGCACCAGGAGTGCGCGCAACAGCATACGAGGAGCGCGCGCAGCAGCATACGAGGAGCGCGCGCAGCAGCGCACTAGGAGTGCGCGCAGCAGCACACGAAGAGTGCGCGCAGCAGCGCACCTGGAGTGCGCGCAGTAGCGCACCAGGCGGGCGCGCAACAGCACACGAAGAGTGCGCGTAAGCCCCTGGTCTTGGATCTAAACATTCAGTGCCTTCACCATCATTACCGTTTTCTGAGGACAAAGGCAAAAATTATTCAAAAAACCCACTGTATGTAACCGTAACCGCGTACCGTTAATTTGTTAGTTTTTGTTAATCAAACAAGACTACTCGTCCTTCTCAAACATCCAATCCACGAGCTGGCCAATGCTCACGGATTAAAAGTTCAAAATGGAATATGTTACAAACATGCAATAAACCTCGGTATGGGCCCCTACCGAGGGAAAACTACACACAACTAATCTAGGTCACGATCAGAATCTCATTAACAAAAACGAAATGAGGGTAGCGTCAACTCGGGACTCGAAATAAAAATGGACAGATCTTACTTTAGAAATATGTCTTTGTCCGTAGCAGGCTCACTGAACCGCTCGGATCTCCAACCCGACGCGCTGGGGGAAGTTCACGAGCTGATGTCGTCAGCACCGAGCAGGAAACATGGAACACCCTGCGGCGTCTGGTCTCGTACCCGAAGTCTGCGGGCTCGAATCCCGGGGTGTGGGCGGAGACGCGGCTTTCGATGACCCTGGAATTTATCATACACCAACGTTAGGAACCGCCGTAGATTTGGGAGATAGATTTATAAAATCCTCCCGCACCTACCTGATATATAACCCTTTTAATAACACCAGGAGTGCGTGCAGCAGCACACGAGGAGTGTGCGCAGCAGCGCACCAGGAGTGCGCGCAGCAGCGCACCAGGAGTGCGCGCAGCAGCGCACCAGGCGTGCGCGCAGCAGCGCACCAGGAGTGCGCGAAACAGCGCACCAGGAGTGCGCGTAACAGCGCATGGGGAGTGCGCGCAACAGTGCACGAGGAATGCGCGTAGCAGCGCACCAGGAGTGCGCGCAGAGGCGCACCAGGAGTGCGCGCAGCAGCGTACCAGGAGTGCGCGCAACAGCACACGAGGAGCGCGCGCAGCAGCGCACCTGGAGTGCGCGCAGTAGCGCACCAGGCGGGCGCGCAACAGCACACGAAGAGTGCGCGTAAGCCCCTGGTCTTGGATCTAAACATTCAGTGCCTTCACCATCATTACCGTTTTCTGAGGACAAAGGCAAAAATTATTCAAAAAACCCACTGTATGTAACCGTAACCAAGTACCGTTAATTTGTTAGTTTTTATTGATCAAACAAGACTACTCGTCCTTCTCAAACATCCAATCCACGAGCTGGCCAATGCTCACAGATTAAAAGTTCAAAATGGAATATGTTACAAACGTGCAATAAACCTCGGTATGGGCCCCTACCGAGGGAAAACTACACACAACAAATCTAGGTCACGATCAGAATCTCATTAACAAAAACGAAATGAGGGTAGCGTCAACTCGGGACTCGAAATAAAAATGGACAGATCTTACTTTGGAAATATGTCTTTGTCCGTAGCAGGCTCACTGAACCGCTCGGATCTCCAACCCGACGCGCTGGGGGAAGTTCACGAGCTGATGTCGTCAGCACCGAGCAGGAAACATGGAACACCCTGCGGCGTCTGGTCTCGTACCCGAAGTCTGCGGGCTCGAATCCCGGGGTGTGGGCGGAGACGCGGCTTTCGATGACCCTGGAATTTATCATACACCAACGTTAGGAACCGCCGTAGATTTGGGAGATAGATTTATAAAATCCTCCCGCACCTACCTGATATATAACCCTTTTAATAACACCAGGAGTGCGTGCAGCAGCACACGAGGAGTGTGCGCAGCAGCGCACCAGGAGTGCGCGCAACAGCGCACCAGGAGTGCGCGTAACAGCGCATGGGGAGTGCGCGCAACAGTGCACGAGGAGTGCGCGTAGCAGCGCACCAGGAGTGCGCGCAGTGGCGCACCACGAGTGCGCGCAGCAGCGCACCAGGAGTGCGCGCAACAGCACACGAGGAGCGCGCGCAGCAGCGCACCTGGAGTGCGCGCAGTAGCGCACCAGGCGGGCGCGCAACAGCACACGAAGAGTGCGCGTAAGCCCCTGGTCTTGGATCTAAACATTCAGTGCCTTCACCATCATTACCGTTTTCTGAGGACAAAGGCAAAAATTATTCAAAAAACCCACTGTATGTAACCGTAACCAAGTACCGTTAATTTGTTAGTTTTTATTGATCAAACAAGACTACTCGTCCTTCTCAAACATCCAATCCACGAGCTGGCCAATGCTCACGGATTAAAAGTTCAAAATGGAATATGTTACAAACATGCAATCAACCTCGGTATGGGCCCCTACCGAGGGAAAACTCACACAACAAATCTAGGTCACGATCAGAATCTCATTAACAAAAACGAAATGAGGGTAGCGTCAACTCGGGACTCTAAATATGTCTTTGTCCGTAGCAGGCTCACTGAACCGCTCGGATCTCCAACCCGACGCGCTGGGGGAAGTTCACGAGCTGATGTCGTCAGCACCGAGCAGGAAACATGGAACACCCTGCGGCGTCTGGTCTCGTACCCGAAGTCTGCGGGCTCGAATCCCGGGGTGTGGGCGGAGACGCGGCTTTCGATGACCCTGGAATTTATCATACACCAACGTTAGGAACCGCCGTAGATTTGGGAGATAGATTTATAAAATCCTCCCGCACCTACCTGATATATAACCCTTTTAATAACACCAGGAGTGCGTGCAGCAGCACACGAGGAGTGTGCGCAGCAGCGCACCAGGAGTGCGCGCAGCAGCGCACCAGGCGTGCGCGCAGCAGCGCACCAGGAGTGCGCGCAACAGCGCACCAGGAGTGCGCGTAACAGCGCATGGGGAGTGCGCGCAACAGTGCACGAGGAGTGCGCGTAGCAGCGCACCAAGAGTGCGCGCAGAGGCGCACCAGGAGTGCGCGCAGCAGCGCACCAGGAGTGCGCGCAACAGCACACGAGGAGCGCGCGCAGCAGCGCACCTGGTGTGCGCGCAGTAGCGCGCGCAGCAGCGCACCTGGTGTGCGCGCAGTAGCGCACCAGGCGGGCGCGCAACAGCACACGAAGAGTGCGCGTAAGCCCCTGGTCTTGGATCTAAACATTCAGTGCCTTCACCATCATTACCGTTTTCTGAGGACAAAGGCAAAAATCATTCAAAAAACCCACTGTATGTAACCGTAACCAAGTACCGTTAATTTGTTAGTTTTTATTGATCAAACAAGACTACTCGTCCTTCTCAAACATCCAATCCACGAGCTGGCCAATGCTCACGGATTAAAAGTTCAAAATGGAATATGTTACAAACATGCAATAAACCTCGGTATGGGCCCCTACCGAGGGAAAACTCACACAACAAATCTAGGTCACGATCAGAATCTCATTAACAAAAACGAAATGAGGGTAGCGTCAACTCGGGACTCGAAATAAAAATGGACAGATCTTACTTTGGAAATATGTCTTTGTCCGTAGCAGGCTCACTGAACCGCTCGGATCTCCAACCCGACGCGCTGGGGGAAGTTCACGAGCTGATGTCGTCAGCACCGAGCAGGAAACATGGAACACCCTGCGGCGTCTGGTCTCGTACCCGAAGTCTGCGGGCTCGAATCCCGGGGTGTGGGCGGAGACGCGGCTTTCGATGACCCTGGAATTTATCATACACCAACGTTAGGAACCGCCGTAGATTTGGGAGATAGATTTATAAAATCCTCCCGCACCTACCTGATATATAACCCTTTTAATAACACCAGGAGTGCGTGCAGCAGCACACGAGGAGTGTGCGTAGCAGCGCACCAGGAGTGCGCGCAGCAGCGCATCAGGCGTGCGCGCAGCAGCGCACCAGGAGTGCGCGCAACAGCGCACCAGGAGTGCGCGTAACAGCGCATGGGGAGTGCGCGCAACAGTGCACGAGGAGTGCGCGTAGCAGCGCACCAGGAGTGCGCGCAGAGGCGCACCAGGAGTGCGCGCAGCAGCGCACCAGGAGTGCGCGCAACAGCACACGAGGAGCGCGCGCAGCAGCGCACCTGGAGTGCGCGCAGTAGCGCACCAGGCGGGCGCGCAACAGCACACGAAGAGTGCGCGTAAGCCCCTGGTCTTGGATCTAAACATACAGTGCCTTCACCATCATTACCGTTTTCTGAGGACAAAGGCAAAAATTATTCAGAAAAACCCACTGTATGTAACCGTAACCAAGTACCTACCGTTAATTTGTTAGTTTTTATTAATCAAACAAGACTACTCTTCCTTCTCAAACATCCAATCCACGAGCTGGCCAATGCTCACGGATTAAAAGTTCAAAATGGAATATGTTACAAACATGCAATAAACCTCGGTATGGGCCCCAACCGAGGGAAAACTGCACACAACAAATCTAGGTCACGATCAGAATCTCACTAACAAAAACGAAATGAGGGTAGCGTCAACTCGGGACTCGAAATAAAAATGGACAGATCTTACTTTGGAAATATGTCTTTGTCCGTAGCAGGCTCACTGAACCGCTCGGATCTCCAACCCGACGCGCTGGGGGAAGTTCACGAGCTGATGTCGTCAGCACCGAGCAGGAAACATGGAACACCCTGCGGCGTCTGGTCTCGTACCCGAAGTCTGCGGGCTCGAATCCCGGGGTGTGGGCGGAGACGCGGCTTTCGATGACCCTGGAATTCATCATACACCAACGTTAGGAACCGCCGTAGATTTGGGAGATAGATTTACAAAATCCTCCCGCACCTACCTGATATATAACCCTTTTAATAACACCAGGAGTGCGCGCAATAGCGCACGAGGAGTGCGTGCAGCAGCGCACCAGGAGTGCGCGCAGCAGCGCACCAGGAGTGCGCGCAGCAGCGCACCAGGAGTGCGCGCAGCAGCGCACCAGGAGTGCGCGCAGCAGCGCACCAGGAGTGCGCGCAGCAGCGCACCAGGAGTGCGCGCAACATCACACGAGGAGCGCGTGCAGCAGCGCACCTGGAGTGCGCGCAGTAGCGCACCAGGCGGGCGCGCAACAGCACACGAAGAGTGCGCGTAAGCCCCTGGTCTTGGATCTAAACATTCAGTGCCTTCACCATCATTACCGTTTTCTGAGGACAAAGGCAAAAATTATTCAAAAAACCCACTGTATGTAACCGTAACCAAGTACCGTTAATTTGTTAGTTTTTGTTAATCACACAAGACTACTCGTCCTTCTCAAACATCCAATCCACGAGCTGGCCAATGCTCACGGATTAAAAGTTCAAAATGGAATATGTTACAAACATGCAATAAACCTCGGTATGGGCCCCTACCGAGGGAAAACTGCACACAACAAATCTAGGTCACGATCAGAATCTCATTAACAAAAACGAAATGAGGGTAGCGTCAACTCGGGACTCGAAATAAAAATGGACAGATCTCACTTTGGAAATATGTCTTTGTCCGTAGCAGGCTCACTGAACCGCTCGGATCTCCAACCCGACGCGCTGGGGGAAGTTCACGAGCTGATGTCGTCAGCACCGAGCAGGAAACATGGAACACCCTGCGGCGTCTGGTCTCGTACCCGAAGTCTGCGGGCTCGAATCCCGGGGTGTGGGCGGAGACGCGGCTTTCGATGACCCTGGAATTCATCATACACCAACGTTAGGAACCGCCGTAGATTTGGGAGATAGATTTATAAAATCCTCCCGCACCTACCTGATATATAACCCTTTTAATAACACCAGGAGTGCGCGCAATAGCGCACGAGGAGTGCGTGCAGCAGCGCACCAGGAGTGCGCGCAGCAGCGCACCAGGAGTGCGCGCAGCAGCGCACCAGGAGTGCGCGCAGCAGCGCACCAGGAGTGCGCGCAGCAGCGCACCAGGAGTGCGCGCAGCAGCGCACCAGGAGTGCGCGCAGCAGCGCACCAGGAGTGCGCGCAGCAGCGCACCAGGAGTGCGCGCAGCAGCGCACCAGGAGTGCGCGCAGCAGCGCACCAGGAGTGCGCGCAGCAGCGCACCAGGAGTGCGCGCAACAGCACACGAGGAGCGCGCGCAGCAGCGCACCTGGAGTGCGCGCAGTAGCACACCAGGCGGGCGCGCAACAGCACACGAAGAGTGCGCGTAAGCCCCTGGTCTTGGATCTAAACATTCAGTGCCTTCACCATCATTACCGTTTTCTGAGGACAAAGGCAAAAATTATTCAAAAAACCCACTGTATGTAACCGTAACCAAGTACCTACCGTTAATTTGTTAGTTTTTATTAATCAAACAAGACTACTCGTCCTTCTCAAACATCCAATCCACGAGCTGGCCAATGCTCACGGATTAAAAGTTCAAAATGGAATATGTTACAAACATGCAATAAACCTCGGTATGGGCTCCTACCGAGGGAAAACTGCACACAACACATCTAGGTCACGATCAGAATCTCATTAACAAAAACGAAATGAGGGTAGCGTCAACTCGGGACTCGAAATAAAAATGGACAGATCTTACTTTGGAAATATGTCTTTGTCCGTAGCAGGCTCACTGAACCGCTCGGATCTCCAACCCGACGCGCTGGGGGAAGTTCACGAGCTGATGTCGTCAGCACCGAGCAGGAAACATGGAACACCCTGCGGCGTCTGGTCTCGTACCCGAAGTCTGCGGGCTCGAATCCCGGGGTGTGGGCGGAGACGCGGCTTTCGATGACCCTGGAATTCATCATACACCAACGTTAGGAACCGCCGTAGATTTGGGAGATACATTTATAAAATCCTCCCGCACCTACCTGATATATAACCCTTTTAATAACACCAGGAGTGCGCGCAATAGCGCACGAGGAGTGCGTGCAGCAGCGCACCAGGAGTGCGCGCAACAGCACACGAGGAGCGCGCGCAGCAGCGCACCTGGAGTGCGCGCAGTAGCGCACCAGGCGGGCGCGCAACAGCACACGAAGAGTGCGCGTAAGCCCCTGGTCTTGGATCTAAACATTCAGTGCCTTCACCATCATTACCGTTTTCTGAGGACAAAGGCAAAAATTATTCAAAAAACCCACTGTATGTAACCGTAACCAAGTACCTACCGTTAATTTGTTAGTTTTTATTAATCAAACAAGACTACTCTTCCTTCTCAAACATCCAATCCACGAGCTGGCCAATGCTCACGGATTAAAAGTTCAAAATGGAATATGTTACAAACATGCAATAAACCTCGGTATGGGCCCCAACCGAGGGAAAACTGCACACAACAAATCTAGGTCACGATCAGAATCTCACTAACAAAAACGAAATGAGGGTAGCGTCAACTCGGGACTCGAAATAAAAATGGACAGATCTTACTTTGGAAATATGTCTTTGTCCGTAGCAGGCTCACTGAACCGCTCGGATCTCCAACCCGACGCGCTGGGGGAAGTTCACGAGCTGATGTCGTCAGCACCGAGCAGGAAACATGGAACACCCTGCGGCGTCTGGTCTCGTACCCGAAGTCTGCGGGCTCGAATCCCGGGGTGTGGGCGGAGACGCGGCTTTCGATGACCCTGGAATTCATCATACACCAACGTTAGGAACCGCCGTAGATTTGGGAGATAGATTTACAAAATCCTCCCGCACCTACCTGATATATAACCCTTTTAATAACACCAGGAGTGCGCGCAATAGCGCACGAGGAGTGCGCGCAGCAGCACACGAGGAGCGCGCGCAGCAGCGCACCGGGAGTGCGCGCAATAGCGCACGAGGAGTGCGCGCAGCAGCACACGAGGAGCGCGCGCAGCAGCGCACCGGGAGTGCGCGCAGTAGCGCACCAGGCGGGCGCGCAACAGCACACGAAGAGTGCGCGTAAGCCCCTGGTCTTGGATCTAAACATTCAGTGCGTTCACCATCATTACCGTTTTCTGAGGACAAAGGCAAAAATTATTCAAAAAACCCACTGTATGTAACCGTAACCAAGTGCCTACCGTTAATTTGTTAGTTTTTATTGATCAAACAAGACTACTCGTCCTTCTCAAACATCCAATCCACGAGCTGGCCAATGCTCACGGATTAAAAGTTCAAAATGGAATATGTTACAAACATGCAATAAACCTCGGTATGGGCCCCTACCGAGGGAAAACTACACACAACAAATCTAGGTCACGATCAGAATCTCATTAACAAAAACGAAATGAGGGTAGCGTCAACTCGGGACTCGAAATAAAAATGGACAGATCTCACTTTGGAAATATGTCTTTGTCCGTAGCAGGCTCACTGAACCGCTCGGATCTCCAACCCGACGCGCTGGGGGAAGTTCACGAGCTGATGTCGTCAGCACCGAGCAGGAAACATGGAACACCCTGCGGCGTCTGGTCTCGTACCCGAATTCTGCGGGCTCGAATCCCGGGGTGTGGGCGGAGACGCGGCTTTCGATGACCCTGAAATTCATCATACACCAACGTTAGGAACCGCCGTAGATTTGGGAGATACATTTATAAAATCCTCCCGCACCTACCTGATATATAACCCTTTTAATAACACCAGGAGTGCGCGCAATAGCGCACGAGGAGTGTGCGCAGCAGCGCACCAGGAGTGCGCGCAGCAGCGCACCAGGAGTGCGCGCAGCAGCGCACCAGGAGTGCGCGCAGCAGCGCACCAGGAGTGCGCGCAACAGCACACGAGGAGCGCGCGCAGCAGCGCACCTGGAGTGGGCGCAGTAGTGCACCAGGCGGGCGCGCAACAGCACACGAAGCGTGCGCGTAAGCCCCTGGTCTTGGATCTAAACATTCAGTGCCTTCACCATCATTACCGTTTTCTGAGGACAAAGGCAAAAATTATTCAAAAAACCCACTGTATGTAACCGTAACCAAGTACCGTTAATTTGTTAGTTTTTGTTAATCAAACAAGACTACTCGTCCTTCTCAAACATCCAATCCACGAGCTGGCCAATGCTCACGGTTTAAAAGTTCAAAATGGAAAATGTTACAAACATGCAATAAACCTCGGTATGGGCCCCTACCGAGGGAAAACTGCACACAACAAATCTAGGTCACGATCAGAATCTCACTAACAAAAACGAAATGAGGGTAGCGTCAACTCGGGACTCGAAATAAAAATGGACAGATCTCACTTTGGAAATATGTCTTTGTCCGTAGCAGGCTCACTGAACCGCTCGGATCTCCAACCCGACGCGCTGGGGGAAGTTCACGAGCTGATGTCGTCAGCACCGAGCAGGAAACATAGAACACCCTGCGGCGTCTGGTCTCGTACCCGAAGTCTGCGGGCTCGAATCCCGGGGTGTGGGCGGAGACGCGGCTTTCGATGACCCTGGAATTCATCATACACCAACGTTAGGAACCGCCGTAGATTTGGGAGATAGATTTACAAAATCCTCCCGCACCTACCTGATATATAACCCTTTTAATAACACCAGGAGTGCGCGCAATAGCGCACGAGGAGTGCGTGCAGCAGCGCACCAGGAGTGCGCGCAGCAGCGCATCAGGACTGCGCGCAGCAGCACACCAGGAGTGCGCGCAGCAGCGCACCAGGAGTGCGCGCAGCAGCACACCAGGAGTGCGCGCAGCAGCACACGAGGAGCGCGCGCAGCAGCGCACCGGGAGTGCGCGCAGTAGCGCACCAAGCGGGCGCGCAACAGCACACGAAGAGTGCGCGTAAGCCCCTGGTCTTGGATCTAAACATTCAGTGCCTTCACCATCATTACCGTTTTCTGAGGACAAAGGCAAAAATTATTCAAAAAACCCACTGTATGTAACCGTAACCAAGTACCTACCGTTAATTTGTTAGTTTTTATTAATCAAACAAGACTACTCGTCCTTCTCAAACATCCAATCCACGAGCTGGCCAATGCTCACGGATTAAAAGTTCAAAATGGAATATGTTACAAACATGCAATAAACCTCGGTATGGGCCCCTACCGAGGGAAAACTACACACAACAAATCTAGGTCACGATCAGAATCTCATTAACAAAAACGAAATGAGGGTAGCGTCAACTCGGGACTCGAAATAAAAATGGACAGATCTCACTTTGGAAATATGTCTTTGTCCGTAGCAGGCTCACTGAACCGCTCGGATCTCCAACCCGACGCGCTGGGGGAAGTTCACGAGCTGATGTCGTCAGCACCGAGCAGGAAACATGGAACACCCTGCGGCGTCTGGTCTCGTACCCGAAGTCTGCGGGCTCGAATCCCGGGGTGTGGGCGGAGACGCGGCTTTCGATTACCCTGGAATTCATCATTCACCAACGTTAGGAACCGCCGTAGATTTGGGAGATAGATTTATAAAATCCTCCCGCACCTACCTGATATATAACCCTTTGAATAACACCAGGAGTGCGTGCAGCAGCACACGAGGAGTGTGCGCAGCAGCGCACCAGGAGTGCGCGCAGCAGCGCACCAGGAGTGCGCGCAGCAGCGCACCAGGAGTGCGCGCAGCAGCGCACCAGGAGTGCGCGCAGCAGCGCACCAGGAGTGCGCGCAGCAGCGCACCAGGAGTGCGCGAAGCAGCGCACCATGAGTGCGCGCAGCAGCGCACCAGGAGTGCGCGCAGCAGCGCACCAGGAGTGCGCTTAGCAGCGCACCAGGAGTGCGCGCAGCAGCACACGAAGAGTGCGCGCAGCAGCGCACCTGGAGTGCGCGCAGTAGCGCACCAGGCTGGCGCGCAACAGCACACGAAGAGTGCGCGTAAGCCCCTGGTCTTGGATCTAAACATTCAGTGCCTTCACCATCATTACCGTTTACTGAGAACAAAGTTAAAAATTATTCAAAAAACCCACTGTATGTAACCGTAACCAAGTACCGTTAATTTGTTAGTTTTTGTTAATCAAACAAGACTACTCGTCCTTCTCAAACATGCAATCCACGAGCTGGCCAATGCTCACGGATTAAAAGTTCAAAATGGAATATGTTACAAACATGCAATAAACCTCGGTATGGGCCCCTACCGAGGGAAAACTCACACAACAAATCTAGGTCACGATCAGAATCTCATTAACAAAAACGAAATGAGGGTAGCGTCAACTCGGGACTCTAAATATGTCTTTGTCCGTAGCAGGCTCACTGAACCGCTCGGATCTCCAACCCGACGCGCTGGGGGAAGTTCACGAGCTGATGTCGTCAGCACCGAGCAGGAAACATGGAACACCCTGCGGCGTCTGGTCTCGTACCCGAAGTCTGCAGGCTCGAATCCCGGGGTGTGGGCGGAGACGCGGCTTTCGATGACCCTGGAATTCATCATACACCAACGTTAGGAACCGCCGTAGATTTGGGAGATACATTTATAAAATCCTCCCGCACCTACCTGATATATAACCCTTTTAATAACACCAGGAGTGCGCGCAATAGCGCACGAGGAGTGTGCGCAGCAGCGCACCAGGAGTGCGCGCAGCAGCACACGAGGAGCGCGCGCAGCAGCGCACCTGGAGTGCGCGCAGTAGCGCACCAGGCGGGCGCGCAACAGCACACGAAGAGTGCGCGTAAGCCCCTGGTCTTGGATCTAAACATTCAGTGCCTTCACCATCATTACCGTTTTCTGAGGACAAAGGCAAAAATTATTCAAAAAACCCACTGTATGTAACCGTAACCAAGTACCTACCGTTAATTTGTTAGTTTTTATTAATCAAACAAGACTACTCTTCCTTCTCAAACATCCAATCCACGAGCTGGCCAATGCTCACGGATTAAAAGTTCAAAATGGAATATGTTACAAACATGCAATAAACCTCGGTATGGGCCCCTACCGAGGGAAAACTGCACACAACAAATCTAGGTCACGATCAGAATCTCACTAACAAAAACGAAATGAGGGTAGCGTCAACTCGGGACTCGAAATAAAAATGGACAGATCTTACTTTGGAAATATGTCTTTGTCCGTAGCAGGCTCACTGAACCGCTCGGATCTCCAACCCGACGCGCTGGGGGAAGTTCACGAGCTGATGTCGTCAGCACCGAGCAGGAAACATGGAACACCCTGCGGCGTCTGGTCTCGTACCCGAAGTCTGCGGGCTCGAATCCCGGGGTGTGGGCGGAGACGCGGCTTTTGATGACCCTGGAATTCATCATACACCAACGTTAGGAACCGCCGTAGATTTGGGAGATAGATTTACAAAATCCTCCCGCACCTACCTGATATATAACCCTTTTAATAACACCAGGAGTGCGCGCAATAGCGCACGAGGCGTGCGTGCAGCAGCGCACCAGGAGTGCGCGCAGCAGCGCACCAGGAGTGCGCGCAGCAGCGCACCAGGAGTGCGCGCAGCAGCGCACATTCAGGGCCTTCACCATCATTACCGTTTTCTGAGGACAAAGGCAAAAATTATTCAAAAAACCCACTGTATGTAACCGTAACCAAGTACCGTTAATTTGTTAGTTTTTGTTAATCAAACAAGACTACTCGTCCTTCTCAAACATCCAATCCACGAGCTGGCCAATGCTCACGGATTAAAAGTTCAAAATAGAAAATGTTATAAACATGCAATAAACCTCGGTATGGGCCCCTACCGAGGGAAAACTGCACACAACAAATCTAGGTCACGATCAGAATCTCACTAACAAAAACGAAATGAGGGTAGCGTCAACTCGGGATTAGAAATAAAAATGGACAGATCTTACTTTGGAAATATGTCTTTGTCCGTAGCAGGCTCACTGAACCGCTCGGATCTCCAACCCGACGCGCTGGGGGAAGTTCACGAGCTGATGTCGTCAGCACCGAGCAGGAAACATAGAACACCCTGCGGCGTCTGGTCTCGTACCCGAAGTCTGCGGGCTCGAATCCCGGGGTGTGGGCGGAGACGCGGCTTTCGATGACCCTGGAATTCATCATACACCAACGTTAGGAACCGCCGTAGATTTGGGAGATAGATTTACAAAATCCTCCCGCACCTACCTGATATATAACCCTTTTAATAACACCAGGAGTGCGTGCAGCAGCACACGAGGAGTGTGCGCAGCAGCGCACCAGGAGTGCGCGCAGCAGCGCACCAGGAGTGCGCGCAGCAGCGCACCAGGAGTGCGCGCAGCAGCCTACCAGGAGTGCGCGCAGCAGCGCACCAGGAGTGCGCGCAGCAGCGCACCAGGAGTGCGCGCAGCAGCGCACCAGGAGTGCGCGCAGCAGCGCACCAGGAGTGCGCGCAGCAGCACACGAAGAGTGCGCGCAGCAGCGCACCTGGAGTGCGCGCAGTAGCGCACCAGGCTGGCGCGCAACAGCACACGAAGAGTGCGCGTAAGCCCCTGGTCTTGGATCTAAACATTCAGTGCCTTCACCATCATTACCGTTTTCGGAGGACAAAGGCAAAAATTATACAAAAAACCCACTGTATGTAACCGTAACCAAGTACCGTTAATTTGTTAGTTTTTATTGATCAAACAAGACTACTCGTCCTTCTCAAACATCCAATCCACGAGCTGGCCAATGCTCACGGATTAAAAGTTCAAAATGGAATATGTTACAAACATGCAATAAACCTCGGTATGGGCCCCTACCGAGGGAAAACTCACACAACAAATCTAGGTCACGATCAGAATCTCATTAACAAAAACGAAATGAGGGTAGCGTCAACTCGGGACTCTAAATATGTCTTTGTCCGTAGCAGGCTCACTGAATCGCTCGGATCTCCAACCCGACGCGCTGGGGGAAGTTCACGAGCTGATGTCGTCAGCACCGAGCAGGAAACATGGAACACCCTGCGGCGTCTGGTCTCGTACCCGAAGTCTGCGGGCTCGAATCCCAGGGTGTGGGCGGAGACGCGGCTTTCGATGACCCTGGAATTTATCATACACCAACGTTAGGAACTGCTGTAGATTTGGGAGATAGATTTATAAAATCCTCCCGCACCTACCTGATATATAACCCTTTTAGTAACACCAGGAGTGCGTGCAGCAGCACACGAGGAGTGTGCGCAGCAGCGCACCAGGAGTGCGCGCAGCAGCGCACCAGGAGTGCGCGCAGCAGCGCACCAGAAGTGCGCGCAACATTATACGAGGAGCGCGCGCAGCAGCGAACCAGAAGTGCGCGCAACATTATACGAGGAGCGCGCGCAGCAGCGCACCAGGAGTGCGCGCAGCAGCACACGAAGAGTGCGCGCAGCAGCACACGAAGAGTGCGCGCAACAGCGCACCTGGAGTGCGCGCAGTAGCGCACCAGGTGGGCGCGCAACAGCACACGAAGAGTGCGCGTAAGCCCCTGGTCTTGGATCTAAACATTCAGTGCCTTCACCATCATTACCGTTTTCGGAGGACAAAGGCAAAAATTATTCAAAAAACCCACTGTATGTAACCGTAACCAAGTACCGTTAATTTGTTAGTTTTTATTGATCAAACAAGACTACTCGTCCTTCTCAAACATCCAATCCACGAGCTGGCCAATGCTCACGGATTAAAAGTTCAAAATGGAATATGTTACAAACATGCAATAAACCTCGGTATGGGCCCCTACCGAGGGAAAACTACACACAACAAATCTAGGTCACGATCAGAATCTCATTAACAAAAACGAAATGAGGGTAGCGTCAACTCGGGACTCGAAATAAAAATGGACAGATCTTACTTTGGAAATATGTCTTTGTCCGTAGCAGGCTCACTGAACCGCTCGGATCTCCAACACGACGCGCTGGGGGAAGTTCACGAGCTGATGTCGTCAGCACCGAGCAGGAAACATGGAACACCCTGCGGCGTCTGGTCTCGTACCCGAAGTCTGCGGGCTCGAATCCCAGGGTGTGGGCGGAGACGCGGCTTTCGATGACCCTGGAATTTATCATACACCAACGTTAGGAACCGCCGTAGATTTGGGAGATAGATTTATAAAATCCTCCCGCACCTACCTGATATATAACCCTTTTCATAACACCAGGAGTGCGCGCAATAGCGCACGAGGAGTGCGTGCAGCAGCAAACGAGGAGTGTGCGCAGCAGTGCACCAGGAGTGCGCGCAGCAGGGCACCAGAAGTGCGCACAGCAGCGCACCAGGAGTGAGCGCAGCAGCGCACCAGGAGTGCGCGCAACAGTGCACGAGGAGTGCGCGTAGCAGCGCACCAGGAGTGCGCGCAGTGGCGCACCAGAAGTGCGCGCAGCGGCGCACCAGGAGTGCGCGCAACAGCACACGAAGAGTGCGCGTAAGCCCCTGGTCTTGGATCTAAACATTCAGTGCCTTCACCATCATTACCGTTTTCTGAGGACAAAGGCAAAAATTATTCAAAAAACCCACTGTATGTAACCGTAACCGAGTACCGTTAATTTGTTAGTTTTTGTTAATCAAACAAGACTACTCGTCCTTCTCAAACATCCAATCCACGAGCTGGCCAATGCTCACGGATTAAAAGTTCAAAATGGAATATGTTACAAACATGCAATAAACCTCGGTATGAGCCTCTACCGAGGGAAAACTGCACACAACAAATCTAGGTCACGATCAGAATCTCATTAACAAAAACGAAATGAGGGTAGCGTCAACTCGGGACTCGAAATAAAAATGGACAGATCTTACTTTGGAAATATGTCTTTGTCCGTAGCAGGCTCACTGATCCGCTCGGATCTCCAACCCGACGCGCTGGGGGAAGTTCACGAGCTGATGTCGTCAGCACCGAGCAGGAAACATGGAACACCCTGCGGCGTCTGGTCTCGTACCCGAAGTCTGCGGGCTCGAATCCCGGGGTGTGGGCGGAGACGCGGCTTTCGATGACCCTGGAATTCATCATACACCAACGTTAGGAACCGCCGTAGATTTTGGAGATACATTTATAAAATCCTCCCGCACCTACCTGATATATTACCTTTTTAATATCACCAGGAGTGCGCGCAGCAACGCACCAGGAGTGCGCGCAGCAGCGCACCAGGAGTGCGCGCAGCAGCGCACCAGGAGTGCGCGCAGCAGCGCACCAGGAGTGCGCGCAACAGCACACGAGGAGCGCGCGCAGCAGCGCACCTGGAGTGCGCGCAGTAGCGCACCAGGCGGGCGCGCAACAGCACACGAAGAGTGCGCGTAAGCCCCTGGTCTTGGATCTAAACATTCAGTGCCTTCACCATCATTACCGTTTTCTGAGGACAAAGGCAAAAATTATTCAAAAAACCCACTGTATGTAACCGTAACCAAGTACCTACCGTTAATTTGTTAGTTTTTATTAATCAATCAAGACTACTCGTCCTTCTCAAACATCCAATCCACGAGCTGGCCAATGCTCACGGATTAAAAGTTCAAAATGGAATATGTTACAAACATGCAATAAACCTCGGTATGGGCCCCTACCGAGGGAAAACTGCACACAACAAATCTAGGTCACGATCAGAATCTCATTAACAAAAACGAAATGAGGGTAGCGTCAACTCGGGACTCGAAATAAAAATGGACAGATCTTACTTTGGAAATATGTCTTTGTCCGTAGCAGGCTCACTGAACCGCTCGGATCTCCAACCCGACGCGCTGGGGGAAGTTCACGAGCTGATGTCGTCAGCACCGAGCAGGAAACATGGAACACCCTGCGGCGTCTGGTCTCGTACCCGAAGTCTGCGGGCTCGAATCCCGGGGTGTGGGCGGAGACGCGGCTTTCGATGACCCTGGAATTCATCATACACCAACGTTAGGAACCGCCGTAGATTTGGGAGATACATTTATAAAATCCTCCCGCACCTACCTGATATATAACCCTTTTAATAACACCAGGAGTGCGCGCAATAGCGCACGAGGAGTGCGTGCAGCAGCGCACCAGGAGTGCGCGCAGCAGCACACCAGGAGTGCGCGCAGCAGCGCACCAGGAGTGCGCGTAAGCCCCTGGTCTTGGATCTAAACATTCAGTGCCTTCACCATCATTACCGTTTTCTGAGGACAAAGGCAAAAATTATTCAAAAAACCCACTGTATGTAACCGTAACCAAGTACCTACCGTTAATTTGTTAGTTTTTATTAATCAAACAAGACTACTCTTCCTTCTCAAACATCCAATCCACGAGCTGGCCAATGCTCACGGATTAAAAGTTCAAAATGGAATATGTTACCAACATGCAATAAACCTCGGTATGGGCCCCTACCGAAGGAAAACTGCACACAACAAATCTAGGTCACGATCAGAATCTCACTAACAAAAACGAAATGAGGGTAGCGTCAACTCGGGACTCGAAATAAAAATGGACAGATCTTACTTTGGAAATATATCTTTGTCCGTAGCAGGCTCACTGAACCGCTCGGATCTCCAACCCGACGCGCTGGGGGAAGTTCACGAGCTGATGTCGTCAGCACCGAGCAGGAAACATGGAACACCCTGCGGCGTCTGGTCTCGTATCCGAAGTCTGCGGGCTCGAATCCCGGGGTGTGGGCGGAGACGCGGCTTTCGATGACCCTGGAATTCATCATACACCAACGTTAGGAACCGCCGTAGATTTGGGAGATAGATTTACAAAATCCTCCCGCACCTACCTGATATATAAACCCTTTTAATAACACCAGGAGTGCGCGCAATAGCGCACGAGGAGTGCGTGCAGCAGCGCACCAGGAGTGCGCGCAGCAGCGCACCGGGAGTGCGCGCAGTAGCGCACCAGGCGGGCGCGCAACAGCACACGAAGAGTGCGCGTAAGCCCCTGGTCTTGGATCTAAACATTTAGTGCCTTCACCATCATTACCGTTTTCTGAGGACAAAGGCAAAAATTATTCAAAAAACCCACTATGTAACCGTAACCAAGTACCTACCGTTAATTTGTTAGTTTTTATTAATCAAACAAGACTACTCGTCGTTTTCAAACATCCAATCCACGAGCTGGCCAATGCTCACGGATTAAAAGTTCAAAATGGAATATGTTACAAACACGCAATAAACCTCGGTATGGGCCCCTACCGAGGGAAAACTACACACAACAAATCTAGGTCACGATCAGAATCTCATTAACAAAAACGAAATGAGGGTAGCGTCAACTCGGGACTCGAAATAAAAATAGACAGATCTCACTTTGGAAATATGTCTTTGTCCGTAGCAGGCTCACTGAACCGCTCGGATCTCCAACCCGACGCGCTGGGGGAAGTTCACGAGCTGATGTCGTCAGCACCGAGCAGGAAACATGGAACACCCTGCGGCGTCTGGTGCGCGCAGCAGCGCACCAAGAGTGCGCGCAGCAGCACACCAGGAGTGCGCGCAGCAGCGCACCAGGAGTGCGCGCAGCAGCGCACCAGGAGCGCGCGCAGCAGCGCACCAGGAGCGCGCGCAGCAGCACACGAAGAGTGCGCGCAGCAGCGCACCTGGAGTGCGCGCAGTAGCGCACCAGGCTGGCGCGCAACAGCACACGAAGAGTGCGCGTAAGCCCCTGGTCTTGGATCTAAACATTCAGTGCCTTCACCATCATTACCGTTTTCTGAGGACAAAGGCAAAAATTATTCAAAAAACCCACTGTATGTAACCGTAACCAAGTACCGTTAATTTGTTAGTTTTTGTTAATCAAACAAGACTACTCGTCCTTCTCAAACATCCAATCCACGAGCTGGCCAATGCTCACGGATTAAAAGTTCAAAATGGAATATGTTACAAACATGCAATAAACCTCGGTATGGGCCCCTACCGAGGGAAAACTGCACACAACAAATCTAGGTCACGATCAGAATCTCATTAACAAAAACGAAATGAGGGTAGCGTCAACTCGGGACTCGAAATAAAAATGGACAGATCTTACTTTGGAAATATGTCTTTGTCCGTAGCAGGCTCACTGAACCGCTCGGATCTCCAACCCGACGCGCTGGGGGAAGTTCACGAGCTGATGTCGTCAGCACCGAGCAGGAAACATGGAACACCCTGCGGCGTCTGGTCTCGTACCCGAAGTCTGCGGGCTCGAATCCCGGGGTGTGGGCGGAGACGCGGCTTTCGATGACCCTGGAATTCATCATACACCAACGTTAGGAACCGCCGTAGATTTGGGAGATAGATTTACAAAATCCTCCCGCACCTACCTGATATATAACCCTTTTAATAACACCAGGAGTGCGTGCAGCAGCACACGAGGAGTGTGCGCAGCAGCGCACCAGGAGTGCGCACAGAAGCGCACCAGGAGTGCGCGCAGCAGCGCACCAGGAGTGCGCGCAGCAGCGCACCAGGAGCGCGCGCAACAGCGCACCAGGAGCGCGCGCAACAGCGCACCAGGAGTGCGCGCAGCAGCACACGAAGAATGCGCGCAGCAGCGCACCTGGAGTGCGCGCAGTAGCGCACCAGGCTGGCGCGCAACAGCACACCAGGAGTGCGCGCAGCAGCGCACCAGGAGTGCGCGCAGCAGCGCACCAGGAGTGCGCGCAGCAGCGCACCAGGAGTGCGCGCAGCAGCACACCAGGAGCGCGCGCAGCAGCGCACCAGGAGCGCGCGCAGCAGCGCACCAGGAGCGCGCGCAGCAGCACACGAAGAGTGCGCGCAGCAGCGCACCTGGAGTGCGCGCAGTAGCGCACCAGGCTGGCGCGCAACAGCACACGAAGAGTGCGCGTAAGCCCCTGGTCTTGGATCTAAACATTCAGTGCCTTCACCATCATTACCGTTTTCTGAGGACAAAGGCAAAAATTATTCAAAAAACCCACTGTATGTAACCGTAACCAAGTACCGTTAATTTGTTAGTTTTTGTTAATCAAACAAGACTACTCGTCCTTCTCAAACATCCAATCCACGAGCTGGCCAATGCTCACGGATTAAAAGTTCAAAATGGAAAATGTTTCAAACATGCAATAAACCTCGGTATGGGCCCCTACCGAGGGAAAACTGCACACAACAAATCTAGGTCACGATCAGAATCTCACTAACAAAAACGAAATGAGGGTAGCGTCAACTCGGGACTCGAAATAAAAATGGACAGATCTTACTTTGGAAATATGTCTTTGTCCGTAGCAGGCTCACTGAACCGCTCGGATCTCCAACCCGACGCGCTGGGGGAAGTTCACGAGCTGATGTCGTCAGCACCGAGCAGGAAACATAGAACACCCTGCGGCGTCTGGTCTCGTACCCGAAGTCTGCGGGCTCGAATCCCGGGGTGTGGGCGGAGACGCAGCTTTCGATGACCCTGGAATTCATCATACACCAACGTTAGGAACCGCCGTAGATTTGGGAGATAGATTTACAAAATCCTCCCGCACCTACCTGATATATAACCCTTTTAATAACACCAGGAGTGCGCGCAATAGCGCACGAGGAGTGCGTGCAGCAGCGCACCAGGAAAGCGCGCAGCAGCGCATCAGGACTGCGCGCAGCAGCGCACCAGGAGTGCGCGCAGCAGCGCACCAGGAGTGCGCGCAGCAGCACACCTGGAGTGCGCGCAGCAGCGCACCAGGAGTGCGCGCAGCAGCACACCAGGAGTGCGCGCAGCAGCACACGAGGAGCGCGCGCAGCAGCGCACCGGGAGTGCGCGCAGTAGCGCACCAGGCGGGCGCGCAACAGCACACGAAGAGTGCGCGTAAGCCCCTGGTCTTGGATCTAAACATTTAGTGCCTTCACCATCATTACCGTTTTCTGAGGACAAAGGCAAAAATTATTCAAAAAACCCACTATGTAACCGTAACCAAGTACCTACCGTTAATTTGTTAGTTTTTATTAATCAAACAAGACTACTCGTCGTTTTCAAACATCCAATCCACGAGCTGGCCAATGCTCACGGATTAAAAGTTCAAAATGGAATATGTTACAAACATGCAATAAACCTCGGTATGGGCCCCTACCGAGGGAAAACTACACACAACAAATCTAGGTCACGATCAGAATCTCATTAACAAAAACGAAATGAGGGTAGCGTCAACTCGGGACTCGAAATAAAAATAGACAGATCTCACTTTGGAAATATGTCTTTGTCCGTAGCAGGCTCACTGAACCGCTCGGATCTCCAACCCGACGCGCTGGGGGAAGTTCACGAGCTGATGTCGTCAGCACCGAGCAGGAAACATGGAACACCCTGCGGCGTCTGGTGCGCGCAGCAGCGCACCAGGAGTGCGCGCAGCAGCACACCAGGAGTGCGCGCAGCAGCGCACCAGGAGTGCGCGCAGCAGCGCACCAGGAGCGCGCGCAGCAGCGCACCAGGAGCGCGCGCAGCAGCACACGAAGAGTGCGCGCAGCAGCGCACCTGGAGTGCGCGCAGTAGCGCACCAGGCTGGCGCGCAACAGCACACGAAGAGTGCGCGTAAGCCCCTGGTCTTGGATCTAAACATTCAGTGCCTTCACCATCATTACCGTTTTCTGAGGACAAAGGCAAAAATTATTCAAAAAACCCACTGTATGTAACCGTAACCAAGTACCGTTAATTTGTTAGTTTTTGTTAATCAAACAAGACTACTCGTCCTTCTCAAACATCCAATCCACGAGCTGGCCAATGCTCACGGATTAAAAGTTCAAAAATGGAATATGTTACAAACATGCAATAAACCTCGGTATGGGCCCCTACCGAGGGAAAACTGCACACAACAAATCTAGGTCACGATCAGAATCTCATTAACAAAAACGAAATGAGGGTAGCGTCAACTCGGGACTCGAAATAAAAATGGACAGATCTTACTTTGGAAATATGTCTTTGTCCGTAGCAGGCTCACTGAACCGCTCGGATCTCCAACCCGACGCGCTGGGGGAAGTTCACGAGCTGATGTCGTCAGCACCGAGCAGGAAACATGGAACACCCTGCGGCGTCTGGTCTCGTACCCGAAGTCTGCGGGCTCGAATCCCGGGGTGTGGGCGGAGACGCGGCTTTCGATGACCCTGGAATTCATCATACACCAACGTTAGGAACCGCCGTAGATTTGGGAGATAGATTTACAAAATCCTCCCGCACCTACCTGATATATAACCCTTTTAATAACACCAGGAGTGCGTGCAGCAGCACACGAGGAGTGTGCGCAGCAGCGCACCAGGAGTGCGCGCAGAAGCGCACCAGGAGTGCGCGCAGCAGCGCACCAGGAGTGCGCGCAGCAGCGCACCAGGAGCGCGCGCAACAGCGCACCAGGAGCGCGCGCAGCAGCGCACCAGGAGTGCGCGCAGCAGCACACGAAGAATGCGCGCAGCAGCGCACCTGGAGTGCGCGCAGTAGCGCACCAGGCTGGCGCGCAACAGCACACCAGGAGTGCGCGCAGCAGCGCACCAGGAGTGCGCGCAGCAGCGCACCAGGAGTGCGCGCAGCAGCGCACCAGGAGTGCGCGCAGCAGCACACCAGGAGCGCGCGCAGCAGGGCACCAGGAGCGCGCGCAGCAGCGCACCAGGAGCGCGCGCAGCAGCACACGAAGAGTGCGCGCAGCAGCGCACCTGGAGTGCGCGCAGTAGCGCACCAGGCTGGCGCGCAACAGCACACGAAGAGTGCGCGTAAGCCCCTGGTCTTGGATCTAAACATTCAGTGCCTTCACCATCATTACCGTTTTCTGAGGACAAAGGCAAAAATTATTCAAAAAACCCACTGTATGTAACCGTAACCAAGTACCGTTAATTTGTTAGTTTTTGTTAATCAAACAAGACTACTCGTCCTTCTCAAACATCCAATCCACGAGCTGGCCAATGCTCACGGATTAAAAGTTCAAAATGGAAAATGTTTCAAACATGCAATAAACCTCGGTATGGGCCCCTACCGAGGGAAAACTGCACACAACAAATCTAGGTCACGATCAGAATCTCACTAACAAAAACGAAATGAGGGTAGCGTCAACTCGGGACTCGAAATAAAAATGGACAGATCTTACTTTGGAAATATGTCTTTGTCCGTAGCAGGCTCACTGAACCGCTCGGATCTCCAACCCGACGCGCTGGGGGAAGTTCACGAGCTGATGTCGTCAGCACCGAGCAGGAAACATAGAACACCCTGCGGCGTCTGGTCTCGTACCCGAAGTCTGCGGGCTCGAATCCCGGGGTGTGGGCGGAGACGCGGCTTTCGATGACCCTGGAATTCATCATACACCAACGTTAGGAACCGCCGTAGATTTGGGAGATAGATTTACAAAATCCTCCCGCACCTACCTGATATATAACCCTTTTAATAACACCAGGAGTGCGCGCAATAGCGCACGAGGAGTGCGTGCAGCAGCGCACCAGGAGTGCGCGCAGCAGCGCATCAGGACTGCGCGCAGCAGCACACTAGGAGTGCGCGCAGCAGCGCACCAGGAGTGCGCGCAGCAGCGCACCAGGAGTGCGCGCAGCAGCACACCAGGAGTGCGCGCAGCAGCACACGAGGAGCGCGCGCAGCAGCGCACCGGGAGTGCGCGCAGTAGCGCACCAGGCGGGCGCGCAACAGCACACGAAGAGTGCGCGTAAGCCCCTGGTCTTGGATCTAAACATTTAGTGCCTTCACCATCATTACCGTTTTCTGAGGACAAAGGCAAAAATTATTCAAAAAACCCACTGTATGTAACCGTAACCAAGTACCTACCGTTAATTTGTTAGTTTTTATTAATCAAACAAGACTACTCGTCCTTCTCAAACATCCAATCCACGAGCTGGCCAATGCTCACGGATTAAAAGTTCAAAATGGAATATGTTACAAACATGCAATAAACCTCGGTATGGGCCCCTACCGAGGGAAAACTACACACAACAAATCTAGGTCACGATCAGAATCTCATTAACAAAAACGAAATGAGGGTAGCGTCAACTCGGGACTCGAAATAAAAATGGACAGATCTCACTTTGGAAATATGTCTTTGTCCGTAGCAGGCTCACTGAACCGCTCGGATCTCCAACCCGACGCGCTGGGGGAAGTTCACGAGCTGATGTCGTCAGCACCGAGCAGGAAACATGGAACACCCTGCGGCGTCTGGTCTCGTACCCGAAGTCTGCGGGCTCGAATCCCGGGGTGTGGGCGGAGACGCGGCTTTCGATGACCCTGGAATTCATCATACACCAACGTTAGGAACCGCCGTAGATTTGGGAGATAGATTTATAAAATCCTCCCGCACCTACCTGATATATAACCCTTTTAATAACACCAGGAGTGCGTGCAGCAGCACACGAGGAGTGTGCGCAGCAGCGCACCAGGAGTGCGCGCAGCAGCGCACCAGGAGTGCGCGCAGCAGCGCACCAGGAGTGCGCGCAGCAGCGCACCAGGAGCGCGCGCAACAGCGCACCAGGAGCGCGCGCAGCAGCGCACCAGGAGTGCGCGCAGCAGCACACGAAGAATGCGCGCAGCAGCGCACCTGGAGTGCGCGCAGTAGCGCACCAGGCTGGCGCGCAACAGCACACGAAGAGTGCGCGTAAGCCCCTGGTCTTGGATCTAAACATTCAGTGCCTTCACCATCATTACCGTTTTCTGAGGACAAAGGCAAAAATTATTCAAAAAACCCACTGTATGTAACCGTAACCAAGTACCGTTAATTTGTTAGTTTTTGTTAATCAAACAAGACTACTCGTCCTTCTCAAACATCCAATCCACGAGCTGGCCAATGCTCACGGATTAAAAGTTCAAAATGGAAAATGTTTCAAACATGCAATAAACCTCGGTATGGGCCCCTACCGAGGGAAAACTGCACACAACAAATCTAGGTCACGATCAGAATCTCACTAACAAAAACGAAATGAGGGTAGCGTCAACTCGGGACTCGAAATAAAAATGGACAGATCTTACTTTGGAAATATGTCTTTGTCCGTAGCAGGCTCACTGAACCGCTCGGATCTCCAACCCGACGCGCTGGGGGAAGTTCACGAGCTGATGTCGTCAGCACCGAGCAGGAAACATAGAACACCCTGCGGCGTCTGGTCTCGTACCCGAAGTCTGCGGGCTCGAATCCCGGGGTGTGGGCGGAGACGCGGCTTTCGATGACCCTTGAATTCATCATACACCAACGTTAGGAACCGCCGTAGATTTGGGAGATAGATTTACAAAATCCTCCCGCACCTACCTGATATATAACCCTTTTAATAACACCAGGAGTGCGCGCAATAGCGCACGAGGAGTGCGTGCAGCAGCGCACCAGGAGTGCGCGCAATAGCGCACGAGGAGTGCGTGCAGCAGCACACCAGGAGTGCGCGCAGCAGCGCACCAGGAGTGCGCGCAGCAGCACACCAGGAGTGCGCGCTGCAGCACACGAGGAGCGCGCGCAGCAGCGCACCGGGAGTGCGCGCAGTAGCGCACCAGGCAGGCGCGCAACAGCACACGAGTGCGCGTAAGCCCCTGGTCTTGGATCTAAACATTCAGTGCCTTCACCATCATTACCGTTTTCTGAGGACAAAGGCAAAAATTATTCAAAAAACCCACTGTATGTAACCGTAACCAAGTACCTACCGTTAATTTGTTAGTTTTTATTAATCAAACAAGACTACTCGTCCTTCTCAAACATCCAATCCACGAGCTGGCCAATGCTCACGGATTAAAAGTTCAAAATGGAATATGTTACAAACATGCAATAAACCTCGGTATGGGCCCCTACCGAGGGAAAACTACACACAACAAATCTAGGTCACGATCAGAATCTCATTAACAAAAACGAAATGAGGGTAGCGTCAACTCGGGACTCGAAAAAAAAATGGACAGATCTCACTTTGGAAATATGTCTTTGTCCGTAGCAGGCTCACTGAACCGCTCGGATCTCCAACCCGACGCGCTGGGGGAAGTTCACGAGCTGATGTCGTCAGCACCGAGCAGGAAACATGGAACACCCTGCGGCGTCTGGTCTCGTACCCGAAGTCTGCGGGCTCGAATCCCGGGGTGTGGGCGGAGACGCGGCTTTCGATGACCCTGGAATTCATCATACACCAACGTTAGGAACCGCCGTAGATTTGGGAGATAGATTTATAAAATCCTCCCGCACCTACCTGATATATAACCCTTTTAATAACACCAGGAGTGCGTGCAGCAGCACACGAGGAGTGTGCGCAGCAGCGCACCAGGAGTGCGCGCAGCAGCGCACCAGGAGTGCGCGCAGCAGCGCACCAGGAGTGCGCGCAGCAGCGCACCAGGAGCGCGCGCAACAGCGCACCAGGAGCGCGCGCAGCAGCGCACCAGGAGTGCGCGCAGCAGCACACGAAGAATGCGCGCAGCAGCGCACCTGGAGTGCGCGCAGTAGCGCACCAGGCTGGCGCGCAACAGCACACGAAGAGTGCGCGTAAGCCCCTGGTCTTGGATCTAAACATTCAGTGCCTTCACCATCATTACCGTTTTCTGAGGACAAAGGCAAAAATTATTCAAAAAACCCACTGTATGTAACCGTAACCAAGTACCGTTAATTTGTTAGTTTTTGTTAATCAAACAAGACTACTCGTCCTTCTCAAACATCCAATCCACGAGCTGGCCAATGCTCACGGATTAAAAGTTCAAAATGGAAAATGTTTCAAACATGCAATAAACCTCGGTATGGGCCCCTACCGAGGGAAAACTGCACACAACAAATCTAGGTCACGATCAGAATCTCACTAACAAAAACGAAATGAGGGTAGCGTCAACTCGGGACTCGAAATAAAAATGGACAGATCTTACTTTGGAAATATGTCTTTGTCCGTAGCAGGCTCACTGAACCGCTCGGATCTCCAACCCGACGCGCTGGGGGAAGTTCACGAGCTGATGTCGTCAGCACCGAGCAGGAAACATAGAACACCCTGCGGCGTCTGGTCTCGTACCCGAAGTCTGCGGGCTCGAATCCCGGGGTGTGGGCGGAGACGCGGCTTTCGATGACCCTTGAATTCATCATACACCAACGTTAGGAACCGCCGTAGATTTGGGAGATAGATTTACAAAATCCTCCCGCACCTACCTGATATATAACCCTTTTAATAACACCAGGAGTGCGCGCAATAGCGCACGAGGAGTGCGTGCAGCAGCGCACCAGGAGTGCGCGCAATAGCGCACGAGGAGTGCGTGCAGCAGCACACCAGGAGTGCGCGCAGCAGCGCACCAGGAGTGCGCGCAGCAGCACACCAGGAGTGCGCGCTGCAGCACACGAGGAGCGCGCGCAGCAGCGCACCGGGAGTGCGCGCAGTAGCGCACCAGGCAGGCGCGCAACAGCACACGAGTGCGCGTAAGCCCCTGGTCTTGGATCTAAACATTCAGTGCCTTCACCATCATTACCGTTTTCTGAGGACAAAGGCAAAAATTATTCAAAAAACCCACTGTATGTAACCGTAACCAAGTACCTACCGTTAATTTGTTAGTTTTTATTAATCAAACAAGACTACTCGTCCTTCTCAAACATCCAATCCACGAGCTGGCCAATGCTCACGGATTAAAAGTTCAAAATGGAATATGTTACAAACATGCAATAAACCTCGGTATGGGCCCCTACCGAGGGAAAACTACACACAACAAATCTAGGTCACGATCAGAATCTCATTAACAAAAACGAAATGAGGGTAGCGTCAACTCGGGACTCGAAAAAAAAATGGACAGATCTCACTTTGGAAATATGTCTTTGTCCGTAGCAGGCTCACTGAACCGCTCGGATCTCCAACCCGACGCGCTGGGGGAAATTCACGAGCTGATGTCGTCAGCACCGAGCAGGAAACATGGAACACCCTGCGGCGTCTGGTATCGTACCCGAAGTCTGCGGGCTCGAATCCCGGGGTGTGGGCGGAGACGCGGCTTTCGATGACCCTGGAATTCATCATACACCAACGTTAGGAACCGCCGTAGATTTGGGAGATAGATTTATAAAATCCTCCCGCACCTATCTGATATATAACCCTTTTAATAACACCAGGAGTGCGTGCAGCAGCACACGAGGAGTGTGCGCAGCAGCGCACCAGGAGTGCGCGCAGCAGCACACCAGGAGTGCGCGCAGCAGCGCACCAGGAGTGCGCGCAGCAGCGCACCAGGAGTGCGCGCAGCAGCGCACCAGGAGTGCGCGCAGCAGCGCACCAGCGCACCAGGAGCGCGCGCAGCAGCGCACCAGGAGTGCGCGCAGCAGCACACGAAGAATGCGCGCAGCAGCGCACCTGGAGTGCGCGCAGTAGCGCACCAGGCTGGCGCGCAACAGCACACGAAGAGTGCGCGTAAGCCCCTGGTCTTGGATCTAAACATTCAGTGCCTTCACCATCATTACCGTTTTCTGAGGACAAAGGCAAAAATTATTCAAAAAACCCACTGTATGTAACCGTAACCAAGTACCGTTAATTTGTTAGTTTTTGTTAATCAAACAAGACTACTCGTCCTTCTCAAACATCCAATCCACGAGCTGGCCAATGCTCACGGATTAAAAGTTCAAAATGGAATATGTTACAAACATGCAATAAACCTCGGTATGGGCCCCTACCGAGGGAAAACTGCACACAACAAATCTAGGTCACGATCAGAATCTCATTAACAAAAACGAAATGAGGGTAGCGTCAACTCGGGACTCGAAATAAAAATGGACAGATCTTACTTTGGAAATATGTCTTTGTCCGTAGCAGGCTCACTGAACCGCTCGGATCTCCAACCCGACGCGCTGGGGGAAGTTCACGAGCTGATGTCGTCAGCACCGAGCAGGAAACATAGAACACCCTGCGGCGTCTGGTCTCGTACCCGAAGTCTGCGGGCTCGAATCCCGGGGTGTGGGCGGAGACGCGGCTTTCGATGACCCTTGAATTCATCATACACCAACGTTAGGAACCGCCGTAGATTTGGGAGATAGATTTACAAAATCCTCCCGCACCTACCTGATATATAACCCTTTTAATAACACCAGGAGTGCGCGCAATAGCGCACGAGGAGTGCGTGCAGCAGCGCACCAGGAGTGCGCGCAGCAGCGCATCAGGACTGCGCGCAGCAGCACACCAGGAGTGCGCGCAGCAGCGCACCAGGAGTGCGCGCAGCAGCACACCAGGAGTGCGCGCTGCAGCACACGAGGAGCGCGCGCAGCAGCGCACCGGGAGTGCGCGCAGTAGCGCACCAGGCAGGCGCGCAACAGCACACGAAGAGTGCGCGTAAGCCCCTGGTCTTGGATCTAAACATTCAGTGCCTTCACCATCATTACCGTTTTCTGAGGACAAAGGCAAAAATTATTCAAAAAACCCACTGTATGTAACCGTAACCAAGTACCTACCGTTAATTTGTTAGTTTTTATTAATCAAACAAGACTACTCGTCCTTCTCAAACATCCAATCCACGAGCTGGCCAATGCTCACGGATTAAAAGTTCAAAATGGAATATGTTACAAACATGCAATAAACCTCGGTATGGGCCCCTACCGAGGGAAAACTACACACAACAAATCTAGGTCACGATCAGAATCTCATTAACAAAAACGAAATGAGGGTAGCGTCAACTCGGGACTCGAAAAAAAAATGGACAGATCTCACTTTGGAAATATGTCTTTGTCCGTAGCAGGCTCACTGAACCGCTCGGATCTCCAACCCGACGCGCTGGGGGAAGTTCACGAGCTGATGTCGTCAGCACCGAGCAGGAAACATGGAACACCCTGCGGCGTCTGGTATCGTACCCGAAGTCTGCGGGCTCGAATCCCGGGGTGTGGGCGGAGACGCGGCTTTCGATGACCCTGGAATTCATCATACACCAACGTTAGGAACCGCCGTAGATTTGGGAGATAGATTTATAAAATCCTCCCGCACCTACCTGATATATAACCCTTTTAATAACACCAGGAGTGCGTGCAGCAGCACACGAGGAGTGTGCGCAGCAGCGCACCAGGAGTGCGCGCAGCAGCACACCAGGAGTGCGCGCAGCAGCGCACCAGGAGTGCGCGCAGCAGCGCACCAGGAGTGCGCGCAGCAGCGCACCAGCGCACCAGGAGCGCGCGCAGCAGCGCACCAGGAGTGCGCGCAGCAGCACACGAAGAATGCGCGCAGCAGCGCACCTGGAGTGCGCGCAGTAGCGCACCAGGCTGGCGCGCAACAGCACACGAAGAGTGCGCGTAAGCCCCTGGTCTTGGATCTAAACATTCAGTGCCTTCACCATCATTACCGTTTTCTGAGGACAAAGGCAAAAATTATTCAAAAAACCCACTGTATGTAACCGTAACCAAGTACCGTTAATTTGTTAGTTTTTGTTAATCAAACAAGACTACTCGTCCTTCTCAAACATCCAATCCACGAGCTGGCCAATGCTCACGGATTAAAAGTTCAAAATGGAATATGTTACAAACATGCAATAAACCTCGGTATGGGCCCCTACCGAGGGAAAACTGCACACAACAAATCTAGGTCACGATCAGAATCTCATTAACAAAAACGAAATGAGGGTAGCGTCAACTCGGGACTCGAAATAAAAATGGACAGATCTTACTTTGGAAATATGTCTTTGTCCGTAGCAGTCCGTGCAACAAAACGATATCAAAAACATAATTGTCGTTTCTTTGTCTTTTCAGGTGAGGTTAACCATTACAATTTCACCTGAATAGAATTATGTTTTTATGCAATGTATGTAAATGTATGTCTATAAAAATAAATCTTTGTCTTTTCAGAGCAACCAAATTATGTTTCATTTCATCTTATAAAACGACAATTCTGTACAAAGAGAAGTCACAACATGGAGAAGCTGCGCTTTGAATTCACATTATTGCCGGGAAGCGATGGCAAATAAAATTTGCTTTCTTTAACCTCAATCGAGACAGTCGAAAAAAAAGTCTATGTATTACCTGAAAACTTACAATCGGCGACTCTTCATGTGGGCTTGACAAAAACGAGTGCCTTTAGTAAACTGAAAAAGAGTTTATCAATAAGATATCAAAAGAGAAATGTTTGGATTACATTGAGTGATGAACTTCGTGACATTTACTTAGATGAAGATGATAACATTCAGTTTGATGGCCAGTTTTTGGAGGAATTGAATCTGAATGAACCGTCTCCGCTTCAACAGAAAGAATCTGCTGCTTTGGAAAAACTTTTAGAGAAGTTGTTGGATTGTTCCCAAGGAAAAAAACCACAAAACTTAAAAAATGTTGCGGAGAGATTTGTAATAGAAAAATTTACAAGTAGGAATATGAATGCTAGCCAGTGGATACAGATTTTTGAAAAGGAATGTGCTCGTTTCGATGTGACGGCAGATGAAGAAAAAATTGAAATGCTCCGATTATTTATGGACAAAAGTTGTGCTGACTGGTACAGCTCCATGATTATAAAATTAACAATTAATGCAGAGTGGTCAACATGGAGAGGAAAATTCTGTGAATCATTTACAAACAAGGGATGGGTCCCAATCACCAATGCCTTAACATTTACATACAAGGAAGGTTCATTGCTTGATTATGCTATAAAAAAAGAAAAACTTTTACTAGAAATGAGGAGAACAATGGATACAGGTACAATGATTGATCTTATTGCTGCTGGCTTGCCAGAAATTATTTTGAATAAAATAAATAGAGAGGAAATAGAAGATACTGTGAGTTTATTTAACGAGCTGAGTAAGTATGAGCACATGACAATAAAGAAAAACTATTATGTGAAAAAAAGGTATGGAAATTTTGAATCAAATAATAAAAATATTAAATATGCACCCTGTAAAATTTGTGAGAAACTATGCAAAGGTGTGCGCTATCATCCCGAAGCTGCATGTTGGTTTAGACCAAGCGAAGATGAGAAAATGAAGAGAACCCCTATTAGACATGTCAACAATACAAGGATAGAGACCACACCCAAGACCTATGAAGTAAATTTTAATGAACATCTGAACATAGAAAATTTTGAAGTGAAAATAAATCATTTACAAGAATATGAAAGGGTACAAATCAAAAAATTAATTGAAAGATATGAAACAGTTTTTGCTAAAAATAAATATGATGTTGGACAGGTGAATGGATATGAAGCAAGAATAGACCTGATGGTGGACAAATACTGCAGTAAGCGGCCTTATAGATGCTCCCTAGAAGATAAAAAAGAGATAGAAGAACAAATAGTTAAATTATTAGATAAAGGACTCATAGAAGAATCATACAGCCCATTCGCTGCACCTGTTACTTTGGCATTTAAGAGAGAAGAAAACAAGAAGTCTAGACTGTGCATAGATTTCAGGGATTTGAATAAAATAGTAGTACCACAAGCACAGCCATTCCCTCTCATAGAAGACTTGATGTTGAAGACCAGGAACTGTAAATTTTTCTCAACACTAGATATCAATTCTGCGTTCTGGTCCATTCCATTAAGAATTGAAGACAGGAAAAAGACTGGTTTTGTGACACAAGAAGGACACTACCAATGGACTTGCTTACCCTTCGGACTAAAAACTTCACCTGCTATATTTCAAAGAATATTAAGTAACATACTAAGGAAGTATAAATTAACAGACTTTGCAGTAAATTATATCGATGATATTCTGATTTTTTCTAGCTCATTTGAAGACCACATTAATCATCTATCAAAACTTCTTGAAGCAATAAAAACAGAAGGCTTCAGATTGAAATTTACAAAATGCACATTTGCATCAGATTCAGTGAAATATCTAGGTCATATAATCCAAAATAATTCTATAAAACCAGTAAAGGATAATTTGGTTTCGATCAAAGAATTCCCAGTACCAAAAACACAAAAGAATGTTAGACAATTCCTTGGTAAAATAAATTTTTACCATGAATATATACCAAAAAGTGCTATAATTTTGGATCCATTACACAATTTGCTTCGGAAAAATCAAAAGTTTATTTGGTGTGAGAGATGTCAAAGTGCATTTGATGAAATAAAAAGCCTACTCTGTTCCCAACCGATTCTGGAGATATTTGATCAAAACTTACCAATAAATGTTTATACAGATGCCTCTTTAGAAGGAGTTGGAGCTATTTTGAAACAAATTCAACTAGATGGGAAAGAAAAACCAGTTGCTTACTTCTCAAAAAAGCTAAATGCTGCCCAGAAGAAAAAGAAGGCTATATATTTGGAATGTTTAGCTATAACAGAAGCAGTGCGATACTGGCAATATTGGTTAATAGGGAAATCATTCACCGTGTATACAGACCACAAACCTCTAGAAAACATGAACTTAAAATCTAGAACTGATGAGGATTTAGGTGACATGACATACTATTTATCACAATATGACTTCAAAATTAAATATGCACCTGGAACACAAAACCTGGAAGCAGATTGTCTGAGTAGAAACCCAGTACTGGATGCCAGTAAAAACAGAGAGGAACGGTTACACATTGTGAATCTAATAAAACTGGAAGATATATTATCAGATCAAAACAGAAACATTGAGGTACAACGATACAAAACAAGTTTAATAGAAAAAAACAAGATATATCTTAAAAAAATTAGAAAAAAAGAAAAAATAATACTAACAGAAGATTTTAGCATAGAACTAATAAAGAAATTACATGAAAATTTGTGCCATATTGGTATTGGACAAATGCAGAGAACTATCGGTCCATTCTACACAGCCAAAAATTTAACAAAAAACATAAATTTTATTTGTAAAACTTGTGAAGTATGCTTAAAGAATAAATCAAGAGGACAAATAAAGTATGGATTTATGTCACATTTAGGCCCAGCCACAAAACCTTTTGAAATAATGTCTATAGACACCATTGGAGGTTTTGGTGGTTCAAGATCAACGAAAAAATATCTACATCTGTTGGTGGATCATTTTACTCGATTTGCATTCATTCAAACATCAAAAACTCAGACCGCAAATGACTTTATAAAATTAGTCAAGGACATAACAGATACAGAGAACATTGGCCAAGGATTTTTTATATCATCCCTCTCTTTCCCTCTGGATTGTTCTCTCTTTTGTTTTGTGAAATAGATTTTATACGATTAGAAACCTTATGTTCTTACAATTAAAGTTTATTTTCTATAAATGTTAAATCGGGGGTGAGATCGGTCAAAAATGAAAGGCATATAGAGCAGGCTGTTGTCTTGCTTCAACAGCTTGCCAGTTTAAAAAATAATGTGTGATAAATGTCACTGTCAACTTAAGTTTTGAAATATTTAGCAATAAATAATATTATTTAATTTTATTTATTATAAATTTTACTCGACACAAAGAAATCTGAATTAATTTGTGAAATTAACACAAAATAAAATAAGTAACAAATTAATATTATAATATTTTTCACACAAGCAACATTAAATTATGATGACATTATGTGACAAAAGATGGCGGGAAAAAAATAATTTCATTTGTAATTTGTAAAAATAATTTAAATGTATTTTATAGTAAACAAAAACAAAATGGTAAGAACTTGAAGTGTTCCGGGATGCAGAAGTGAATCTTATAGTGGCTGCAATAATATCTTTCTACAGGTATGCTAAAGTTTAAGTAAGATTACATTATTGGGACTAAGGTGACCATATTTTCTCGTGCTTGAAATAATTTGTGCAATATGATATTTTTTTAGTTTTCCTAAAAATAAAAATAAAATAAAATGGCAAAAGAACTTAAATATAACACGTTAAGTACTCGTTTAGTTTAGTACATGAAACATAAGGAAAAGGATTATATTGTTGTACATAGTTTAAACCATCACTCGATTAGGTTAGTACATGAAACACAAGGAAAATGATAATGTAAAAAAATATAGGATATAGGCAACTACCTATATGCAATTCAAATGTGAACTTGTAAATAAATATTGTAATTACTGCAAAATGTTTATGATTTTGATTACATTGCCTCCCAGTCAATTAACCGAATCGATACTATTATAAGTTACAAACTAAAGTGCATTTTAATTTGTAAGTTTGTTGGTGTTTGTTACTTAACGCGTCAATAGAGCTAGGGATCATCATGACTGGCAAGCTGCAGGTAAAATAGGACCCCAAAAGAGACTGCTCCAGATTTGGTAAGAAGATGAATTGGTATATCCTAATTATATAATTTATTGTCACCCTAGTTAGAAAAAGACAACTGCCTGTCATACTTCGCCTCGCTCTGCTCATATTGGATCAGCAGTAATATTTCCCTATATATTACTTCCATGACATTGGCATGATCCTAACTGATCAATATCCAGGAATTAATTCCAAAGAATTCAAGGACTTTTTACACACCAAAAAGGTACCTTTGATATTTACAGCAGTAAATGCACCATTTTCAAATGGTCTCAATGAGAGACTTAATCAAACATTAGTAAATAAAATACGGTGCAGAGTTAATGAAAAAGGAACAAAAAAGGTGTGGACTACTATTGCACATGAATGTGTAAATAAGTATAATGGAACTGAACATTCTGTCACTGGTTTCTCACCACAATATCTGTTATATGGGACAGATGCTACAGTCTTACCAGAAGAGTTGAAACAGAAAATATCACATAATGACTGGATCAGAGACAGAAAAAGAGCATTAGACAACACAATGAAATCTCATAATTACAATAAATCTCTTTTTGACAAAAAACTAAGACAGTGGGAATTTAAAGTTGGTGATATGGTATATATTGAAAATGGAAACAGACTTAACAGAAGAAAATTGGATGAACTAAAAGTGGGACCATATAAAATAGAGATATAAAGAAAAAGTTTTAAATATTGAGTCAATGTCAACGTCATGTAACAAACTGACAGTGTCGAGTCAGAAATAATTATTGAAAGACAATCTAAAAGTTTACGTAGAAATATCAATTTATTCAAGTTTTTTCATTCAATAGTGCAACAAAACGATATCAAAAACATAATTGTCGTTTCTTTGTCTTTTCAGGTGAGGTTAACCATTACAATTTCACCTGAATAGAATTATGTTTTTATGCAATGTATGTAAATGTATGTCTATAAAAATAAATCTTTGTCTTTTCAGAGCAACCAAATTATGTTTCATTTCATCTTATAAAACGACAATTCTGTACAAAGAGAAGTCACAACATGGAGAAGCTGCGTTTTGAATTCACATTATTGCCGGGAAGCGATGGCAAATCAAATTTGCTTTCTTTAACCTCAATCGAGACAGTCGAAAAAAAAGTCTATGTATTACCTGAAAACTTACAATCGGCGACTCTTCATGTGGGCTTGACAAAAACGAGTGCCTTTAGTAAGGTGAAAAAGAGTTTATCAAAAAGATATCAAAAGAGAAATGTTTGGATTACATTCGAGTGATGAACTTCGTGACATTTACTTAGATGAAGATGATAACATTCAGTTTGATGGCCAGTTTTTGGAGGAATTGAATCTGAATGAACCGTCTCCAACAGAAAGAATCTGCTGCTTTGGAAAAACTTAGAGAAGTTGTTGGATTGTTCCCAAGGAAAAAAACCACAAAACTTAAAAAATGTTGCGGAGAGATTTGTAATAGAAAAATTTACAAGTAGGAATAGGAATGCTAGCCAGTGGATACAGATTTTTGAAAAGGAATGTGCTCGTTTCGATGTGACGGCAGATGAAGAAAAAATTGAAATGCTCCGATTATTTATGGACAAAAGTTGTGCTTACTGGTACAGCTCCATGATTATAAAATTAACAATTAATGCAGAGTGGTCAACATGGAGAGGAAAATTCTGTGAATCATTTACAAACAAGGGATGGGTCCCAATCACCAATGCCTTAACATTTACATACAAGGAAGGTTCATTGCTTGATTATGCTATAAAAAAAGAAAAGCTTTTACTAGAAATGAGGAGAACAATGGATACAGGTACAATGATTGATCTTATTGCTGCTGGCTTGCCAGAAATTATTTTGAATAAAATAAATAGAGAGGAAATAGAAGATACTGTGAGTTTATTTAACGAGCTGAGTAAGTATGAGCACATGACAATAAAGAAAAACTATTATGTGAAAAAAAGGTATGGAAATTTTGAATCAAATAATAAAAATATTAAATATGCACCCTGTAAAATTTGTGAGAAACTATGCAAAGGTGTGCGCTATCATCCCGAAGCTGCTTGTTGGTTTAGACCAAGCGAAGATGAGAAAATGAAGAGAACCCCTATTAGACATGTCAACAATACAAGGATAGAGGCTGAACTGAACGAAACTGATCAAAAAAACTAATTGTGACACCATTAATTAAAGTC
Source organism: Macaria liturata (assembly GCA_964023185.1). Lineage (NCBI taxonomy): Eukaryota > Metazoa > Arthropoda > Insecta > Lepidoptera > Geometridae > Macaria > Macaria liturata. Next base: position 9,344,580 of record OZ026821.1, read on the forward strand.
GGACTATTAATAAATGAAAAATATTATGTGAAGGGAGTTTATGACCCGGGTTCACAAGTTTCTTTGATAAATTCAAAGTTGTTGAAACTTCAAGGAACAGACAAGGGTTTGAATAAAGCAAATTTATCAACAATTAATGGTGTTCAACAAGCGAAAGGTTTGACTAACTTGAAATTGAAAATTTTTGAAATGGAAAAAAATGTTGATGTATACATAATAGATGAACAAAGTTTTAAAGATGATTTTTTGATCGGATTGGACTTGATAAAAACATTCAAACTGGCTCAAGATGAGAACCTGAGTATATCACAAAAACTCAGTAAGGAAAATGAAACATTCTCAACAGATGGAGAAATAAATACTGGAAAAAATTATAACGAGAGGATAGAGACCACACCCAAGACCTATGAAGTAAATTTTAATATAATAAGCAACCAAATTATGTTTCATTTCATCTTATATATATATAATTTTATTTGTGTAGTGTTTAGTGCTTAATTTATTTATTGCGCAATGAATATTCGAATTTTAATGATTTAAATCTGCTTTATAGATTCTATTATGGATTCAATATCGTGATATGACCGAGTTTTGATACTTTTCTTTATAGTTTTTTTTAATTGGTATGCACTAAGCGGGCATTCCACTCCGACCAACTAAACCTGATCAACTAAAACTAATCAACTATTTTTATTCCTAACGAAACAACTATATAGTTGATCCGTTAGTAACAAAATTTACATCACAAAATAGTTCCTAACAAAACAACGAATTATAAATACTCCTTAGATATCTAACGTTTCTATAACTGGCCACTTGTGAAAAAAGTAGGTAAGTGTTGATTAATCTGAAGTATGTCATTGAGTTTCTGTACATCCTGCTTTTCTTAATGGTTTTCTAACTATATCACAAAATAAATAATAATAGCTTTTCTGTCTTGTGAGTGATATCCAGAACCATGAGTGAGCAAAATCAGCCATTTGATATATTAAACAAAAACGGGGGTATAATTTATATACATGAAAATTACCAATATACTAAAGTGCGAATGTTCAAAAGTGGTGCAACTTATTTAAGGTGTACCAATTATAAACGACAAAAGTGCAAAGCAAGCATTACGTTTAAAGTGAGTACTAACCACATTACCCCTCATTACAAAGTACATATAGGGCTTAGTATGTATTTAGTATTAATGATGTTTCGAGTTTACGTACTTACATTTGCTGTTAGAAAATAAACTCTCTAAACTGCACATAATTCGAAAATTAGTGGTGCGGGATCGAACCCTTGACCTCCGTCTTTGGAGGCAAGCGTTCTACCGACTAGGCTATCACTGCATCACCTTCACTGTATCGTAATCTCTCATGGTGGGGGACCTATTATTTTTCACCATTTTTTATTTGTTGGTTTGATTTCAGGATACCAACATTTTAAATAAAAAGACCCATACTTGTGTAACGGATGGCTCACAAAATCTGATTTTATTGGAAATTAATAAATTAAAGAATAAAGCAGCTAAAAGTGATTTACCGATAACTCGCCTTTATAAAGATTCTGTTTGTGAAATGCTAGACAAGGGACTAAATTTTGTTGCCAATTTGCCTAAACTGTCTTAGGTAAAAAGCGGACTTTATGACACTAGACATAAAGCTATTGGAGGTACAAAAACTGTATTTAGATGTTACAGAGACGTTGAAGTGCCAGAAATACATAGTGATTTTCTTCTATACGAATATGAAGAGGAAAATAACAGAATGCTTGTTTTTTGTTCAAAGGAGTCACTATCACAACTAGCTAAAATACACGAATTTTTTATAGATGCTACATTTCAAAGTTGCCCCAAACCTTTTTATCAGTTGTTAACTATCCACGGGGACTTCGGCAGCTCAGAAGACACAGTTCATACTAAACCTTTAATTTACGCCTTAATGCCTGACAAAAAACAAAAAACATATACCGTCCTCTTCGAACTTATAAAAACAAAATTACCTGATTTAAAAATTTGCAAGTTACATTGCGACTTTGAAGTCGCTTTATGTAACGCTATAGCTGCAGCATATCCAGATGTCTCAATAAAAGGTTGTTTTTATCACTGGACCCGTAATATGTGGCGTAGAGCAAAAAAATTAAACCATAAGTGCAAAGAAGAGCGAAGAATTGTAGGGCTTTGTGCTATTATTCCATTATTACCGGAAAATTCGATATTGGACGGTTGGGAGTACATTAAAACGGAGTACAAAGAAAGTGGTCTGAGAATGTCACGGTTTATGACATATAGGTATAAACTATTTACTTAAAAAACGCAATAACCTCAAAATTATAAGTGTGTTTGGTCAGCGGCACCGAACAAATAATGTTCTAGAATCATTTCATTCGAAATTAAATAAAGTTTTCAACAAGAATGTGACTTTGTTACGTTTGCTTAATTTCGTATCAAGAGATGAAAAGTTTTATAAATTACAAACACCCATAAAAAGGAACAGAAAATATGCGAACAGAGATGGAGTTATTCGTCATATAATGATGCAGTTTTTAAACAATAATATCAGTCTTGGGCATGCAATGGAAAAATTAAGATAAAAAAAAATAATAAAATATATATAGTAAATATAAAATGTAGTCCAAAAATAATAAGAAAAAAAAGAATACTCTTTATGTTTTTTGTGTTTAAGGAAAATTTGTTCGTTTAAGTTTAATAAAAAAGTTTTTTTTATTATAATTATTTCATTTGAGACTAGAGAAATTTTAAGTCACGTGATCTTTCATTTGCTATTGTCATTCCACATATTTTTCATTCTATTCGATAGGTAATCATTGTGAGTTGATTCGTTAAGACCATTAATATTAATATATTTAACAGATCATATTAGTTGGTCCGATTAGGAAGAAAGTGTCTCGGAGGGTATCAAACGGATCAACTAGTTGATTCGTTTAGTTGAACGGAATGGAAAAAGGGGCACTAAGTGGCTTTAAAGTAACTGTTTGACTTATTTCATTGTACATGAATGGGCCTAAGAAACTTGAGAAACGTTGAGCAAAAGCCGTCCTACATGAGGGGATAGCGTAGACTTTATCAGTTCTTCTCATATCTTCCTTTTGTTGGGAAGGGATTCAAATATAGATATTCGGCGTGTTGGCGCCCAACGTGGGAGCGGCGGGTCAATCGGCGAACTACGTACTTACAATGTAACGAACGCTTAGTTATTTCACGTGAAAAAACAGCCAAGCTACGAAGTAAAATGTTTAATAACTCACTTAACGCTCGCGGAAACTACGTAATAAATTATTAGGAAATAAAATGGCTTGAAATCGAAACGAACTAACGACCAAATTGAATAAAACTAAAATCGTGTAAAATTGTAGGTACTCACATTTCTGGCGACAACAGGCGCTCCAACAGACTCCGGGCGCATGGAGTCCAGTATCTCTGCGATGGACCGGTAGGGCCGCTGAGGCACGTCGCTGGGGCCTCCGCCCCCGCGACTATTATCCTATGAATATTAAAAAAACGTTATCAAATTTGCAATCAACTTTTAACTAATCTTAAAAGTTGGGAAAACCGTTAAAATTCAAGAATTTATATATCTTACCAAGCAATATTGGTATTCTCGACATATAGACATTCCAAATTTAAAAAAAATTAATTAAATACTCACAGGATGTAGTAGCGGCATCGATGCCGCGAAAACTTTCAGAAGTTCCAAACTGTCGAAGAAAAATTGGGCAGAGACACCTGCCGAAATGTATTCGCGTAGGCAACTCTCGAACGACTGAGCTGAGTATCGCGCGCCGTGAAGCAGGAAGCCATCGCATCCCTTCCACCAACATCCAGTCGCAGAAAATGTGGGGGCGGACCAATCACTGAGCCAGAATACGCTCCGCCCACTTGCCGCTCACTTTGCGCCACTACAGAATTTAGTCAGAAAACCTTTTAAAGTTATTTAAAACATAACAAATATGTTAATAATATATAAAAGCTTAATTAAATTTGTTTCTCTTATCTTTAATGTTTGTAGGTATCATATTAAACACCAAAAACCATAATTGAATTTGATTTCAATTTAGGAGAAGATTTCCGGTTACGGTACAAGACCGGAAATAATCTTGTAGGTAAATTCAAATCCAATCTGATTTAATATAATACGAACGTGAAACAGAACTATTATGGCAATAAATAGAATAGTAAACTATCGAGTGTGTTAGAAAGTTTCTTTAAAACTTGATATAATGTAAGCTACAAGTGGAGGTTTGATGGCGCATGCTCAAATCAGACGCTCAATTTATTGACTTGCAACGCTATGATTCTTTAAAACTATTAACAGGAAGTCCACAAACAAAGTGTTGATAATTTTATTTATGTAGATTCTAAAACATTAATAATTTGTTTCTCTTATCTTTAATGTTTGTAGGTATCATATTAAACACCAAAAACAATAATTGAATTTGATTTGAATTTAGGAGAAGATTTCCGGTTACGGTACAAGACCGGAAATAATCTTGTAGGTAAATTCAAATCCAATCTGATGTAATATAATACGAACGTGAAACAGAACTATTATGGCAATAAATAGAATAGTAAACTATCGAGTGTGTTAGAAAGTTTCTTTAAAACTTGATATAATGTAAGCTACAAGTGGAGGTTTGATGGCGCATGCTTAAATCAGACGCTCAATTTGTTGACTTGCAACGCTATGATTCTTTAAAACTATTAACAGGAAGTCCACAAACAAAGTGTTGATAATTTTATTTATGTAGATTCTAAAACATTTATAATTTCTTTATAAAAAAATACTTCATTCGTTATTTTTTTTTAATAATTATTCCTCGCTTTTTAGTATTTTTTAATCAGGCGTTGCTCGCTTTTTTTGAGCCACGTGTTACGGCAAAAGATCTTTTGGATTGATTGGCTCTACCAAACAGAAAATAATAATTATAATCGATTCAAAGATAATCATAAAACAGTAACAGTAAAAGCACTGTTACAGAACTCGACACTTAAACAAATACTTATTATTTTTTTGTTTTATTCCGAGAGTTCTCACGTAAAATTAAAGAGGCATATTAATTAAGTAATATATACTTAATTAATAGAGGCATATTAATTAAGTAATAATAACATAAAACCATTAATCTTATAAAAGCTTGAATGTGTTTATGTTCGTTTATTTTTCACGTTCAAATGCCTTAACCGACTTGGAAGTAATTTGGTATGGAATTAGGTTAGGCCCTGACACATAGGTTAACTTTGACCCTGTATTAATGTGGGTAACACCGCGGTGCGCAGCTAGTATGTAGATTAATAAAACACATACATATAATCAGTACTTTTTTTATTTCATTTTATAAACTTGTTTAAGTTTAGTAACAGACTTGTGGATGCTCTAGGTTTCTCTCGTTGTAGGTAGGTATATCCTGTTTTGTTTCCATGTATGTAAATAGAACTTAGTATGAAATCCCATTAGAATTACCTATTTTCCAATACAAAATAAATTTTAGTTACAAATGTGCGCCACCCAAGCGCGCCAGATTTTGGCCCGCCTTGATAATTATGTGAGGAATAGCAATATACTATACCTACTGTAGAACAAGAGCTCTATTTCTTTTTTCTACACTAATGAGCGAATTTTCAGTAGGTACCTACCTACGAAGTTAATATTTGCAACGAAAGTTAAAAAAAATTGTTGCTAAGAGATGGCGCCACCCAAATGCACCGTATTTTTCCCTCTTTGTATTTTTTTCCTTTGGCCGCTCATTTTATAGATTACTTTATATTTTAGTGATCACAACCAGTGTTAAGGCACCGCACATTATTGTCGCAGTCTTGCCTTACAGTTGCAACATTAAGCTTGGTACGTACATCATATGTTGCGATAGTATGTATAGTCCGGACCTTAACAAAAAGGACTAATAAATTGAAAAAGTACCACCTCATTGTACATTAGGTACACTTTTAGGAGTTTTGATTTTATTGTCACGTATTAATTTCGTAAATAAATGCTGTGATCTGAAATGGCTTTTTGCTCTTAGACAGCAAATAAAAAAAGATAGTTGGTCACACTCATACCAACTTCGTCAACGTCTTCTCTGCTGCGGCCATGCCGACTATGTCAAACAGCCAGGACCTACAATATGACGTGTCATTCGACACATGGATGCGCCCAAATGGAATACTTACCAATAATAATAATAAGCAAATTAAGGTTTTTTTTGTCACGAGGAAAATATATATATTACATACTACTATCTAGGAAAAATCAAAATGCACACAAAGAATTTACAATTTTAATATAAAAATTGATTCAAAAGCAAATGTAGTCCTTAATCACATGCAGTTAAAACGCTACATATAATTTTGCATTTTGTTATATCATATCCTCATAACTTGCAAATAAATATTAACATTATTCTCGTAATACAGACTCAAACATTGGTTACAGAAGGTCAGATCATAACAAAAACAAAGCCTAATAAGATTTTAAGTACCAATAAAACTGCAACTTTTTAATTAATCTATTTTCAAGATTCGCTTTACAATGAAGATATGTAAATCTTAATAATTCATAAGTGGTTTGTCTTAGTAGTTACATATACCAGCAAGCATTAAAAACAATCACAATAATGATTCGTGTGCAGATAATGTAACCATG